>JZKD02S0891183.1:0-14067 GCA_000966675.3 Picea glauca | reverse complement strand
ATTTATTGAAGAAGTGACATAAAATATAAGTTTTAATTGCAATCATTGACTTCGTCAATAATTACTTTCATTATTGCTCATATGTATTAAAGATAGTCATTGATATTGTGAAGTAGTACTAACCACTGCATGCACATTTTAGCTTTACTTTCCTTGTCTCGCAAACAGGTGCCTTTCTCAGTGGAATACCTTCTTCTTGACTATCATTTTGGTAGTAATCTGTGAAAGGAAAGCTTGTCTTAACCATAGAGCCTTTAAACCTTTGATCCTTTTCCTTCAACGCCCTAGATTACTAGGGACGTCTCCCTTGGGATTAGCCACCCTAAATAGAAAGAGCTCCCCATCGAGGTGACAGTGGGTGGGGAAGCTCCTGTTACGCCATTTTGAGCCTTGACTCCAAGCTACCTAAACCTTTCCTACAAACTGAGCGATAACAAAGACTATGGAAAGACTCATGTAAAGAATATCCTTGGAAAATAAGCCTGCTAGCAGGGTTCAAACTGGTTTTCAGCTCAGAAATCAAAATTTTAGAAGAGCTCCAGTTCCACAGATTAGAAAAGAGACCAGAGAGACCAAGGTGATCAACAAATAAAACCTCCTTTCCAAAAAAACTATGAAAATGAAGATTTTGATCAAATAATCGAAGACCATATGCATTGTTGTGACGATACATAAACAAATGTGTTCTTAACTAAAGGAGAACATGATCAATTTATGGATGCAAATGATAAGTTTATGCAGGAAAATGGCAATCTATTGTCATTGGAAACAAAAGAGTTTAGGAAAGGATACCACAATGTTATTATGCATCTTTAGAAGCAGTATAAGCTCATAAGTAAAAGTGCACTTGCAAATCTTCCAAAGGAAAATCCTATAAGGGAACTTCAGATAAATACACCTTCTTCAAGCCAACCAAAGAAATATAATTTTGTAAAGGATGTAATGGAGAAAGGAAAATCCAAAGAAGAACTCCCAAAGAAAATACTTGAGGCAAGAAAGGAAGCAGTCATCAAAGAGGTAGAAAAATATCCATCTCCTTTTAATTTGAAAGTGAAAGGGATAAAATAAAAATTTGTGTTACATTTAATGAGTTGATCAAGAATGGAGAATATAGAAATCAGATCATTAAAATGCTAAAAATGGAAGAATCCCCTGACACCTTGAACATACAATATGATCACCCTGCTATATTGTTTGGCCCACGTGTGGAAGAGAATGGTGATGTTTATGATGTTCCTCCTTTCTATGTTAGTCTTAAAATTCATGACATGACCCTACATAATGCCATGTTAGATTCAGGAGCATCACATAATTTGATGCCCAAGGTGGTCATGGATGAGTTGGGTCTAGACATTACAAGACCTTATAAGGATATTTTCTCTTTTGACTCAAGGAAAGTGAAATTCTTAGGTTTAATAAAAGATCTAGTCATATCATTCTCTCAAATCCCATCGAAAAATCTTATCATGGATGTGGTGGTTTCTGAAATCCCTCCGAAATTTGGCATGATGTTATCTAGATCTTGGGCTACAAAGTTGAAAGGAACTTTGCAAATGGATATGTCATATGCTACTATCCCTGTTTTTGGCCAATAAAGGAGGTTGTATAGAGAAGTGTTGCTCAAGTACATGGTGCGTAGAAAAACTCAACCAAATAATCATCCTATTTACTCTGTTGATACTGAGGTTGGTTCCTTTATTTTCTATAATAACTCGAGTTTTGAAGAGGGGGAGCCAACGATTGTCATGGATAATATAGAAAAAAATGATCATCAAACAAAGGAAATTACAAATCAGCAAAATAGTGCAGAGGATGAAATGTGGAATATGCATTTTGATGGAGCTGCTAGCAGGGAAGGAGGAGGATCTGGTGTGTGGATTAACCCTCCAAAGATAGGTACAAAACTCTTTTCTTACAAGCTTTCTTTCGATTGTACCAATAATATGGCCGAATATGAGGCACTGGTTTTGGGATTGAAGAATTCAAAATAATTGGGTGCTATAAGGATAGTTGTACATGGAGATTCTGAGCTTGTCATTAACCAGGTAAAGGGTATATACCATTCCAAGTATCCTAGATTGAGAGCATATAGGAATTTAGTGCTTGATATTCTTGAAGAGTTTTCATAATACAATTTGTCAATGATTCCTAGGGGGGGGAATCAAATTGCAGATGCTTTGGCTACTTCAGCTTCGATTTTCAAAATTTCAATTTTCCCTAATAAAAAGTATGAAATTGAAGTCAAACATAGGCTAGCAGTACCTAATAACATTAAATATTGGAAAATATTTGAAGATGATAAACAAGTAGAAAGATTCCTTCAGATGAGTGATGAATTTGCTAATTTAAATATTGATGATGAGTGCTATTGTGAAGAGAATGAGGATGGATTTGTGTTCAACAATGATGAACTTTTGATCTAGGTGGATATTGGTGGCCACCCACCTATTCCAATTGGCTCCTCTTGTTCATTTTTGTTCATTGCGTTCTTTTATACTTATTTGTAATTGTGGTTTATACACTTTTGGGGATGTCTAAATCCCCACACATCCTCCAGGTGGATACTGGTGTCCTCTCTCCTAATCAAAATGGCTTATTTTGTATGTTTTCATGTCATCACATATTGTTGTACTTCCAGGTCCGTTTTGGGTCACTAAACATTGTTTTTTTGGCTAGCCATAATCAAGCTATAGGTGAAGTCAAATATTGATGGTGGACTGTGTATTTCTCTGAAATACCTTTCCAACGGGCTATCACGCGCCTAAAACAGAGGTTGTATGCAAAAGTTACGACCCTGGGAAGTGAAGGTATCAACTTACACCAACTTACACATAGGGGCCCACATGACTTTTGGCGTTTCACCTTCTAGGGTTAGGTTTTTGGATGTATAGGGTTTTGGAATTCATGAGTAATATCAAAAATTCCTCTGGAGCCTCATTGTAATCGATTTATGCCCAGACAAATGTGCGTAGCATCCACATTGCTTCTCAGAGATAGCTACCACCATTCGAGCAAGTGTTTCAATTCTGTAGTTTTACAGTTTCAACCTATTTCATTATTCAATAGAAGATATTGTTCACTGAATATCTGTGTTATTATTCATATCTCTATGTTTATTGTATTTAGTTTGTTAATCAACTCATTCCACTCCTAAATACAGATCAATGGTATCAAAGTGGTATTCTCTTCATTTATTTTTCTTCATGCATGTCCCCGACAAGATCTGGGTATAAGAAGTTGGGACTCAAACCAATCAATCCATTACAAGATTGGTCGTGTCGAGCCCAAAAGAAAACCATGGGGGACAAATAAAGATGATGGAGCATGAGATTATATTAAAATGTTTCTTGAGGAATCCCTCACGCGAAAAAGGAACAAAATTATGGAAAAATTTGCACAGATACTTCAATGCTTTCCCACAGGTGAATCATCTTCATCAAGTAACCATGCAACCCCCTTTAAAGTACAAGTAAATTTTGATATTCCATTATTTGAAGGACTGATAGATTCCAATGTTGTAGATAAATGGTTTAATTTGCTCGAAGGGTATTTTTCGGTCCACAATTTTTCCGATAGGGAAAAGATCACTTTTTCACTCCTCAAGGTCATTCCCCATGTCAAAGACTGGTGGGATACTTACTTTGATCAAAGGGCCGTGGAGGAATCTACAATATTTTTGGTGGCCCCTCCATGGGATTCCTTTCGGGACTCCATTAAAGAAAAGTACTACCCTATTGGAAGCTACGAGGACCAGTACACTAGATGGACCACCCTACGTCAAGAAAGGGACCAGACAGTACCATATTTCACCAATATTTTCCATACCCTACACACCAAATTGGGTATCGAATACTCTGAGTGTCATTTGGTGCTAAAATACCATGATTTTTTTCATAGATACATTCAAACAAAAATGGAGTTTATGGACATCACCTCATTTGGCACGACTTATAGATACGTTGTCAAGATCGAGCAAAAATTTAAGAAGAAAAGGTGAGATTTTGGATCTGCAAACCCCTCACAACTGAAGCAAGGAAAAGGGAGCACCAACCCAGACATCAAGTGACCAAGTTGAGATGGTCACCCTAAGGACAACTAGTCTAAGCCATAATACAAGAAGGTAAATGAGAAGACAAAAAAGGACACGGGAAAATGGTGTGAGTACCATAAAATCCCTTGGCACAACACCTAGTCCCTCATGGTCAAATTGAAGGATTTCGAGTCATAGGCCAATTTTTATTCTAAATCAAATCCTGAAGGAGGGAAGAAGATCATCAATTTTGAACCCAATGCCATTGTCTCTACCACCAAATTCTATCCAAGAAAACCATAAGAACTAGAGGAAGGGGAACGCCTCTTTCACTCACAGATGAGGGTAAAGGGGGCTCTGCTTCATTTCATTGTTGATAGCAGTAGTTAGAAGAACCTGATTTCAACAAAGTTCATCAAGTAGCTGGACCTTCCAATGACACTGCACCCACAACCCTACACCATTAGCTGGCTTCTCTAAGGAAGATATCATTATGTTAGCCAACAATGTCTTCTACCCTACAACATCAAGCCTTTCAAAGATGAGGTATTGTGTGATATTTCTCACATTGAAGTTTGTGATGCTATTTCAGGACAACCATATTTGTGGAAGCGTCATGCTATGTATGAGTCCAGACCCTCTAGTGTTATTATTACTTTGGGTAGAAAACTATACAAGATACCAGAAGTAGCATCGCCTGCTTCTATTTATTTAATCTCTGCTAAGAAATGCAGTAAGTTCAACTCACAGACCATGAAGTTCATCTTCTTTGTAATCCATGCTCACAGTAAGAAGAAGGTCATCGCCACATCTATGGCCTCTAGACAGAGGCTCTCTTTGCAACAGAAGCAAGTAGATGGTATTGTGGAAGAATACAAAGACATATTCTCCTCACCTTGCCAACACATTTCCGTTGAACTTACAACACATTTTTCTCACAGACCAGGAAGTTTTCTCCTCACAGGGGTACCAACACATTGCCAAGTCAAGCACCCAATTGATCTGACCCCCGATGCACCTCTACCTAATGGACCAGTATATCATCACTCGTTGATGGAAAATGAAGAAATAATGTGAAATATCCAAGAGATGCTTCAAAAGGGGCACATCAGACCCATCTCCTCCCCTTGCGGAAACGCAATTGTACTAGTATAGAAGAAGGACAGGACATGGCGACTCTGCATTGATTATAGAGCCTTAAAAAAATCACAGTCAGGAACCGATACCCCATTCCTAGGATTGATGACCTTCTTGACCAACTCAAGGGGGAAAATTTCTGACCTAAATTTTGGCTACCACCAGGTTCCCATTGAACCAACTAATGTATGGAAAACAACCTTCAAATCTAAATAAGGTCTCTTCGAATGGCTAGTCATGCCCTTTGGCTTAAAAAATGCACCAACCACTTTCAAGAGGTTGATGGATCATGTATTGAGACCCTTCACCAACTCCTTTGTGGTGGTATATTTGGATGACATCCACATCTTTAGTAGGACATGGGAGGAGCACATGCGACATATTCAATAGGTTTTGAGCACTCTGCGGCAATACAAGCTATATACCAACTTGGAAAAATGCTCTTTTGGCATGAACAGGGTCCAATAATTGGGCTACATTGTTGATGAGCATGGTGTAAATGTTGATATAACTAAGATCCAATTCATCTGTGACTGGCCAGCCTCAACCACACTGACCGAACTTTGGAGCTTCTTGGGACTAGCCAACTTCTACTGATGGTTCGTGTTGGGATTCTCCCATATTGCATGGGCCCTCAGCCATGTGAACAAGGGAAGTGGTAGAGCCAATTTTGTGTGGGTGAAGGAGAAGCAACGAGCATTTGATGATTTGAAGCATTTCTTTTGCTCAGACCCAGTACTCTCCTTGCCCAATCTGCAACAATAGTTCGAGATTGATACTGATGCATTTGACTATGATGTGGGCACAGTTCTCACTCAACATGCGCATTTGGTGGCATACCATAGTGAGACACTCTCCAACATTTTTTGAAAATATCCCACCTATGACAAGGAAATGTATTCCATTGTACAATCCTATCATCAATGGAAATATTACATTCAGGGAAAAGAGATGATCATACACACTGGTCACAAGCCTTTGCAGTTCATACAGACACAACTGAAATTGCAAAATGATCGCCATCATAAGTGGTCCACCTACCTGCAGCAGTTCCATCTCAACATCAAGTATAAGACATGTATATCCAATCTTGTTGTTGACTGCCTCAATCAACCTCTTGTGGCTACACTCACCATTGTGCTCCATTCCTGTGGACATGAAGCATATGAGTGGCCCCAACTTTATCAACAAGATCAAGACTTTTCCACCAACTATCATATATTGGTTACAGGTGCAACTGTCACTGATTTTCACATTCAGGATAGACTCTTATGCCACCTAGTTCATCTCTGCGTTCCTACAAGCGAGTGTGAAAACATGATTTGTGAATCCCACTATAGTTGGGTGGCATGACATTTTGGCATGGAGAAAACTGTGGTCATTCTTTAGAAACATTTTTATTGGCCAAAACTTCGACAGGACGTCAGCAAGTATATCAGATATTTCACTTCACATGTCATTTCCAAGCCAACCATCAAGAAGAAAGGATTATACACCCATATTCCTATTCCCGAGAATCCCTGGGAATCCATCTAAATGGATTACATGTTTGGCTTGTCGTCCACCATACAAGGAAGTGACTGCGTATTTGTGGTTGTTGGTCAATTTTTGAAGATAGCCATCCTCACAGCCTGTAAGAAGAATATCACGGTGACAGATACTACGAAACTCTTCTTCGAATGAGTGCGGGTCCACTTTGGGATACCACAAACCATCATCTTTGACCGGGACAACAATTTTCTCAACACATTTTGGTCGAGTCTCTAGTCTTTGTTGGACACCAAAATCACAAAATCCACTACTTTCCACCCCCAAACCAACGACTAAACAGATTTCATCAATTAGATGATTGTGCATATCCTGAACATGTACAATTCTAATCATCCATGTACATGGGATGAGAGTCTCCCCTTTGTTAAACACAGTTACAACAGGGCTCTCCATAGCTCCACCGACCATATCACATTTCAGGTGGGTCTGGGATTCCAACCTCTAGGACCCATTGATGTGGCACTTCCTCTTTCCACCGCACAATCAGACTCTTCCCATGATCATTCTAGGATCGACAAATCCACTAGATTCATTGAGAGGATTCAACACATCCGCCAACAGGTCCAAGAGATTTTGTAGAAATACAATGCTAAGTACAAGTAGCGCCATGATCAACATGGGGTACCACACCAGTTTATAGTTGGCGACAAAGTTTGGTTACATTTGCAGAAGGAGCATCTCCCGAGGCCCCATAGGAAGCTTCACCCACTTCACTATGGGCCTTACACTATCACCAAGGTTGTGGGTAGCAATGATTTTGAGCTCAACACTCCACCCTTTCTTGGTCTGCATCCAATGTTCAATGTGGACCTCCTTCGGCCATATTTTCCACCATTATTGGACACCCCAGAGATCGAAAAACAACTGACTCCAACAAATCTCAACCCTAAATGCATGGAACAAGCCTCCACCAACCAGATTGTGGACACACAGGTCAAGGGAAATCACTAACAGAGGATCAAAATTTATCTGGTTTTCAAGGTAGGCCAACTCCTACACCAAGGAAAGTGGCTAACCCAGGGACAAATCCAACAGAAGTTTCCTCACCTGATGGGGGAACTCAATGCAATGGATACCATTGCTTCCTAAGGGGGGAGGATTGATCTAGGTGGATATTGGTGGCCAACCACCTATTCCAACTTCTGTACTTATTTTTAACTATGGGCTCTACACTTCCGGGGTTTTCTGAAGCCCCACACATCCTCCAGATGGATACTGGTGGCCTCTAGCCTAATCCAACTAGCTTATTTTTTATTTTTTCATGTCATCACATCTTGTTGTACTTTCAGGGCCGTTTTGGGGCCCTAAACATTGCTTTTTGGGCTCACCACAGTCAAACTGTAGACAGAGTTAGAGTTTGACAGTGGAATGTGCATCTCTCTGAAAGACCTTTCCAATGGGCTATCACGTGCCTAAAATAGAGGTCGTATGAAAACGTTACGACCCTGGGAAGTTAAGGTACCAACTTGCACCAACTTACCTATAGGGGCCCACATGAATTTTGGCATTTCACCTTCTAGGTTTAGGTTTTTGGATGTCTAGGGTTTTGGAATTCATGAGTAATATAAAAAAGGCCTCTAGTGTCTCATTGTAATCGATTTCTTCTCAGATGGATGCATGTAGAAGCCACATCTCTTCTCAGAGATAGCTATCACCATTTGAGAAAGTGTTTCAGTTCTACAGTTTTACAGTTTCATCCCATTTCATTATTCAATAGAAGATATCATTCACTATATATCTATGTTATTCTTCATATCTCCATGTTTATTGTATTCAGTCTGTTAATCAGTTTGTTCTGCACCTAAATCTAGATCACCTTTTTCAGAATCAGATTGTTGGAAGAGATATAATGCAACTCAAAAATAACATTATTCCCAAAGGCTTGGTCCCATTGGAGAAGCTTTTTGACAACAACCATGTACCCAGAAATCCTAAAATCACTACAAAGGATGAGGATATAGAATATTGCAACATTGGGACTCAAGAAAATCTCAAGATCATCAAACTGTCAAAAACGCTCAGTCCATAAATTAAACAGAGGTATATCAGACTTATGAAGGACTTCCCTGATGTCTTTGCATGGAGTTATGAATATTTAAAGGTCTATGATACTAAGTTAATTCAGCATGTAATTCCCATCAAGGATGATCATAAACCCTTTCAAGAAAAATTTGAGAATAATAAACCCTCTGTTGTTTCCATTGATTGAAAAGGAAGTAAGGAAATTGTTTAATGCCAAGATTATTGTGTCCTTAATATTTTCCAAGTGGGTGGCTAACCTAGTTCCTGTCAGGAAGAAAAGCGGTGAGATAAGATTGTGTAGATTTTCGGAATCTAAATAGGGTGGATCTCAAAGACAATTATCCACTTCCTAAGATGGATTACATCCTGCAGAAGACGGTGAGATATTAGAAGATATCAATTCTTGATATTTTTTCTGGATACAACCAGATTATGGTACATCTGGATGACCAAGAGAAGACAACTTTTACAACTCCTTGGGACACTTTCATGTATGCAATAATGCCTTTTGGGATTATGAATGCTGGAGCGACTTTCCAAAGGTCCATGGACATAGAATTTTCCTATGAAAAGGATAAGTTTATTTTTATTTACTTAGATGATATCATTGTATTTTCAGATTTTGATGATCAACATCTCAAACATCTAAGAAAGGTTTTCTAGAAATGTAAAAAGTTTGGTATCTCATTGAATCCAAATGGTCAAACTTTGGAACGCAAGAAGGAAAATTGCTTGGACAGATAATTTCAAAGGAAGGGATTAAAATATAACCCAATAGAGTGGAAGCAATTCTAAAGATCGACGCTCCCAGGAGTAAGAAAGAGGTAAAGTCTTTCCTAGGAAAAGTGAATTTTTTGCAGAGTTTTATTCCTAACTTGGATGAGATCATAAATTATATCACGAATATGCTCAAGAAAGGTAATGAAATAAAATGGATTCTTGAAGCTAGGAAGTCTTTTGAAGATATTAAAGCACCAATGTTAGCCAACCCAAATTTTCCAAAAGATTTTATCTTGTTTTCTTTTTCTTCAGAACACACCTTTGTTGGTGTTTTGTTGCAAAAAGATGATCAGAACTTTGAAATAACTATAGCTTATTATAGAAGGATATTGAGAGACTCCCCACTAAGGTATGACATCATGGAAAAATAGGCATATGCCTTGGTGAAGGCCCTTAAATAACTTATAACTTATATCTTTCATTCCCATGTCGTTTCTTATGTTCCTAGTAATTTTGTAAAAGCTATTTTGTCTCAGCCTGGTCCCTAAGGGAGAAAGGGAAAATGGATAGAAATAATGTTGGAGTACGACCTCGAAATAAAACCTACAAATCTGATTAATGGTCAAGGGATTGCAAAATTAATGGCGCAGTCCAATTGCGATGTTTTGGGAATCAATTTTATTGATGATTTATCAGAAAACTCAGAAGAAGAAACGGTCCTACAGATATCCCAGAAGTTACTTTATTCTCCTTGGTATGTTGATGTTATTTATGTATTAAGAAACTTACAATCTCCTCCTGAGTTGAGAAAAACCAAAGCCAAATTTTTAAATTTGAAACCAACAAATTTGTGCATTCTGGACAATTCTCTATATTGGAAAGATCTAGGTGGGGTCTTGCTAAATTGTTTGTTGGAGGAAGAAATGAAAAAGGATATTAAAGAGTTTCACAAAGGTGATTGTGGGGGACATCATTATTGGAATACCACTGTGCACAAAATACTAAGGGCAGGGTTCTATTGGCCTAGTATTTTTTCTGATGTGTACAAGGAAGTTTCTAGCTGCCATGAATGTCAGATCTTTGATGGAAAAGGAAAGTTGCAGCCTCTTCTTTTAAGGCCTATCTCAATTGAAGCACCATTCATGCAATGGGGCCTTGATATTATAGGAGAAATTCATCTACCATCCTCAACTCAGCATAGGTGGATACTGTCAACCACCGACTACTTCACTAAATGGATTGAAGCGGTCCCCACAAGGCAAGATACTGATACTATCATCATTCATTTTTTAGAAAGTAATAGTTTTTCTAGATTTGGTTATCCAGACAAGATCATTACTGACAATGCAACGGCATTCAAATCTAAGAAAATGGAGAATTTTTGCAGTGACTATAACATAACTCTAGGCCATTCCATTGCTTATTACCCATGGGGTAATGGGTTGGCTGAATCGTCTAACAAAATCTTGACGAGGATTATTAAGAATCTTTTGTAGGAAAACAAGAAATCTTGGCACAAAAATCTCATCTATGCGTTATGAGTTGACAGGATCACCACTAAAAGGTCTATTTCCATATCACCTTTTCAGATTATATATGGTACAAAGGAAGTTTTTCCTACCTCATTAGGACTTCCAGTGATGAGACTGTTGCAAGAGCAAGAAGCTAAACCAAACGATGCTCTAAAAAGAATAAACCAGTTGATCCATGCACCACAAATGAGAGAACATGCCTTCAATAAATCATAGTTGCACCAAGATAAAATGAAAATAATTTTTGACAGACGTACCAAAGAAGATGATTTCAAGGTGAATGATTTGGTACTGAAGTGGGACGCAAGGAATGAAGACAGAGGGAGACACAGGAAGTTTGATCATCTTTGGCTAGGACCATTCAAGATTGTTTCATACCATGGGAACAATACTTATTTGTTGCAGGATATTAATGGAGATCTTATTGGTGTGGGACCTGTGAATGACAGGTTTCTCAAACATTATATTGTTTAACAATTTTTTTCAATCTCCTCATGTCATTGTAAATAACCATTTTATTTCCAAACGAAGCATTTCGAATTAGTAATTAGTAGAAAATTGAACCCCGAAGTGAAGGCCCTAAGTTTATGTTGAGTTTAGTCATAGCTGTGTCAACAGGGTCTTGAAACAAGTTTGTTTTGTCATATTTAGAGTCTTTGAATCAAATAAAGCCCAATAGTTAGGCACTTGGTATGTTTTTATTTGATACCTCATTGGGAGGATATCATCCCCATTGGAGATAGTTGTTAGCACCATGATTTTTGTAGTTAGATTTAGAGGTTTGTCCAAAACAATTTCAAAGTCATGCCTTGATCTTGAAAAAAATCAAGACTTTCCTAGATGAGTAATAGTTAGTGCGTCAAAGTTTATGTGGTCAATGAACAAATAAAGAGTGATTTGAAATTGTTGAGCAACGGGTTTGGACATAAGTTGGTTAAAGGGGTATAAGGTTCGTCATGTTCAAATCGTAAAGGTCTACTTCCCTAAGTCTCGAGTCACATCGAAAAAGTGGAAATTATGTACCCGGGTCAAATCAAGTGGTTAGGATGAATGTCATGTCAAAGGATATTATGTGTCATAATTGCCTAATCATGAAGTTAGGAAAGTGAATAATCATTGCACTCCATATCATTTGTACTATTGCACACTTCAAAGGAGTACCCACTGCGCAAGTTCACTACGAAAATATTTAACTTGCCTTAAAACATCGTGTCACTATGGATTTTTCGTCTCGTTCCATGATTTCATTCCTTATCCATTCAAGCATAAATATTAGTCACCTTCATTTTTCTCTATCACCTTCGAAATTGCAGTGTCGTTCACAACTTTTCCAGTTAGCTCTGAATCCCTTTTCTACATAAATATGGTGTGCTCCTAGTTTCTATGAAAATTTGCTACTCTGTTTTTGTTGCGCGTGCTTCATTTATTTAAATCATTGTTCAAGAGTTTCCCTTGGAGCCCATTAGCTTCTGGAACAAGTTGTCTCTCACACAGTCAACCTTCTTTCTTCCAAGCTAAATTATTATTAGTTACTACAATGCAAAGGTTTCCGAAGTGTTCCCACTGCACCGTAGTTTTCCACTACGCCGAAGTTTCCGTTGTTGATTTCCATTGCCTCGAAGTGTTCCCACTGCACCATAGTTTTCCACTGCACCAAATTTTTTGTTGTTGTTTCTACTGCGTCGAAGTTTTCTGCTGCGCTGAATTTTCTGTCGTTGACCTTTTTCTGCACAAAGTTTCCTGTTGTAATCTTTTCTTTCACATTGCACAGAGATCACTATTCTTATTCGATACAGAGAGAGGCTATTACAATCTATTGTTGCGCGCCTGAAGTTGACATATACCAACATCATGGAAACTCCCTAAAGAAAATTAAAGAATGCAAGAAGAAGCAAGGTCGTGAGGTTTGCACCACGGGATTTAAAGATAATAAACGCAGACCTAGAAATTAGGGTCTCCTTCGAACAAGTCAAATGCATACGTTTCTGTGAAAATATTCAAGGATATAATGCACAACTAACTAATCAGTTCGCCCTTAATTTTACTGGTGTCAGTACAACTATCGTAGGGATCACTTTCCAAGTGACAGAGGAAGCCATGTCAGTTGCGACAGAGATCCCTCTACAGGGAGAAAAATGGTTTAAAGGTATGCCATTATATACTTCGTGTTATATGGATTTCATCAAGCCTGAACATCGAAATCAGAAAATGGGATCCGAAATTCCTAGTGAGTACCTTCTAGAACCTTTTGAGAAACATTTGAAGGTAATCAGGAAGTACTTCACATGTGAGGGAAGATTCGACAAAGTGCATCCATATCACATCAGGCTACTGATGTATTTCACAGGGAAAAATCCCTTAAACTTACCTTTCTTCTTGTGTTGAATCCTGGGAAAGATGACAGACAACGACCAATCCAAAGTTGACTAGCTAGAGAACAACTTGTTCCATTTTTCATTAATTAAGATGTTGGTGGTTGAAGAGATGGGAAATTTGAATAGGGACAAAAATTCCTTCATGATTTCGAAAAAAATTCCCAGAGACCCTAAAGGAGACATTCCTTTATCTGCTAAGAAATCAATGCTTCATAGTTCAGAGGTGAGCAAAGGAAATGATGTTGAAAGAAGAAAAGGAAAAGAAATGGAAGACTCGTCACTCAGTCAGCCAACATACCAGAAGAGAAGAAAATTAATATTTACTGATGAAACTGAGGAGACCCAAGCTCCCAGTAAACTGCACACCAGGTTCTCTGCCAGGAGATTTCCCATACCCACAATTTGACCAGGGCTTGTTGAATGTGAAAATCAGGAAATTGATGAAAATCAAGTAGAACTAGGTAAGGAAGATGCAAATGCTAAGGAGATGAAAAAACAACTAAATAAATCTCAACACGTCATAGCCCAATTCTATCAAGAAAACAAAGAATTGAGAAGGAAACTAGCAAAAACAATTTCTGAAACACCAGTATCACAGATTCAAGAAGGTAGGAGATCTCCTACCTCACCAAAAAGAGGAGAAAAGAATATAAGTTGGTTGAAAGAGAAGCTAAGAGATTCTCAAGATGTGATCGTTAAG
>JZKD02S0891161.1:0-14067 GCA_000966675.3 Picea glauca | reverse complement strand
CTGTCCTTCACAGAGCTTCTTGCTAGATGTTCTAACTTTGTTTAAATGACAGATTTAAATTGTTTAAGTACTGAAAATTTTAAAAGAAATTACTGTGCTACAAAATTACCCTAAAACTAACATGTGTTTCATTCATTTATTGTTTTAGCAGTATATATGATGCATGCGAAAGAAAGGACAACACATCTCACTAATATGTATTATGAGGAAAAAGGAAGAAATACAATAATATGCTGGAAGCAGATAAACTAGTCATCAGTTAGATCTCATGGATCGTCATTGGAATACAAAGCAACTAACATGAAATACCCATGAATAGAAGATGAAGGAAGATTTGTGCATGCATGGATAGATCGACAAAATGCAGTTCCGAAAGCTCACGACAACTGCTGCAGACACTGGAAAACTCGCCCTAATGGATATACTTGTCAGAATGGATTGGAAACTGTTCCAAAATGAGTGCCCTGGCCCCTAGGCTGCTCCTGGTAACTGTTGGACTGAAGATCCTGTTGGGATTATGTACCTTGGAAAGTGTTCCCATGTGTTTGTGAGCTCTTAAACACATGTGGGAAGTACTATGTACTTTGTACCTTGTACTTTATGTCTAATTTCACTTTGACATAGGAGATTTAAGTCAAAAGTGAAATTTGGTCATTTTAGCCTAAATGACTCTTAATTCACTTTGTGGGTGAATTATGAGACATAAAGTGAACTTAGGGAACTTAACCCAAAGTGGGTTTGAGAGTGAGATTATTATGGGATGATCTCAACCATTGATTGGACATGAGATTGGATGATCTCAACCGTCCAAACTTTAGGTTTCCTTATGGAGGTTCAAGAGGGGCGCAAAGGCCAAGGAGGAGCTCATTCACTCATTTGTTCACTTGGAGAGTTTGAGAGAGAGCATGAGCATGAGGTTTCAGGCTATGGTTGAGGAAAACTTGGACGCTTCTATCCATGGAGGTAGCCATCGAGCTTAGGTCCTCATTTATTTAGTGGAGAGGTTCTTGCTTGGAGGAGGGCACACTTGGTGAGGAGGGTGCATCATCATCAGGGAGGACTTTCAGAGCTTAGATTGCAGTGAGGTCTGTTTCAGAGGGAGGCTACATCTCAGTATTAGAGTACTGTGGGAGGGTTTCTCCATCAGAGCTTCCAGTTGGCAGAGAACTCCATTTCAGTGGTCTTGACAACATTTATGGAGGGCGCACCTTCCTAGGGTGCACTTGCTTCAGTTGGGCTTGTGTTGTAGCTTGGATCAAGCTGCTATTGTATCAGGTTGTTCTATATATTATACTTGCTATATTCCAGCTTCTATTCTCCCTATATATACACTTATATTCCAAACTGTGTTAGGGACCTAACCCCTCATGTAGGTAGAATACTATATTTCCATGTAATAAAGGTCAATATTAATAAGGCCTAGCAATAAGGAAGAATAAGTCTAATGTAAGAAGACCTAACAAAAGCTTCCGCTTCTAGAAGGATCTTCCTCTAGATGGTTCTTTTGATAGACATATTTAGTATAAATAGGAGTGGAGGGTATGAGAAATTTTCTCTTGGATATTATTGTAATAGAGCTCTGCTCTGCTGGAGGTTGCCCCCTCGAAGAGGCAAGTGAACATTGCTCTCGGTAATCAAAGTGCTATTTCTGGTGTTATTTTGTTATCATTTTGGTAGTATCGTGGTGTTGTTCTGGTTATATTGTTGTTCATCTGCCATTTCTAGCTATTTATTTCTGTTCTGCATACTTTTTATATCTAGAATATTACAAGTGGTATCAGAGCACCTTCCTTGATAGAAAATTGTGGGTTAATTTTTCTCAGGGTAGAGATGTATTCCGACGTCTTTAAGCTACAGAGATCTGTCGTTACGCGCATAAATCCGCGGTCAGGGATTCATACACGCAAGAAATACAAGTGGTACTAAGCACATATCTGTTGGCCACCCTTGTAACCCCTGTTGGTACCCCTTCGAGTGGTAGCACATCAGACAACACCTGTATACGGATCGACCTAGATCTCCTGAAGCCCTCCGTAGATAAATCGATCGGCCGCTTGACTGCTATAGTGCCACCGAGAACAACACTCGGGAAGATACTCTCTAGTACCTGGGTAGTCAGGTAGTACGACTAAGGGTACGGTCTAGCCTCCTTAGTTGGTGCCCTGAGATATTGGGCCGAGTACTACTGTTGGACCCCGCACGTATATCAGAGAGCTATAGAACAGGGCAAACCCTTGTCTATAGAACCCTTGAATACCTAACCCTTGGGACGGAAATGAAAACAGAACAGACAAGATCTATTGCGACGCAACTGTCTCCTGCATTCGAGTTGCGAAATTACTACACATTTCTTCCTGTTAAGCATTTGGACATTTCATCATTGCAGTATTCTTCAAATCGGAGTCTATATCCTGTTGGCACCATTATTTGATACCTATTCCATTGGTTTTCTCTCTTCACCCTGATCCCAGTCATACCTATTATTTTTCAACAATTTTTTTTTTGTGGACCCAACCCCCTTCCAACACCCTTATTTGGGCTTTACCCCATTGGATTCACCTCGTTGCCCTGGTCATTGTGATACACTTCACCCATAACCCATTTTCTGTGTGGTCCCACCCGCCCCTTTTCGTGTTCCCTCATCATCATGGCCCATACCCGTAGCCAAGACTTGGAAGCTCGCTTCAATACCTTGCACTCTAATTTCACAGAAATCCAACAAGAAGTGCGACAACTCAATGCCAATATTCTCTCCATCAATCAAAAAATGCATTCCTCCATCGCGGATTCAGTCGCTACCTCAATCGAGGAACTCAAACAAGACATTACTACCCAGCTTGAATCTGTCGCTACGGTGATCTGCGCTAAGTTGAATATCCCTGCAGAGCTTCCCTTATCTGACCCACCCTTGCATACCGAAGGTGAAACTTCCTCTCATTCCTAGAATTTTTAGCCCCATCACTTTCAGCGTGACCTACGCCTTCTGCGTGTGGATGTGACCAAATTTGATGGATCGGATCCCACTGGCTGGGTAACTCAAATGGAACATTATTTCTCTTTGTATGGCATTACGGATGAGTTGGCCAAACTCCGGTATGGTGTTCTCCATCTAGATCAAGAACGTGGGCAATGGAGAAAAAATGCTTGCCAAGGGTATGTGGCTTGGACACACTTTGTGGCAGAGCTTTATGAACGCTTTGACACTGACACCAACCATTTAGGCCATTTGACAAAGTTGAAATAATGTGGCACAGTGGAAGACTTTATAGCTGCTTTTGAGCGACTGACTTTTTGTACAGAGGGCATGTTTGATGCTTTTTTCCGAGAATGTTTTATTAGTGGCCTCAAGGATGAGATTCATGCTCATGTCCTCATGGCTCGACCTCAGAGTTGGGTGGATGCTACTAAAAGAGCTAAGGAAGCACACCAAGTTGTCTCTTCTCAAAACCGCAAACCCTCCTTTATTCCTCGCACTAAACCAGTAACTCCCACTCCTCCTTCTACTCCACTCAAGATCCAGAAATTGACCATGGCCGAAATGGTTGAACGCCAACTCAAAGGCCTTTGTTATAATTGTGATGACAAATATTTTCCGGGACACAAGTGTAAGGAACAAAAGATTTTTATGGCCATCTCAGAGGATGTTTCAGAAGAGGATGTTGAGGCTCCCCTTGTGCTTGTGTCACCTGAACCCACTGACATAACCCCTCCCTCAGACCCTCTTGAAGTAGAACCAGTCATTTCTCTAAATGCTCTCACTGGCTTCTCTGCTCCCCAAACCCTCAAGCTAATTGGTTACATCAAGCATAGGAAGGTCATCATTCTTGTTGATAGTGGAAGCACCCACAATTTTATTCATCGCCGCATTGCCCAAGAAACTAATTGCTATATCCGTGCAGTTAATAATTTCCAAATCATGATTGCCAATGGTGGGTCCATGAAATGTGGAGGGCGTTGTGAAAATGTGTGTCTCCAAATTGGTGACTACCATCTGAAATTTCATATGTTTACTATCGACATGGGCGGTTGTAACGTTGTGTTGGGTGCGAAATGGCTAAGGACTTTGGGTCCCATTCTCATGGATTTTAAGGAATTAACCATGCAATTCGACCAGGAGGGCCAACAATATAAGTTCTAAGGCATCACCGCCGGTTCACCTGAGATCATTAGTTCCCATTGCATGGAAAAGCTGCTCAAAAAAGGTCATTCTGGCATTATTGCCCAACTCCATGCTATACAAGCCATTGAGACACCCTCTGTGCTGCAGGACCTCCAATCCATCCTCTCTAAACATCAAGTGTTTTTTTCCACTCCCTAGGGACTCCCTCCTCCCCGTGGTGTTCATGATCATTCCATTCCCCTTGTCCTAGGAAGCCTTCCTCCCAATATCCGTTCCTATCGTCACCCCTTTTCCCAAAAAGATGAAATTGAGAAAATGGCTCAAGAACTGCTCAACGCAGGTGTTATCCGCCCTAGTACGAGCCCCTACTCTTCTCCTGTGGTCATGGTCCTTAAGAAAGAAGGTTCTTGGTGCATGTGTCCTAACTTCCGCGCCCTCAACAAACTCACCATTAAAGACAAATTTCCTCTTTCTTGTCATTGATGACTTCTTGGATGAATTGAGTGGCGCCCGGTTCTTTACTAAACTTGATCTTCGTTCGGGATAGCACCAGATCCGTATGAAAGAGACAGACATTCACAAGACTGCCTTTAGAACTCATGAGGGCCACTATGAGTTTTTGGTCATGCCCTTTGGCTTGTGTAATGCTCCCGCCACTTTCCAAAGCCTCATGAATCACGTCTTCCGTCTTTTTCTCCGTCATTTTGTGTTAGTTTTCTTTGATGATATCCTCATCTATAACAAAACCTGGACAGACCATCTTGCTCATGTGGATCGAGTTCTCCATCTACTCTCTCAGCACCAACTTTTTCTCAAACAATCTAAATGTGCTTTTGGTGCCTCGAAAGTAGAGTACTTGGGTCATCTTGTTGGCAAGGACGGCGTGAGGGTGGATCCTAAAAAGATTGATGCTATGCAAGATTGGMYTCACCCAAAGACTCTCAAAAGCTTGCGGGGATTTCTGGGTTTAAYAGGTTAYTATCACAAGTTTGTTAAGAATTATGGAAAGATTGCGGCACCTCTCACTGCACTCCTTAAAAAGAATTCTTTCACTTGGACTGCAGCAGCTGCTCARGCTTTTCAAACCTTGAAGATGGCCATGTGCACCACTCCAGTCCTGGCCCTTCCTTATTTCACAAAGACCTTTGTCYTGGAATGTGATGCTTCYGRGAAAGGAATTGGCGCTGTCCTTATGCAAGAGGGTCRKCCTTTGGCCTTTACTAGCAAACAATTGTCYGAGAGAAATTTGGGCAAATCAATCTATGAAAAKGAAATGTTGGCTATTCTGCATGCCATGGATCTTTGGCGACCTTATCTATTGGGGAAACGCTTCCAAATTAAGACAGATCATCAAAGCCTCAAGTATTTTCTGGAACAACACCTTTCCTCCCCTGAGCAACAAAAATGGGTGACTAAGCTCTTTGGATATAATAATGAGATCATTTACAAAAAATGCAAAGACAACATGGTTGCTGATGCACTTTCCAGAAAATATGAAGATGAAGGGTCTCTTTTTTCTCTCTCTTTCATTGTATCAGATTGGCTCCAAGCTGTTTACCAAGAATGGCTACACGATCCCAAAAGTTCGCATCTGATACAACAATTGCAGTCCAGTTCTCCAGTTTTCCCAGGGTACTCTTGGCTCAATGATGAGCTTCGATACAAAGGCCGTTTGTATTTAAGTAAACGATCAAAACTTAAATCCGTGGTACCTTTGGAGCTTCATGCTACACCCACAGCTGGGCACTCTGGGTTTACCAAAACCTATGAGCGGGTCAAACGTTCTTTTTTCTGGGAGGGTATGCAACAGGACATTCGTAATTTTGTGGCTGAATGTGATGTGTGTCAACGCAACAAAGGTGAAACTGTCAAATCTCCTGGCACACTACAACTGCTTTCGATTCCACCTACTATTTGGCGAGATATCTCTATGGATTTTATTGTCGGCTTACCTAAATCGAGCAATAAATCAGTTATCATGGTGGTAGTTGATTGTTTTTCCGAGTATGCTCATAATTCATTTCTGTGCTCTTCAACACCCATTTACAACATCTACCGTGGCTCAACTTTTCATGGATCAGGTCTTCAAGCTTCACGGCATGCCACATTCTATTGTTTCTGATCGCGACCCAACTTTCACCAACAATTTTTGGCAAGAACTGTTCAAGCTACAAGGCACCCAATTGCATCTTTACACAACTTATCATCCCCAGATTGATGGTCAAACTGAAGTTGTCAACAAATGTTTGGAAACATATTTGAGGTGTTTTGCATCGGAAAGGCAGAATCAGTGGGCTCAATGGTTACCACTAGCTGAATGGTGGTACAACACTTCGTACCATACAGCTACGCGCATGACTCCTTTTGAAGCGATATATGGACAAAAGCCACATTCATTCCTCTCATATAAACTTTGTTTGCTGTAACCTTGTTGCTGAAAATACAATATTTAAATCACCAGAAACCCAAATCAAAAGCCATCATACAAAACCCATGTTTTGAGCTACAACTTTTACAACAGATTTAGATTCAATGCAATAAAAAAATAATGGATGGGAAAAATGATCTTATTGTCCAATCATCAATTTCCATGATTGTCAGACTGAAGATATATGCCCTGAATATCCCCAAAATCTGCCCAAAAAAATCCCTGAAATCTGCCTAGAACATCCTTGAAATATGTTCGTAATGTCCCTGAAATCTGTCTCGAACATCTTGGGGACGACCAGCAAGTCCCCGAGTCCCCAATGAAGCCCCCAACAATTTGGGTAAGTTTCCTAAGGGTCCCCGGTACGCGGGAACGGCGGGTATGCAGGTTTTTTTGGGGGCGACGGGTCCCGGTGCAACATAGTTTTTTGGGTTTATGGAGTCAATTACATCAGCAATACAACTTGCAGAAATAAATGATAACAATGTTCTAAGGATGATGAGATGAAGTTGAAGAGCTGGCACTTTAGGGCCTCAAATTCAAGTCTCAAAAGATGAAGTTGCTAGAGAGCAAGTTCTTTTGGGCTCTAGCGAATTCTTCTTCTTCCTTAGACTCTTGAAATATATAGCAACAAGTTTCTAGAACAAGACTTCTAAAGTGCTAGCACTTTAGGGCTTTAGAAGCCTACCCTAGACAAGATTCTCTTGACAATTCAATAAGTGGAAAGAACTAAAGAGAGGAAGAAACACCTTATGTTCTTCTCCTAGGGTTTAAGCAAACAATCTCATAATCTTCAAGATGAACAAATAAAATTTACCATAACCATTCAAAACATGAAATGAAATTGCAGATTTTACTTCAACAAGAATAAAATCCTAGTTTGCAGAAAATTCCACCATAAATCAGCCAAGAAGCATCCAAACATGTCCTCCAAGAGGCCTGCACTAGTAAAATCAGCCAATGTTGTCAAGAGGGCGAAAATTTCAGTCCTATCCTCTTGTGTGAGGAAGAGTTATGATGAAAATGAATTGCCAAGAGGTGTATTTATATCACCTCTTTGGCCTAAAATATCAACTTAAAAAAATAAAGAGGGTCGACCTCAAAAGTTTTCCCTTACAATTACAAAATTTAAATTTTACATCAAAATGTCCCTTAAAAGGGTGACGTCATGCCCTTCTAGGGTGACGTTGAGCTCCTAAAGTGGAACGTTTGGCTGGAAAAGGTGTAACGTTGGGCCTCCAAAGGTCATACATCATGCCACATGTGCCAACTGTCAAGTCAAACCCTCCTCCATCAAAGCCACAAGCCCTAAGTGATGTCATGGGATAGTAGGGTTACGTCCAAGCCTCCAAAGCCAATGTGCAGGTGGAGAGAGGTGGGAGCTCGTCTCCTAGCCATGCCAGAGTGCCTCCAAAGGAAACGACCTCCTTCTTCAATGTGCAAATGGTGATCACAAGCCTGCCCCAGACGTGGGGTCTAGCACCCATCCTTGGGCTCCAAAGCCCCCATGAAGGTCCGAACAGAGTCATCTTCTCATGAATACCTGTCCACCATGCTAGGTCCTGCAAAAGACAAATAGATGTGCCTTCCATAAGTCATAAGAATGATGCCAAGTAAGCCATGTCTAATAATGGAACCACCCAAACATGTGCATCAAACCCCCCTTTTGAAACTAAACAAATGCTCAAACACCTTATACAATTTGTCAAATTTAGGTGTGGGAGGGGTGTGAAAGCATCCTATTGGGTTAATCAATCCCCAAGTCAAAGGTGTTTCCCAAGGGAAACCTATCTAAGCCATGTGTGAGTATGAAGTGGAGTGTGGTAAGACTTATGGGCATGGGGTTCATGACATACAAGGGTTCATATTATCTCATTTATGGGTGCCTTTGTAGAGGCTGTGCTGCCCTTCATCCGCGATGCAACATTTTTCCAAACCCATTTGCCATTAATTTATTAGAGTGTGGCCAAGTTGAAGACAATAAGGGGCATTAAAAAGGAAATGCATAGCCCACATATGCTCTACCTTGGCCATCATGCTTCCCTAAGTTGAATACAGTAAGGGGCACTAAAAACGAAATGCATAGCCCACATATGCTCTACCTTGGTTGGCATGATTGATTAATTAGTTATTTATTTTACAGGTCCATCATTTTTTCGAGAAGCATTTCATTGTTCTCAGGATCTTTGGGCGAGCATCTGGAATGTTAATTATTGTCTTTTATCTTTTTCTAGCTACATTTCTCTATGGGCCTTCAGCCCATTCTTCCCATGAAATGAGGTACAATCCCTTCTTGGGTCAGTGCACCCGAAAACCCAAAAGATGAGGAGACAAAAAGGAAGAAGTATGGAAAGCGATAAGTATGTTCGGGAATGGTACAATGACTCTTCCAGGAACCCTCCTAGTAGCACCCCATTCTTGAGGGTGGCCAACTTACTAGGACATAATGACACCTGCCAAGGTTAAATAAGGAAAAAGGTATAATTTCCAAGCAAACATTCTGTAATCAAGAAAGAATTCTTTGCAAAATATTTAAATGCTTCAATTGTTAGAGTGACAGTTACCATGATGCCAAACTTATTACCTCATGAAGCAAAACCTACTGTTCTCTGGGGTCACCCTGATGTGATGGATGCTGTTCTGCTGCTGGTGATGTATGGTGGTGCATCAATGAATAGGAGAGGCCTTGCTGGGCTATGCTAGTCAATCTGGCTCTCAACACTCCATATTTTCTACCGGTGGGCCTTGAGACACGATCTCCTTAGTTACCCCTAGTTTGAGGGGGCAACATCAGGCTCCTACTCGAGGACATGTGAGAACCTCAACATCTCTGGTGTGACCTGTGCCTACACACTCAAGCAAAATCGTCACAGTATCTAGGGTGGTGCTATCACCCCTTGAAAATTATCAAAATCCAAAGCAAATGTAGAAAATAAAATTTTCGAATATTTTATTCTAACATATCAATGCAAACACATAAGTATGACATAGCAATGATGCAAGATGCAAGAAGATAACATGTAAATCATGAGCATGTATGCAAATCAAGCTAAGCTAAATGCAAACTACACTACCATGATATGCAATATGCAACATATATACAATGAGATGCAGGATGCAAATGCCTACCATAACCTACTAATCTAAGTTAGTCTCAATGCCAGGTATAATCATATAACTAGTACAACCATGCTAGCATTGTATCAAGACATCCACCTCTGTACTTGATTGTAAATCAACATAAAGACAAGTCAAGCACAAAAAGAACATGAGTTAGAGGAGTCATTATATTAGACATAATCATAAAATCTAACTCATGGAGGCAGGAGGGAGGGACAAAATCATGCCAAGAGGTATCACCACAACCTCGCCCTATCCATCCCAAGACAAGGCCAAGAAAATCAGACGAAGGCAGATCCTCATCCTCAGCTACAAGGCTATCACCAGAAGGTTGAGAAGAAGGGATGAGAAGGAATCTATGAGAAGTTCTACGGTTGTCTATGGGAAAAGAGGGCGCAAGGTAAAGGATGAAACCGGGCCTAGAGAAAAATGTTTGCTCCCAATCAAAGGCTTGTTGATATTGTGTGTGAAACTGAAAAGGCCTACAACCAGCCAAAGGTTGGAAACAACTCCGTATGATAGACAGGTGACCATCATGAAAGAAACCCCCAACCATGTCTGTAGCAGAATGGCAAGATGAAAGCAGAGGAGGTTGGAAATTCTTGTCACAAAAATCATGTTCTAGGGAAACCATGTCCTCACCCTCATCAAAATTAGAGCACAATGATGCTTGAAAATTATCTTCCTAGAATAAATCCAAGTGCTCAAAAGAATAAGTACCAAACTCCTCAGGGCATGACCGGAAATCATCATGAGAATGCTGCAAAAGGTCATCCCTAGGTGGTTGGAACAAATCCGTAATCATGTCATCTTCACATTGCCAAACGTCTTAATCAACAGTAATCACACCTGGTTGTTGTAAAGGCAATAATTGAAAATGACTTTCAATGTCATAAATGAGATCTCCATCATGACAAGTCACATCCCATTTACGTCACCCAACATATATAAACTCATCAATACTCTTAATCACATCATCACCTTTATCATAACATGAAGGATCTAGTACATCCAAGGGTTCCTCCAATACTTCCTCACTTTCTGAATCATAGAATAGAGCATCATCAAAGTCATGGAAAGGGAAATGACTTACCACATTCTCTTCTTCTTGTGCAGGAGGGATGGAAGCTTGGATGACTTCATCAAAAGGAGGGATAGACACCAACACTTAGTCTTCATGCCTCACCTCTCCACGCTCTTCAATCAAGTCTTAGTTGTCTTCAGTAGAATTATGAGGCAATTCTTTCTCCTCTTCGTAAGTTTCTTCCTCTTTCATGTCATAGAGCATATCAGGGTCTTCTTTAGTGCTCCACCTATCGAGGAAGATCTCTTCAAAGTCAACCATGCTCTTGATGCTCTTGTCAGGGAGACCATAAACCATTTTTAGCATCCTCATGAAGAGTGACTGCAAAAAGTCTTGTCACCAAATCTTCAACATCTTCATCCACGGGAAAAAATTCAAAGAAGGCCCAAAAAATGCTTTTGTGTTCCTCGACACTAGTCTCATTATTACAGGAAAACTTGGGGAGCCATGACCTTGTGTGCTTAGGAAGCATTTGTCGAGGATACCCTAGGATCTCACTCATGTCTAAGGGTCCGAACACCTTATTAGGGGCCCATTTTGGAGGGGNCATGAGTTAGAGGAGTCATTATATTAGACATAATCATAAAATCTAACTCATGGAGGCAGGAGGGAGGGACAAAATCATGCCAAGAGGTATCACCACAACCTCGCCCTATCCATCCCAAGACAAGGCCAAGAAAATCAGACGAAGGCAGATCCTCATCCTCAGCTACAAGGCTATCACCAGAAGGTTGAGAAGAAGGGATGAGAAGGAATCTATGAGAAGTTCTACGGTTGTCTATGGGAAAAGAGGGCGCAAGGTAAAGGATGAAACCGGGCCTAGAGAAAAATGTTTGCTCCCAATCAAAGGCTTGTTGATATTGTGTGTGAAACTGAAAAGGCCTACAACCAGCCAAAGGTTGGAAACAACTCCGTATGATAGACAGGTGACCATCATGAAAGAAACCCCCAACCATGTCTGTAGCAGAATGGCAAGATGAAAGCAGAGGAGGTTGGAAATTCTTGTCACAAAAATCATGTTCTAGGGAAACCATGTCCTCACCCTCATCAAAATTAGAGCACAATGATGCTTGAAAATTATCTTCCTAGAATAAATCCAAGTGCTCAAAAGAATAAGTACCAAATTCCTCAGGGCATGACCGGAAATCATCATGAGAATGCTGCAAAAGGTCATCCCTAGGTGGTTGGAACAAATCCGTAATCATGTCATCTTCACATTGCCAAATGTCTTAATCAACAGTAATCACACCTGGTTGTTGTAAAGGCAATAATTGAAAATGACTTTCAATGTCATAAATGGGATCTCCATCATGACAAGTCACATCCCATTTACGTCACCCAACATGTATAAACTCATCAATACTCTTAATCACATCATCACCTTTATCATAACATGAAGGATCTAGTACATCCAAGGGTTCCTCCAATACTTCCTCACTTTTTGAATCATAGAATAGAGCATCATCAAAGTCATGGAAAGGGAAATGACTTACCAAATTCTCTTCTTCTTGTGCAGGAGGGATGGAAGCTTGGATGACTTCATCAAAAGGAGGGATAGACACCAACACTTAGTCTTCATGCCTCACCTCTCCACACTCTTCAATCAAGTCTTAGTTGTCTTCAGTAGAATTATGAGGCAATTCTTTCTCCTTTTCGTAAGTTTCTTCCTCTTTCATGTCATAGAGCATATCGGGGTCTTCTTTAGTGCTCCACCTATCGAGGAAGATCTCTTCAAAGTCAACCATGCTCTTGATGCTTTTGTCAGGGAGACCATAAACCATTTTTAGCATCCTCATGAAGAGTGACTGCAAAAAGTAATCTTCAACATCTTCATCCACGGGAAAAAATTCAAAGAAGGCCCAAAAAATGCTTTTGTGTTCCTCGACACTAGTCTCATCATTACGAGAAAACTTGGGGAGCCATGACCTTGTGTGCTTAGGAAGCATTTGTCGAGGATACCCTAGGATCTCACTCATGTCTAAGGGTCCGAACACCTTATTAGGGGCCCATTTTGGAGGGGCCATGGGTATAAAGATTGGATGCTATAATGATGTCTGATATGAGTTGTCATCAATGGAGTCGCCAGATAACCCTTCTAGGATTATCAAAGGAAATGAGGGGATCACCCTCAGGGCCTCAGTGGAGTTGCCAGGTAAGCTTGTAGGATAAGGGCTTCGGGAAAAGCTTACCAAAGATGTGTTGTTGAGGAAAACTAACTCGATTCTCCCCAAAAACAACGCTAAAATGTTATCGCGCTATTTGTACTTTTCCAAGCCCAAGAAAAATAGATCAAATTGGTGTAACTACATGATAACCCTCCACTGTCACCTTAGTAGGAAATCCCCACGTTTTAGGGATGGGAGAGGTCCAACCCAGGGGAGGCGTCCCCGGTAACCTCAAGGGATCTAATATGGTCAAGCTCAGAGAGCCCTCTCACAGGTTACCTAAGTCAAAGGGTCTATGTCTGTGAAATTGAGGCAAAGGAAGAGTGTTTGTGTACCTGCCCGGAACAAAAACAATACAGCATATATATAGTAATTTCCAAGTACCAAAATGATAGTAAAACCTCAACAGACAGTAGACAAATGAAAATATATGTTGGCTGACATGAGATTGCAGCAAATTAACAGCTTATAACAGCAATGAAGTTTTGTAACAGCCGCAAGAAATATTGCTCATAATTGCAAGATAAGTCAGTGAAAACTTAGCATTTATTCAAAAGATCAAATAAAACTCATCACAAACAATTTCTGAGTAGTTTAGACTAGTATTAAGTTAGTGTATGCAGCAAAAGAAGCAAATTATGATGGCTGTATCAGTGCTTTGCAACAGCAGCAAATTAGTTAGTGAATTTAGCTAAGCTAGGGTTAGAAAATGTTAGTGAAAGCTTTAGAGAATAGAGTTTGAGAGTTGTTTGATCAATTCCTTCACAAGAGAGCAATGAAACTAGTGCCTTTTTGGGCTTATGGAGTCAATTACAACAGCAATACAACTTGGAGAAATAAATGATAGCAATGTTCTAAGGATGATGAGATGAAGTTGAGGAGCTAGCACTTTAGGGCCTCAACTTCAAGTCTCAAAATATGAATTTGCTAGAGAGCAAGCTCTTTTGGGCTCTAGCGAATTCTTCTTCTTCCTTAGACTCTTGAAATATATAGCAACAAGTTTCTAGAACAAGACTTCTAAAGTGCTAACATTTTAGGGCTTTAGAATCCTACCCTAGACAAGATTCTCTTGACAATTCAGTAAGTGGAAAGAACTAGAGAGAGGAAGAAACACCTTATGTTCCTCTCCTAGGGTTTAAGCAATCAATCT
>JZKD02S0891128.1:0-14068 GCA_000966675.3 Picea glauca | reverse complement strand
CCTTCAAGAAAACAATTCAGCTAGTAGAAGGAAGATCATGGAGAGAGACAATTTGTATAGAAATGGAATACCACAGTTCAATGGTTAGAATGATCTGTAGTATGAGATGTGGAGCAATATAATGAATTTGTTTTTAAAGGTATAAGGATATGATGTTTTGTAATCAGATGTTACAGGATACACCTCTACAAAGAATCCTAAAAACAACAACCAATAAAGAATTGAAAAGAAACAACAAAATAACAATGGATTTCATCCAGGAAGGATTACCTGATTCGTTAAGAGAAAAGCTTGGAAAATTGTCATCAGTTAGAGAACTTCGGGATAAGTTACATAACCTCTACTTTAAGGAATGGTAAAGAATATTCAAGAACATAACAACAAGAAATATGTTCATCATGTCAGAAAGATTCATAAGAAGAATATTGTGAACAAGGTATGGTAGACCTTCAAGTAGTGTTAATCAGTGATTTAGATGAATTGACAAAACAAAGGAAGAAGAACAAATATCTTAAGGAACAATTAGTCAACAAAAATTCTCAAAAAGGTTCCAAAGAATCCCAACAGGTCATCGTGAAACTAAAAGCTCAGCTAGAAGAATCCAGAAAGATTGAAGAAACATACAAATGTCAAATGGAAGAAAAACAATGTTTGGAAGCCGAGATAACAACACTAAGAAATAAAGTAATGGAAGAGAAGAAATGTTTGGAAGCCGAAAGAAAGGAAGTAGAGAAAAGAGAAAATATTTTGACAGATCATTTAAAGGAAATAATTGAGGACCTAAATTAGCTTGAAGCATAATTTAGTCAAGAAGAAAGAATAATTGAAAAGGAAATAATCTCCTTGAAGAAGCAAATATAATAGAAGAAGTCATGAAGATTCATATGATGAAAAAAGAAGAAGAGGTTGAGAAGCTTGAAGAAAAAGTTGTCACATTTAGAGACCAAATCATCAAGCTCAGCTAGAACATTGAAGAGAAAAAAAAAATCCACATCATCTGAAGAAAATGTTGAAGATAAGCACTCCAATTTGCGAGAAAAGAAGAATGAGGAAAATAACAAGAGTTATGTAGAAGTACTCAAAGGAAGGAATCATGGTCATCCAGAATCAAAGAAAAATGCTAGAGATACATCTTCAAGAAGATCCTCCACATTTAGGCCACAAAGAATCTTCATTCGTGATCATGATCAGCCAAGGCAGGAATTCAAAAGGACTGGACCACAAAGAAGATCATTCACTCCGAGATATGTAAATTTATTTCCTGATCATTGTTTTTATTATACTAACTTTGGACATAAAATCCCATATTGCAGGGATTATGGAAGATACAATGTTCAATAAATAAATGTTTATGTGGCCCCACATAACATTGAATGTTATAAATTCCACAATTATGGTCACATAACTCGTGTTTGTGGAAACATGATGGATACCTCTATCAGATATAAGAAAGCTTGGAAAAGAAAACAAGAATGGGTAAAAGAAGAGAAGATGAATAATGGACAGCTATAATTCATATTCTCAGGATTGGAAATAGGATGAGATCAAGAAAAATCTACAAGAAAAAAGGATGTAAGATACATGAAGGTTTGGAGAATAAATGAAAAACAAGAAGAATAGGTGAATAAAGACCAGGTCCCAAAGATCATAGAATTTGCAGTAATATGAGAAGAAAATAAGAACAAGTGAATAAGGAATAGGACCAAGAGATTGTACTTTCAGGAATTGTCGTGCAAGATTAATCCACAGGTAAAAGCGAAGAAGTCATATTTCAAAAAAATGATGAGTCTACAGATGAAGAGTAAGATTAATCCGCATTAGAGCGGGTATTTTTCTAAGCCACATGGCTTGGGGACTCCCAATGAATATGAATATTGAAAAGGGGGAGTGAGTGCAATAGCTACTAAAAATCAGAGAACCATCTTTTCAGCAGGATGAAGTATTTGCAGAGACAGATAGCAGAAGAACAAAATGACATATTGATCAATTGAGAAGTATTATTCCCATGCAACACCTATTGGTTGTTACATAGGTATAAGTTTATGACTATATTCCTTGAGGAAGAGATATCTTGAGTACATGTTGTTCCAATCATTTAGAGTTCGATTTGTAGATAAAGTATATTAGTGATTCAGTTGCAGTCGTGAATCCTTCATGATAGTACATTGATAGATGGGTCAACATTGTGGATAGTTAAGTAGCATAGTTATGGACAACTTATGACATATGGACAAAGATGGATTTATGATATCATTAGCAGCTACAAGAAACATGGGTCATAGAAAATGAATAGTAGTGTATCAGTGGAATCAGTTGAAATCTGTTTGTCAGAGAAAGGAAAGAAGTGAAAGGCACAACAAAACATGGAAGGAGAACACTCAACATAAGTTAGATCATTAAAGAGACATTGTTTAACAATATGGTCATTATTTAAGAAATCTAGTGTATGAAGTTGTTGATGGTATGGTTACACTGGAAGTTTCATATTACTTGATCCAACAATCTAATTGGTTAATAGAGTACGGATTGTACATAGATAAGCTTGAATTCAAGCATTGGTTTGAGGTAGAACAAGATGAATAAGACTCCATAAGCCCAATGGAAGCACTGGTGCAATAGTTTCTCTTCAAATTTCCATACATATTGGTTTGTATTATGTGATTGATTTTCAGTTTCCTAGTAGTTTGGTTTTCATATTGGATATAGGTTGCAACCGAAATGGATAGGAAGAGGAACAATGGTCTACGTGTTCTTGGAATTCTCACAGGGAGGACTCCATCCCCAATTGGCGCCAATGTTAGCACTCAAATTTGATCTTTAAAATGATGAGATTTAACCAATAGCAAGAATGCTACCAAAAGAGCTCAGTGTTAACATTTATGTATTTTTTATTATTTTACTTTGTTTTCAAACCCGAGACATGAAATTAAAAACATAATTTTTATTTTTATTTTTAATCAAAAATCTCATGAAAACCTATCTTCATTCATACAATCGATCACTAAGGCCATCAACATCACAAAAACCAAAAACCAAGAGTCAAGGAAACAAGGAGAAACGCTCAAACAAAGCATCGAGTAAGTGGAAGAGCCCACAAGAGGCAAAAATTGCATACACTAAGCATCGACATGTGATCTAGACGCTTGGCTACATATACATCTTGAAAGTATTTTATTTTGTTGAATGTAGTATATGCCTACATTAGTAAAACAAAAGGGATCTCAACCAAATGTTAAACGCGTAAGCACCCAAGGGTCTTAGGGCTTGGTTTGTAGAGATTAATTGATCCAGTCCTCATCATACCCAAGCCAGAATACATTGCATGTACAGGTGTTCTCTAGCAGGGAAAAATATTCAAGTGGTCATCAAAAAGGGTGTGCCCATGTGTCGAGGTTGGTGAATCATGAGTTGAGAATAGTCCAATACATGTCAACATGAGCGTGACTATTAAGCTCCAGATTCGATGGAGGGATATTGAAATCTAAATCATTTTGGAATCTAGATTAAAGGAAACAATATATCATTTAGATAAAAAAAAAGACTCAGTTTTAGATGAAACTGGACAACTAGTAGATGAAGATGTCAAGCTTTTCATTATTGAGTTTATCTTCATATTGTCCCATATTTTTAACATCAGTAACAAGACACTTGGAAATAGGATATCATCAGTCAAAGATCAACCTTGGTTCGAGGGCATGAATTGTGATTCGAGTGCAAGTGGCATAGGATTTTCAAGCAACTCTAATATCCCTTGTAACAAATCAAAATTGTTTTGATTTTGTTGTTAGATATTTTCCTTAATGTTTGTAACATCCCGAATAGTCTGGAGGACATATTTTTCTATTTGAAATACTATAGACGGAAGTCATAGAGGAGGCCCAAGAGAGGGACTTTGGGAAAATAAAATTATGTGTGCTTTATTTGTAATCTGGAGGGAAGTTTTCCTTTTTCAAATTTCAACATCAGAGATCCATGAAGACCTAGATTATTGGTTTATTATCTTTGTCTTCATCTTATTTTTCTTCCTACTAGAATAAATTACAGTTTTTTGATAATCAATAGTTGTTCATAGATTATAGATCCTTATGCAGTGAGACTCATTGTATCTGTCTATTATTTATGGGATTTGTTTAATTATTTTTATTCATTTTCATAAAGATTTTGTGTTAATTGAATATTCAGTATTATGTATTATACAAGTATGATTTGATAGTGATGCCTATGTTTTTCATAGTTGTTTTCTTTATTCTGCAACCCATCCATGCTATTATCAACCTCTTTTCTCATAATTGATTTAATTTCCTTTCATCAGTGAAATATGTCAAGGGACTCCATTCCTAATAGTATTTATCATTGATATTATAATTATTTCAATATTCTTCTTTATATCTGTATTCACCATATCCTTTCCATTCATGAAACTTAAACCAACCTATAAAACTACAAATATAAACCATTTCAATAATAGAGGTGCCCCAACTCTCACACCATAGAAGTCTGGTTCATATTTTGGGACTAACACATGTACCATTCTTTCTCACGTGCTTTCTGAACTTGCTGATGGAAAACTGCAACAAAATCGTCCTCTTCTAGCTCTACTAGTTCCGACAATCTCTTCTCCATTGTGCGAAAATCTGTAAGTTATATTAGCGCAATAATATGTAAACTCAACACTATGAATCTCATAGGCATAGCAACTTCTTGGACATACACTAGTCTGAATGGGATATGTCCTGTCAACTTCTTACTTGTAGTCCTATATGCCCATAAAACTGCTAGAATCCTCAAGTCCCAATCATCTCGACTTACATTACACACCTTCATTAATGCATGTTCTAGTATCTTATTAAATGCTTCCATTGTTCCATTTTATTGAGGATTATACAATGTTCTCTTCTGATAATGAATCTGAAACTCTTCTATCAATGCTACAATCGTCCAATTTATAAAACGATTTCCCTGATCACTCATAAGTATTATGGGGCATACAAACCTTGTCACCACAATTTAAAACAAGAATAGTGTAGCTACTTCTACGCTGCAATCTCTTACTGGTTCGACTTCAACCCATCTGGTCAAATAATCTGTTGTGGTAATGATGTATCTGGTTCCTGATCTCTTCACTGGTGGATTAATAGCACAACAAATTCCACTTCCCATTTATCAAAATATTGTAATTTCACTAAGGGAATCCCATCTCTCCTAGAAGTATTTCCAATTCTTTGGAAAACATCACAAGTCTTACAAAATTATTTTCCATACTTATGAAGGGTATGCCACCACTATCCTATGCACACAATATTTTGATTTGTTTCTTTTCTTGCTTAATGACCTCTTGCAACCCCTTCATGAGCCTCTGACAATATCATATGTATTTTATGTTCTAATATACATCATCGTAGAATACCATCTGCACCTAGTACAAATTCCTTCTATAAGTTGATAGTCTACGACCTTCAATATTAACTGCTTCATGAACACAACCGTAAACTTAGGTGGGGTTAATCCTATACACAAGAACTGAACTATGTCTGTAAAATAGTCATCAACCATTTGTACTGAAAATAAGTGCATGTATGGTAAGTTGTCATCCAAGTTTCCCGCATCTTCTCTTGATAGAATGTGCGATAAATGATCAGGTCTTGAATTAAATTTCCCTGGTTTCACAATTAACTCAAATTCATATTCCTGAAACAATAATATCCATTTGCATATTCTTCCCTCCAACACTGACTTATTGACAAAATATCTTAGCATAGAATAGTATGTGTAGATCTTAGAGTGTGAACCCAACAAGTAATTTCTAAACTTTTGCAATGCATACACCATTACTAATCCTGCACATTCTATCATAGTATAGTTATGTTCTTTAGTTGACAAATTCCTACTCTCAAATGCAATGGGATGATCTATATCTCCTTCTCTGGGATGAGCTAATACTATGTCTAAATCTAGAGATGACACATCAACATGAACATGAAACTTCTTATTCCAATCTAGAAATATGAAAATCGGTGTGGTAACCAGTTTATGCTTCAAAGTATCTAAAACTTCTTGACATTCCTCACTTCAATGAAAATTATTCTCCTTCTTTAGCGATATCTCCATCGTCGTTGTAATCTGCACATATCCTTTAATGAACTTATTGTAGTACCCTGAATGTCCCAACGTTGCTCATAACTTTCACACTGAAGTTGCCAGTGGTAAATAAACAATCACAAGAATCTTCACCAGATCTACTATCAGTCCTTGCTTACACGCTACATGGCCCAGTAAGATACCAAATGACGCACAAAAAATNAAAGGAAGTAGAGAAAAGAGAAAATATTTTGACAGATCATTTAAAGGAAATAATTGAGGACCTAAATTAGCTTGAAGCATAATTTAGTCAAGAAGAAAGAATAATTGAAAAGGAAATAATCTCCTTGAAGAAGCAAATATAATAGAAGAAGTCATGAAGATTCATATGATGAAAAAAGAAGAAGAGGTTGAGAAGCTTGAAGAAAAAGTTGTCACATTTAGAGACCAAATCATCAAGCTCAGCTAGAACATTGAAGAGAAAAAAAAAATCCACATCATCTGAAGAAAATGTTGAAGATAAGCACTCCAATTTGCGAGAAAAGAAGAATGAGGAAAATAACAAGAGTTATGTAGAAGTACTCAAAGGAAGGAATCATGGTCATCCAGAATCAAAGAAAAATGCTAGAGATACATCTTCAAGAAGATCCTCCACATTTAGGCCACAAAGAATCTTCATTCGTGATCATGATCAGCCAAGGCAGGAATTCAAAAGGACTGGACCACAAAGAAGATCATTCACTCCGAGATATGTAAATTTATTTCCTGATCATTGTTTTTATTATACTAACTTTGGACATAAAATCCCATATTGCAGGGATTATGGAAGATACAATGTTCAATAAATAAATGTTTATGTGGCCCCACATAACATTGAATGTTATAAATTCCACAATTATGGTCACATAACTCGTGTTTGTGGAAACATGATGGATACCTCTATCAGATATAAGAAAGCTTGGAAAAGAAAACAAGAATGGGTAAAAGAAGAGAAGATGAATAATGGACAGCTATAATTCATATTCTCAGGATTGGAAATAGGATGAGATCAAGAAAAATCTACAAGAAAAAAGGATGTAAGATACATGAAGGTTTGGAGAATAAATGAAAAACAAGAAGAATAGGTGAATAAAGACCAGGTCCCAAAGATCATAGAATTTGCAGTAATATGAGAAGAAAATAAGAACAAGTGAATAAGGAATAGGACCAAGAGATTGTACTTTCAGGAATTGTCGTGCAAGATTAATCCACAGGTAAAAGCGAAGAAGTCATATTTCAAAAAAATGATGAGTCTACAGATGAAGAGTAAGATTAATCCGCATTAGAGCGGGTATTTTTCTAAGCCACATGGCTTGGGGACTCCCAATGAATATGAATATTGAAAAGGGGGAGTGAGTGCAATAGCTACTAAAAATCAGAGAACCATCTTTTCAGCAGGATGAAGTATTTGCAGAGACAGATAGCAGAAGAACAAAATGACATATTGATCAATTGAGAAGTATTATTCCCATGCAACACCTATTGGTTGTTACATAGGTATAAGTTTATGACTATATTCCTTGAGGAAGAGATATCTTGAGTACATGTTGTTCCAATCATTTAGAGTTCGATTTGTAGATAAAGTATATTAGTGATTCAGTTGCAGTCGTGAATCCTTCATGATAGTACATTGATAGATGGGTCAACATTGTGGATAGTTAAGTAGCATAGTTATGGACAACTTATGACATATGGACAAAGATGGATTTATGATATCATTAGCAGCTACAAGAAACATGGGTCATAGAAAATGAATAGTAGTGTATCAGTGGAATCAGTTGAAATCTGTTTGTCAGAGAAAGGAAAGAAGTGAAAGGCACAACAAAACATGGAAGGAGAACACTCAACATAAGTTAGATCATTAAAGAGACATTGTTTAACAATATGGTCATTATTTAAGAAATCTAGTGTATGAAGTTGTTGATGGTATGGTTACACTGGAAGTTTCATATTACTTGATCCAACAATCTAATTGGTTAATAGAGTACGGATTGTACATAGATAAGCTTGAATTCAAGCATTGGTTTGAGGTAGAACAAGATGAATAAGACTCCATAAGCCCAATGGAAGCACTGGTGCAATAGTTTCTCTTCAAATTTCCATACATATTGGTTTGTATTATGTGATTGATTTTCAGTTTCCTAGTAGTTTGGTTTTCATATTGGATATAGGTTGCAACCGAAATGGATAGGAAGAGGAACAATGGTCTACGTGTTCTTGGAATTCTCACAGGGAGGACTCCATCCCCAATTGGCGCCAATGTTAGCACTCAAATTTGATCTTTAAAATGATGAGATTTAACCAATAGCAAGAATGCTACCAAAAGAGCTCAGTGTTAACATTTATGTATTTTTTATTATTTTACTTTGTTTTCAAACCCGAGACATGAAATTAAAAACATAATTTTTATTTTTATTTTTAATCAAAAATCTCATGAAAACCTATCTTCATTCATACAATCGATCACTAAGGCCATCAACATCACAAAAACCAAAAACCAAGAGTCAAGGAAACAAGGAGAAACGCTCAAACAAAGCATCGAGTAAGTGGAAGAGCCCACAAGAGGCAAAAATTGCATACACTAAGCATCGACATGTGATCTAGACGCTTGGCTACATATACATCTTGAAAGTATTTTATTTTGTTGAATGTAGTATATGCCTACATTAGTAAAACAAAAGGGATCTCAACCAAATGTTAAACGCGTAAGCACCCAAGGGTCTTAGGGCTTGGTTTGTAGAGATTAATTGATCCAGTCCTCATCATACCCAAGCCAGAATACATTGCATGTACAGGTGTTCTCTAGCAGGGAAAAATATTCAAGTGGTCATCAAAAAGGGTGTGCCCATGTGTCGAGGTTGGAGAATCATGAGTTGAGAATAGTCCAATACATGTCAACATGAGCATGAAAGCAGCCAAGTTCAATAACTAAACAATCAGGAACTTGAACGATTCAAAATTTCTTTAAATTTTCATTTGAAATTAATTGCACTAAATCGAATCAACGACTATTATTTCTTCATCATCGACATCAACGTTCAATTGGGTCAGATCCTATGGATTTTCGATGATAAATCCAACCATTTTGATTTCATCCTTCGAACGACCACTTCCAGGAAGTAAATGAAAAGACTTCTCATTCGAAAGACTTCTCGCTGAGACTTGAATTACTCATAAAATCGATGCAATGGTGAATCATGAGTTTGAAGAAGTAGAGGACATGGTAGATTGTTGGCAATGTATTGCGCTTTCAAATTAGTAGGCTTGCAGTCAAATCAAGTGAACTATATAAATGCACATGACACATTAACACATTTATTGTACTGCATATGATTGTGTGAAGAAATAGGATATAAAGAAGATTGTTTCTAGCAACACAATGGTTGAAATTGAAAATAAGCCTACTCATGAGAATGGAAGTGATGACATTTTTCCTCTGAAAATGACGAAGACAGTTTATTTCCCATATCTAAAATTCTACTTCTAATTCTTCAGAACTCAAAATCAGCATTTCTGAACTTAGGAAAATTTTACAGCTCCAAGCTTGTAAGGCCAAAAGAGCATTATCAGTGTATAAGAAATATTTTCTAACAGGCACAATATCTATACTTTTCATCACACCTACTATAGCAACATATGGTGGTACATAATAGATACATGTGGCAGAGAATCTGGAAGCATAGGAAACGAATGAAACAAAACCTTATTTTTGGGAAAAAGAAAATGATTAATTTCATTCCAAAACAACCTTGTCTTCAAATAAGCTCCAGATTCGATGGAGGGATATTGAAATCTAAATCATTTTGGAATCTAGATTAAAGGAAACAATATATCATTTAGATAAAAAAAAGACTCAGTTTTAGATGAAACTGGACAACTAGTAGATGAAGATGTCAAGCTTTTCATTATTGAGTTTATCTTCATATTGTCCCATATTTTTAACATCAGTCAACAAGGAATCGAATTCAGCAGTAACAAGACACTTGGAAATAGGATATCATCAGTCAAAGATCAACCTTGGTTCGAGGGCATGAATTGTGATTCGAGCGCAAGTGGCGTAGGATTTTCAAGCAACTCTAATATCCCTTGTAACAAATCAAAATTGTTTTGATTTTGTTGTTAGATATTTTCCTTAATGTTTGTAACATCCCGAATAGTCTGGAGGATATATTTTTCTATTTGAAATACTATAGAGGGAAGTCATAGAGGAGGCCCAAGAGAGGGACTTTGGTAAAATAAAATTAAGTGTGCTTTATTTGTAATCTGGAGGGAAGTTTTCCTTTTTCAAATTTCAACATCAGAGATCCATGAAGACCTAGATTATTGGTTTGTTATCTTTGTCTTCATCTTATTTTTCTTCCTACTAGAATAAATTACAGTTTTTTATTGGTTTGTTATCTTTGTCTTCATCTTATTTTTCTTCCTACTAGAATAAATTACAGTTTTTTGATAATCAATAGGTGTTCATAGATTATAGATCCTTATGCAGTGAGACTCGTTGTATCTGTCTATTATTTATGGGATTTGTTCAATTATTTTTATTCATTTTCATAAAGATTTTGTGTTAATTGAATATTCAGTATTATGTATAATACAAGTATGATTTGATAGTGATGCCTATGTTTTTCGTAGTTGTTTTCTTTATTCTGCAACCCATCCATGCTATTATCAACCTCTTTTCTCATAACTGATTTAATTTCCTTTCATCAGTGAAATATGTCCAGGGATTCCATTCCCAATAGTATTTATCATTGATATTATAATTATTTAAATATTCTTCTTTATATCTGTATTCACCATATCCTTTCCATTCATGAAACTTAAACCAACCTATAAAACTACAAATATAAACCATTTCAATAATAGAGGTGCCCCAACTCTCACACCATAGAAGTCTGGTTCATATTTTGGGACTAACACATGTACCATTCTTTCTCACGTGCTTTCTGAACTTGCTGATGGAAAACTGCAACAAAATCGTCCTCTTCTAGCTCTACTAGTTCCGACAATCTCTTCTCCATTGTGCGAAAATCTGTAAGTTATATTAGCGCAATAATATGTAAACTCAACACTATGAATCTCATAGGCATAGCAACTTCTTGGACATACACTAGTCTGAATGGGATATGTCCTGTCAACTTCTTACTTGTAGTCCTATATGCCCATAAAACTGCTAGAATCCTCAAGTCCCAATCATCTCGACTTACATTACACACCTTCATTAATGCATGTTCTAGTATCTTATTAAATGCTTCCATTGTTCCATTTTATTGAGGATTATACAATGTTCTCTTCTGATAATGAATCTGAAACTCTTCTATCAATGCTACAATCGTCCAATTTATAAAACGATTTCCCTGATCACTCATAAGTATTATGGGGCATACAAACCTTGTCACCACAATTTAAAACAAGAATAGTGTAGCTACTTCTACGCTGCAATCTCTTACTGGTTCGACTTCAACCCATCTGGTCAAATAATCTGTTGTGGTAATGATGTATCTGGTTCCTGATCTCTTCACTGGTGGATTAATAGCACAACAAATTCCACTTCCCATTTATCAAAATATTGTAATTTCACTAAGGGAATCCCATCTCTCCTAGAAGTATTTCCAATTCTTTGGAAAACATCACAAGTCTTACAAAATTATTTTCCATACTTATGAAGGGTATGCCACCACTATCCTATGCACACAATATTTTGATTTGTTTCTTTTCTTGCTTAATGACCTCTTGCAACCCCTTCATGAGCCTCTGACAATATCATATGTATTTTATGTTCTAATATACATCATCGTAGAATACCATCTGCACCTAGTACAAATTCCTTCTATAAGTTGATAGTCTACGACCTTCAATATTAACTGCTTCATGAACACAACCGTAAACTTAGGTGGGGTTAATCCTATACACAAGAACTGAACTATGTCTGTAAAATAGTCATCAACCATTTGTACTGAAAATAAGTGCATGTATGGTAAGTTGTCATCCAAGTTTCCCGCATCTTCTCTTGATAGAATGTGCGATAAATGATCAGGTCTTGAATTAAATTTCCCTGGTTTCACAATTAACTCAAATTCATATTCCTGAAACAATAATATCCATTTGCATATTCTTCCCTCCAACACTGACTTATTGACAAAATATCTTAGCATAGAATAGTATGTGTAGATCTTAGAGTGTGAACCCAACAAGTAATTTCTAAACTTTTGCAATGCATACACCATTACTAATCCTGCACATTCTATCATAGTATAGTTATGTTCTTTAGTTGACAAATTCCTACTCTCAAATGCAATGGGATGATCTATATCTCCTTCTCTGGGATGAGCTAATACTATGTCTAAATCTAGAGATGACACATCAACATGAACATGAAACTTCTTATTCCAATCTAGAAATATGAAAATCGGTGTGGTAACCAGTTTATGCTTCAAAGTATCTAAAACTTCTTGACATTCCTCACTTCAATGAAAATTATTCTCCTTCTTTAGCGATATCTCCATCGTCGTTGTAATCTGCACATATCCTTTAATGAACTTATTGTAGTACCCTGAATGTCCCAACGTTGCTCATAACTTTCACACTGAAGTTGCCAGTGGTAAATAAACAATCACAAGAATCTTCACCAGATCTACTATCAGTCCTTGCTTACACGCTACATGGCCCAGTAAGATACCAAATGACGCACAAAAAATCCATTTATTTAAAATCAAGGATATCTAAAACTCCCTACACCTATCCAACATCAAGCACAAAATCTAAATATGATCTTAAAGTAGCTAAACACCGTCTAGTCATCTAAGTATACTTCTAAGAACTTATGGATGAATTCTTTAAATGTTGCTACACACAATCTAGAAAATATTGTTGGTGCATTCTTCAATCCAAAAGGAATTATTGTGTATTAGTAACACCCCCATTCTATGAAAATGTAGTCTTATATCTAATTTCCTACGCAATCTTGATCTGATGATATCCTAAAAATCCATCATTGTGTAACATCCCGCTCTGGCGCACTGAGAGAACTTATTATTTGAGGACACTTGCTCGCAAGTGATCTGGACTTTTCTGATGTTAAAACAATTATACTTGATTATGATGTGTTATGATAGATGACATGATGTTTTACTATTTGATGTAGACAGGTGCTATTGGCTCAGTTGTATTGAGTGTGCAGGGTTTTGGACCTTGATGATGCAGAGGCATCGGTGGAACCCCCTTGGACTCCGGATTGAGTCAGGGAGTGTGCTATTGGGTTGAATTATTTACTGTGATATTTCATTTGATTTGATGATATGATGTTGACATTTCTGACATGATTGTTGATGATGAAGGCTGACGATAGCTTGCCGAAAAGACTCACATATGGAGTAAAGGGGCCACACACGATTTCCAGAGAGGTTGAGGGAGAGGCGTGGACAACAGCCTTGCCACCACCTACTATCACTCCCACCATGGCTCGAACTGTAGGTTAACGATTACCTAGTTCGAGAGGATCCACGATGCCATGAGGGCAGACTGCAATAGTCGCTCACGATGATTCTAAGGGGTGCGCAATAAGGCGAGGGCCTTATTCCTTAGAGCCCTTAGTCTCCCACAAGTTCACCTGGCGGAGTGTTGACTCCAGGGGTTATAGATGTTTACCAAACAGTCAAGTCAGCGAGTGGCACCCTTGGAGCACGTGGTGCATCTTGAAGGGAACGTCACACCAAAGAAACACCAGTTGGCGAGTGGCACCCTTGGAGCACGTGGTGCATCCTGAAGGGCACGACGCGCAACAGAAGCAAACGAGGCGAGTGGCACCCTTGGAGCACATAGTGCGTCCTGAAGGGCACGTCGCATTGATGATGATGATGAGACAACCTAGATGACCCTAAAGACCTTAACGCCTGAAGAAATTCTCAAAACAACTCCCCTAATTAATTGTCGCCCAGTTCAAATCTAAACC
>JZKD02S0891095.1:0-14068 GCA_000966675.3 Picea glauca | reverse complement strand
CCCATCAACATATTCACTTTTGGAAATTTTAGCTTATGAAATTTGAAATTATTTCAAAAATAATACTCATATATCCAAAATAAAACATGTTGTCCAAAGATCCCTGAAGTCAACTTTCATAAAACAATAGATAAAATAAAAAATCAAAAGCCACATTTCCCAGTATGTGATGCAACCATTCCTTGATTGTTGTTGTCACCTCTTGATTTTCCTGAATTTGCCTTTGGCTGTGGAGAGACTTTAGGCCTAATCTTTCTGATCACATGGGAACAATAATCCCTCAAATGCATCTGGGAAGACACAGATTTGTCAGAGACATTGGAGGGTGAGGAAGGGGAAGCAATGGATTTTCCTTTATCAAGGGCATGGTGGGCCTCAGTTTTCAATCTCTTTCTAGAATGGGAGGATTTCATTGGTGAGTGGTTAGGGGAATCTTGTACAATGGGGTTAATAGGTGGAGGAGCAGGCAAGGACAAGTTGGTCCAGCCACGATGTTGGAAGACTGTCGGGTGGACAATCTCCTGCCATCCATCATTTTCTGGGACTTCGGGTTGCAATGATACATGAGGAGGTACAGGGATACTAGGGGCTTACAGGGCTTGGAAAGGATGCCTTTCATGCCTAGGTTGGACTATTCCCTTCCCAATCTAATTGAAGAATATGGCATGAAACAGTTGGCCAAGATCTTGTGAATCAATGTTAAAATGTATGGAGAACCTGGGCCTTCCTGGGCCTCGGTTCTAGTTATCTCTACCTCTTTTTCCTCGGTGATGGCTACCTCGACTGAAAAAACTCATCATGCATGTGTGATTGATTAAAAAATAGTATTTTAAATAACCATACATGAAAACTCTTTTAAAATATGAAATAGATTTGGCTCAGCAATGTATCTGACTCATGCAATCCAATCCATACAATTTTTTTTACTGTTAATCAATGAGTAGGGGGTGAAAAGAATTCTAGGATATGAGAGGGGTTTGTATTGAGCGAAACATGGTGCAATGAGGGGAAAAGAAACATGGTTACTTCTCAATGACAAGAACAATAAACTGCAAATCAAACCAATAAAACATCATTCTAATCCATGCAAGACACTTCCACTTTCGACTTCTTTAACACCAAAATTCTCTTGACTGTAATCAATCTCAGAATAGGGAGTGGAAAAATGAATATGGGAGGTGACGAGGTTTGTAATTAGTGGAAAATGAAATAATGGAAGGGAAGAAGAACGATTATTGTTCATGAAATTAATTAAGTGATCCATAAAACATTATGGAAAAATATAGATGCACCGACCAACAATCATTGTGACCAAATAATAATTATTGTGTATTTAACTAGTTCACTGTCCATAATCAAATATCCAATACCATGCCGTTAAAATACAATATGCATTTTGTAAAGGGATTATGTTCCTTTCATTTATATACTTTTCATATTATACTATGTTGACCATCAAAACCAACCACTGCCCATTTCTTCAATCAACAAATATACTCAAACATGCTTCCAAAATTAACAATGAAGTCACAGTATCACTGCAATTGGGTCTATCATTTTAAATGCAATGATATTCGATAAAAATATATAGGTAGTAACCAAATAACCAAGATCAAATTGCCAAAACCCAAATTGTCAATTAAATAGACAACAACCACCATTCCAACACAAGCTATGTGCCAAAAAATTCAATCATGCAAGTGTAATTCCATCGTTGTGCAAGACCAATTTAACGTGACTCTAAAAGGTTGGGCCACCCATCCAACACAAAGAGGTATGAACAACAATCCTATCAGAACAAATGATCAAGCTTGCAACAAAACATGCTTGAAACCCTGTGGGTATCCCTGAGTGTGAAAACCCAAGCTATCCATATCAACATAGTGCACAGTCACCAAAACACTATGATGCAAAATTTCCACTTAACCAAAACAAACACCCAGTCACAGAAATAACTCAACCATCATGTTGAGTCATCAATTTAATACAAAAATTCTTTGATCTAGTCATGATGTAATCAATTATGTTGTGCAAACTCAGGCTTACACAATCAAACAATCATAAGGATACAATGGATATATTTTCTACATTCATCCAGTTAAATAATCATTCGACGCCAAAATAAAACCACAGTTACCAAGACCAATACTTCATTGTGAAAAAACACCATACAAACAATGCGACATGCATGAGAAACATCAACCATTTGTAGTTGTTGGTATGCGGGCAGACCGAGGGTTTAGCTCCAAGAGCACGCCAACAATCCCTAACTACTGGCCCTTTCGGCTACACTTGCAAATCAAATGCAGTCTCACCCGAAGAAACTATGGGGGGGTTGCAGGAAAAATATGTCTATAACCAAGGAAACTATCAAGTGGATCCCACACTAGAACAATACAGCATGGATATATCACTTATCAGCTTAGATATATTCCACACATCTATCAGATCTACCACAGTAATTCACTAACAATATATCAAGGCAAAAGAACATAGCATCAATCAAACACATAAGACAAGATATACATGGTTCACCCTCTGTCTAGGGCTACATCCACAGAACTGTGCTTTATAATGTATGAATATGAAGTATATTGTTCTTGTCTGCGCTCTTAGCTAGCAGATCTTCTTTCTTATTCTCTTTATCTCTCCCCTCCCTGCGCAACCAGCTGCAGGGTTGATCTTCGCACCCAGCTGAAGATATTACAATACAGAAGACTCTCGTACTCAACACTTCTCTCACACACAATATTCCTTACTCAATCACACAACAACAATCACAACACCAACAATAGTAACAACAATGACAACAACCCATCCCAGGTCCTCTTGAACTCTATTTATACATTACAATCACTCACTGGCATCCTTAGGCCGAAACCTAGGTGTCAAAACCCTAGATACCAAAACCCTAGGTCAACTTGACCCACGTTTTTAGGGCTTCTCTAGCCTGTCTTTCCTTCCTTATCACGTGGTGCTTCAAATCATACAATGGTGGCTTTTACCTCTTGTTGAGTTGTCCAATATCCTTCTTTCTTCCTGATCTATCATCCTCTATCTCCTCATTCAACAACTTGCTTCCTTTTACTTCGCTCCATATTTTCTTCTCTTTTGCTCACTTCGACCCAGTAATAGTCATGTCTTCTGCGCAGTTCACATTCTTCCTTTTTTTCCTCGATGTTCACTTACTTCCATAACCAAGGGCCAAAAGTCCCCCAACACTCACCTGTGACTCGCCCTGAGGCACTTCAAATCTGATTCTTTTGATTTACATTGAATTCAGGCTACACAGTGCAGCCTTCACTTTCTGCTCTATGCCTCATCTCCTTCCTTCCTTGTGAATATTGTCTTTTCTGTGTTTGGTACCTAGTTTCAACTTCACCTGGTACCGAGACCCTTTTCTTTATTATTTTACTTAGAGCTGTGAGGAATCTGGTTGTCATAGTACAAATTCAGTTGGCTCCCATTCACTAATCCTTCCTTCCATTCTCCCTTCAAAGTCTTCAACTGCACAACTCCTCCTTCTGTAACATAGGTGATCTCATATGGCCCAAGCCAATGCATTCTAAACTTCCCAGGATGTTTTATGAACTTAATATCATATACCAATACTAGATCACCTTGCTTGAATGCGTTCTTCTTAATGTGCCTATCATGATAGGCCTTTTCTCTTTCCTTTTGCACCTGTTGATGGAATCTTGCAATAAATATGTCTTCTTTGAGTTCGATCAATTGTCAATAAATCTGTCTTCTTCGAGTTCGATCAATTGTGCAAGCCTCTCTTGAACAAATCCAATGTCATCCATATCTGTAAAGGAAGAAATTATTAATCTTGGTACCAGGGATTCCATTAGGACAATGGCTTCGAGACCATATACCAACTTAAAAGGGGTCTGTGTTGTTAGCTTCTTGCAAGTGGTTCTATAGGCCCATAGTACTATTGGTACTCTTAAATCCCAGTCATCCCTGTTCACACTGCAAATCTTCATCAACGTTGTCTCCAAGATCTTGTTGAATGCTTCCACTATCCCATTTTTTTGTGGATGGTAAGGTTCTCTCTTTTGGTGATGGAGTGCAAATTCCTCAGTCAGGGCTTCAATTTTTTTATCTATTAAATGCGTGCCTTGATCACTCATAAGGATCTTTGGGAATCCAAACCTAGTTATGATGTCATCCAATATGAAGCGTGCAACTGTAGTTGCACTACATTCCTTAATTGTTCTTGCTTCAACACATCTGGTCAAGTACTATATTGCTGTAATTATGTACCTTGCTCCTATGCGCTTTCCTGGAGGGTTTATAGGTCCTACGAAATCAATGGCCCATTTCTCAAATGCTTGTAGGGTCATTTGTGGTTCTAGTGGAATTTCGTCTCTTTTGGATGGTTTCCCAACTCTTTGGCATACATCATAGGCTCTGTAATAGTCTTTAGCATCTCTGTGTAAGGTAGGCCACCAAAGGCCAACTCTAAGAACCTTCTGCGTAGTTTCTTTCCCTGCATAATGTCCTCCTGTGATTCCTTCATGATATTCTGCGATGATCAACAGTCTCTTTGCCTTCATAACGCATCTTCTCAATATCTCATTAGGTCCTATCTTGTAGAGTTGTCCAACTATAAGTGAAAATTCTGCAGCGCGCACTACTAGTTGTTTCTTCTAGGGAATTGTATACTCACTAGGTGTCATTCCGGTTGACAGGAATTGGACTATTTCTGTGAAGTGGTCATCAATATTTCTAATGTCCAACAACTGTGCGTCTGACAGTGTATCCTCCAAACTAGTGGGCTCTTCTCCATGTTCCAAACTTGAAAAGTGGTCAGGACCTTTGTTCATTCTTCCTGGATTTACCATGATCTCAACGTCATATTCCTGAAATAGCAGAAGCCATATGCATATTCTCTCCCCCAACACTGGCTTGTTGACTAGGCATTTCAACGTAGAGTGATCATTAAACATTTTAAAGTGTCCTCCCAATATGTAGTGGAGAAATTTCTGTAATGCATACACCATGGCTAACCCCTCTCACTTGGTAGTGGTGTAATTGATCTCAATAGTTGATAGCTTCCTACTAGAAAAGGATAACAGATTGTCAATATCTCCTTCCCCAAGTTTTGCAAACACTGCTCCTAAATCAATAGAATATGCATCGACATGAACATGAAACTCCTTTCTCCAATCTGGAAAAACCAGAATAGGAAGAATAACCATTTTCTGTTTCAGTGTGTTGAAGCTCTATTGTCACTCTTCTATCCAACTAAACTGACAGTCTTTATTCAAATGATTCTCAATGGGCTTTTTAAGATGGGCATATCCTTTAATGAACTTCCTATAATATCTTGTGTGTCCCAGCGCAATGCGCAGTTGTTTGACTGAAGTAGGAGGGGGTAGATCAACTTTAATGGCAATTTTAGATGGATCGACCAACAATCCTTGCTTGCATACAATATGACCTAACAAAACTCCAAATGGTGAGAAGAATATGCATTTATTTATATTTAAGGAAATTTTACACTGCCTAAATTTGTCCAGGATTAGCCTTAGACATTCAATATGATTTGTCAATAAACTAAAAATAGTCCAATAATCAAAATACGCTTATATAAATTTATGCAGAAACTCCTTGAATGCTTCGACCACCACCCTGGAAAATATGGCTGGGGAATTCTTCAATCCAAATGGAATCATTGTATACTGATAGGACCCCCATTATTTTGTAAATGTCGTCTTATGGAAATATTCCTTGGCAATCCAGATCTGATGGTATCCTGAAAATCTATCTGTAAAAGAATATACGTCCTGGCCTCCCACATTATCTAACACTTCGTCAATGAATGGCATAGGGAAGGGGTCATGCAAAAATAAATCATTCACCTTCATGATATCTATGCAGATATTGATCTCTCCTGTCTTCTTGTCCTGTACCACCATAGGGCTAATCCATTCTGATTCTTTGACAGGTTCTATAATCCTAGCTTCCAGCATTCTGTCGAGCTCAATATTCACTTTCTCCTTATATTTAGGTTTCAGTCTGTAGGGTCTCTGTTTGACTTTTCGTGCATTTGGTTTCAAATCGATCCTCATATCTCCCATAGGCCCTTTAATTCCCTTCATATCAGTGAACTTGGATGGAAACACGTCCTGATATTCACGCAGTAATTCTGTAATCTTGTCAATAGTAGCAACATCCCAGTAATCTCCAACATTTGCAAGTTTCAGTGTCTATTTTGTTCCAATATTGACCTTCCTAATCTTGATTGGATGTCCAATGAATGGTAACTCAACTCATGGTCCTTCCACATCTCTTTAGCCTTCTGTTTCTGTGATGTTCACCTTTCTTGGATCATCGTCTTCATCAACATTGATGTTGTAAAAGCCTTGCAGTTTCTAGAGAGGTGTAGTCCATTCGTCCTATTCTTGCTCCAAAGGGAGGTTAGATGCCTCCTAGAATACTCTTTGTCTTACAATATGAAATGCTTGATCTACTGAAGGATATTGACTTTTAAATAAAAAGGTGGTTACAAAATTCTGAGTCATACCTTCCCAGTCTGTAGTGATGAGGCGTAGCTCTGCTTGAAGGTACCAGTTGATAGGTGTCATGTCCAGTGTGTTAATGAATTTGTGCACCCACTTCTCTTGATGAATGTTGCTCCAGTATTCTTCACAACTTCTCACATGGTCCTTTGGGCATCTTTGACCTGTGTATTGAACTTCGCAGCCTTCTACTTGTGTTGAGAACTGCGCTGTCATCAAGGTACGACATTGTACCCAGTCTGTAATGTTGGTTTTATGTGTCCCCCACCATCTTTTTGGTGTGGCCTTTAGGGCCTCATCCATTGCCAACAATATTTGTTGCATTGGTACACTTTCTTCAAAGCCCAACAAGAAGGTTTATAAAGGATTCATACTATCAAAGGTGGGTAAGTTACTTACTGTTGTACCGATCCAACGAACTTCTCTGGTTAATATAGCAAATATTCTGCTAGATACTTCATACATTTTATTCTTCTAGTTCTCCAGTGCTTCTTGTGAGTCTGATGAACATGCACTATCACTTCACCAGCTTAGGTTTCCATCGGTCGTAGGATTAATGTCATCCTGCTGTCTGGTTGTTAGTTTGTATATGTTTTCCAGTTCATATGTACGGTCTTCTTCTCTGATGGGATCTATGTATTGTTCACCTTCATCTGGATCTAAGGGTGAAATGACCCTAAGACCATCTATTTCAAAAGTCATATGTATTTTCTTTAGATCAACCACAGTGGAATTATTGAAATCCCAATCAATTCCTAACATTGCAGGGTAAGGACAACTATCATCAACTATCTCAATTACCTCAAAATATACAAATGCTCTTACTCCTTCGATGTCTGAAGGGACATGTTCCAATTGTCCAAAGGAGCCGACAATTTGCTGATTAGCCATCTTGAGCCTGATAGGGGAATAGATCAAATTTGGTTTTCCCATCAGTGCCCAGTTTTCTTCATCATAACATTGACCTTCGACCTTAAATATAGGACCACATAGTCTATATCATATTCTCCTATTTGATCATTCAATTGTAATTCCTTATTTTTCCTTCTATTTTTAGTGATTTGGTGTACTTCCCTATTCAGTAAGGGGTCTATCTTTCCTAGCTCTTACTGTCTAATTAAATTTTGTAGTTCTTGTACAACGCTCTCATCCTGAATCAACTTAATACAAGTATATAGAAATTCCATGAGATTTCTTACCTCTTTTCCTTATGTTGGCAAAGCAGACTGATCAAATGCCCGAGGCATCCCATTTTCTCTTACTTTTGGCTGTGTCTTTGATGAAGATCCTTCCTCTTCTTTGAACTCTTTTCTTGCCTCCTCAAATATATGTCTTTCTTTCTTTGCATCAAAAGCTTGGGTCTTCTCTACAGATTTCCTGATTCTTGAGTCTTTTGTAGTCTTTCCTTGGATCAGTCTATCTTCTCCTATAACAACACCTCCTCTAGTGATAACCGTGACTTTGGGGTCTTCTCCATGAGTTTCAACGTATATTAGTTGCACTTGCAGGTTCTTCTAAGTTCCTCGTCTCTCCTGAGGCTTAGCCAACAATGCTGGACATTTATTGATAACATGCTCAAAGGAGTTGCAGTAGCTACAAGTAGTGCAAGGGTTCTGAAAGTCCCTTGCAAGGTGTCCTGGCTGTGTGCAGTTAAAACAGATGATCTTTCCTCGACCTCGACCCATACCTCCTCCTCGGCCTCGTCCTCGACCTTGTCCTCTGAATCCACCACAAGGATTGAAGTTTCCTCTCCCAGGGGAGTTATACTGCGTAGTGTTTCCTTCTTGTTGTAATTCACCTTGAATTTTGTATATGTCTCTTGACCTTTCATGCATGATATCGTAAGCCCTACAATCCCTATCATCATGTCCCATGGACTTAAAAAATGTGAAATACAAATTTGTGGGTGTTTGAACATATTTTTTCATGTAATAACACTCACTAGGATGATGTCTATTTTGGCATACCTCACACCAGGGTAAGGTGACTTGCTTCAAAGGGATCGGAGCTCCAGAGGCCAAGTATTCATGAAATAGGGGGAAATGCTCCTTTTCATGGCCTTTTGATCTGCATATGACACACCATATGTCTTTCCTTTTATCTTTTCCCTTGTCGTTCTTCATATCTTCAACCTACAGAGACAAACTAGTTAGCTGACTCAAGATCTGACTCATACCCGAGATGGATTCTCCCATAGAGGTTGATTCTAGATTCATGGCGATCTACAGTGCCTCATCCTATGAATAAATATTCTTTTGCATCAGAGGAACTCTAATGTGTGGTAAAAGGGCAGCAATGAACCACTCTTTGTTCTTCTCATTTAGGATCTGAAAATTCAATCGGCCTGTTAAGGTCTTAAATATCTGATTGAATTCCCAAACGGGTCTGGATACCTTCTGCTTGATCTCTTTTAACTCTGTAATACAATGTGATTCCAATTTAGGTTTCTTGAATTCTTCAATCAACACATTCTTGATCTGATTCAGTGGCTTAGGCTATGCAAGTCCTTGGACAAGCTTCATGTACCATCTCAGTGCGTGATCCCTTACGGTAGTACTAAACTGGGTTCTTTTAACATCTTCATCGGTGACATTTTTAATATTCCATATGGCTTTGCATAGGAACCAATGTTGATCAGGGTCTTCAGACCCATCTCCCCTAAAGATGGGGAGTCTCATCTCATCTGCCATAGATCTTCCTAGGTTTCCTTTCCGCATATATGTTGAACTGCTAGTAATATTACTCTGAGGACTCTGGTGACTCTGACTATTCTGATTGCTTAGGGTTGATAAAACAATGGAGGGATTAATATTACTTACTTCAGCAGTCTGCGTAGTTTTTGAAGTTTCTGGCTCGTCCCAACGAGGTTCTTTAGATTTTCCTTCCTCTGACCTAGCAGGTTCTGAATGCTCTTCATCCGTCAAATCTACATCTTCTCCACTATAAAAACCCTATTCCTCGTATTTCTTCTTAAATAGGTTTGCAAGATGAACTTCTATGAAATCTCTTCCACTACATGTATGTCCAACCTCTGTGTCACTGTCGCTGTCCAATTCCTGAACATTAACTTTTCCAAATCTAACCAATCTACTATATCTTCAAGATGTTCTTCTCATGCAATAACATCTTGATTTTCAACTTCAGAAAATGTAAAAATTTTCCTCTTGGTCCCTTGAAGAAATATCTCTCGGCTTGGTTGTATGACTCTAATCTGTCAACAGAAAACTCAGTGATTTACCCTCCAATGGTGCTATCAAACCAATGATCCACTACTCGTAACACAATTTTATCAACTCTCTTGACCTTATTGATCAGCGTCGACATCCAAACTATAGGAGGTATAGATATGATCTCAAACTGGGTATCTTATAACCTAGCTAACCACTCATATAGCTCCTGATGGATTCTTCCAAAGAAAATCTCATGGATATCAATAAAGATATATCTCTCCAACCAATTCTCTATACTAATATTAGGGTTCTTGTTCTGGGCTTTAGTGAAGTCCTTTTCTTAATCCTCTATCCACTTTTGAATTTTTGTCTTTGATGGAAACCACCTTGACATTCCCTCAAGAAGATTTTTGTCTTGACAATAGATCCATTTGTTAGCATAGGGGAAGACCCCAGGTTTATCTCCAAGAGCGCACCAACAAGCCCTAACTACTAGCCCTTTTGGCTACACCTGCAAAGTAGATGAATTCTCACCCACAACAACTATGGGGGTGTTGTAGGATAGATATGTCTACAACCAAGGAAACTATCAAGTGGATCCCACACTAGAACAATACAACATGCATATATCACTTATCAACTTAGATTTATTCCACACATCTATCAGATCTACCATAGTAATGCACTAACAATATATTAAGGTAAAAGAACATAGCATCAATCACACACATAAGACAAGATATACCTGGTTCACCCTCTCCCTAGGGATACGTCTACAGAACTGTGATTTATAATGTATTAAGATGAAGCATACAGTTCTTATCTCTGCTCTTAGCTAGCAAGTATTCATTCTTCTTATCTCTATCTCTCCCCTCCCTGCGCACCCAGTTGTAGGGTTGATCTTCGCACCCAATTGAATATCTTACAATATAGAAGGCTCTCGTACTCAACACTTCTCTCTCTCTCACAATAGTCCTTACTTGCTCACACAACAACAATCAGAACACAAACAACAGTAACAACAATGACAACAACCCATCCCAGGTCCTCTTGACCTCTATTTATACATTATAATCACTCATTGACATCCTTAGGCCGAAACCTAGGTTTCAAAACCCGAGGTCAACTTGATCCACGTTTTCAGGGTTTCACCAGCGTGTCTTTCCTTCCTTCTCACGCGGTGCTTCAAAGCATCCAACAGTGGCTTTTTTCTCTTGCTGAGTTGTCCAAGATCCATTTTTCTTGCTGATTTGTCATCCTCGATCTCCTCATTCAATGGATTGCTTCCTTTTACTTCGCTCCATATTTTTTTCTCTTTTTCTCACTTCAACCCAGTAACAGTCACTGTGTCTTCTGCACAGTTTGCATTCTGTCTTTTCTTCCTCTATCTTTTCTTACTTCCATAACCAAGGGCCAATAGTAGCCAATGCCAGCTAAACATCCAACAATTCTTAATGCAAAATACCAGTGGTTGTGTAATAACCAACCAATTTATCACTATCGTAAAATCAATTGACCTAATAAGTTGTGACAACCACGCATACCCACACACCAATTTGAATCAGGACAATGACCCTCTCCTTTAAACAATACTGAGTTATTGATCATAAGGAGAGAGACTGTGTAATTTGAAGGTGAAATTGGAAATGTAGGGTTTACCATTGTTATAACAGAAGAAATGACTATATACCAACCAACACGACTTTCAAATGACCAACTGGGCATGCCTGTGCTCAAATTAGACAACAATTATACAACTGTCTAACAATAACCAAGTCGTAAACCCAATAGGCTAGGTGAGTCTTCTCTATCAATATTTAGACTGGAGGGCTAAGGTTCGTTCTGTAGCCAACATAAGGAGAGAAGAGACACCCCTTATAATGGTGAAAACTCTGAGGCCAATGGTGCATACACAGAAAGAACCATGACTCATTCATGGACAGGTACAAATCCATGACAGTGGGACATAACTTAAAGTGGGGCTCTAATCTGGCCTAGTAGTGCTATTTAACACATGAAGGGTATAAACCTCGTGCTCTTCACTCAAACAACCACAACACAGAGGTGAAGATAGGGCCGAGTAAGAATAGGAAAACTTATTTTGTGACCCTTAGTGGTGAAATCAACCAATGCCCCAATGAACAAAACACAGTGATGCAAGATGACTTCAACCATTAAACCCATAAAATACAAAGACCATATTTAGTGACCATGTGTGAAGATGGCTATCCACTCAAGATCAAACAAAAACCCTCCAAATAAAACAACAAGTATAACAAAGAGCTACCACCCAGGAAAACCAATAGCTTCTACGAATTCAATATTACTCCAGGAAGCACCATCCACTCTTCATTCCAAGAACACAATTTCACATAGTTTCAACACTTAGGAAAAAACAAACCAATACACCTGAGCCAATAATCATTTCATGACCAGAGTAGAGTCGCGAATGGCCAAAAAAAGAACATACCTATAATCGAATTCCTTAAAACACGAGTTGGTCGAGCGGTTCCTCTCTGCTAATAATTTAGAGCATAACCACGACAACAAGATCGAACAATATCCTGACTAGGGTGGTGGCTAATGAGAGGAGTAAAGGGGATGTGCAGTAAATGCATGTCAACTCCACCCACATTTAATTAATTCAATAGTACATGCCAACGAGTTCTTCATTAACACCATTAATCAACCCATGTATCGAAACCATCACCCATTAAAACTAACAGTGTGGCCATATCACCTTTATAGCTTATGCCATAACATAATTCAACCAAGTTCCATATAATTCAACAATTCGCATAACCATTAGCACTATTACCTTTCCAAATGTGCCACCAAAATTTCACACCCTATGCGTATTAACCATATAACTGAACCACAATTTCATAACCATTTACTTGCTAGCTAGGATTCGACAACAATTCTTAAGTCTTTCATGCATGTAGTATAATATATAGGATAGCTTTAGATTCTTCCCCTTTGCAATTTTTTCTCATTTCCTTCTAATTGTTTGCATGTAGTATAGTAAAATTGCAGAATTAGATCCCTTTTCCTTGCATTTGTTATAGTTTTTTTTCCTTTCTCAAAACTTCCCTTCATGTAATTTCACTAACATGTTTGTTGTGCAGGTGCGATAAGAACAGATAGCAACAATATTAATGAATAGCATAGGTTGTAGTAACATAAGGAATCAATACTTCATAAGCTCAAATCATAACCAATAGCAACAAGATCTCATCAACCATGTAAGTCGTGTCGCACATCATCACAACATCAAAATGAACAGATTCGATCTTCAATAGTTCAAGGGGGTCCCACCTACTAGTATTACTTAGTTTTTATAATAATAGGCTTTAGCAACACTTTGCGGGAGAAACTTCGTTGATGATTTTAATCATCAACACTCACGACAACATCACAACCTCATGAAAACATCATGACAACATCACAACTTCAAAGAAGAGCATAAAACAACATCACAACCTTAGATAAACATCATGACAACATTACAAATTCATAGCAGAGAATACATCAGTATCACAACCTCACAACAATGCATACGGCAACCTCATAACCTTATGACAACATCACAACCTTATAGAATACCTCAAGAATAAGAAATACCTTAAGAGAATGCCTCAGACTTATCTTGCACACTAGAAAGATACCCCAACACCTTGAGCGCACCTCAGACCCGGTCTCTTATTTGGTTTCTCTCAAAATGTGAAATTCTATCATGGATTTATAGAAATTTTGTCCCCAAAAATTATCTGAGCCGACCTCAATTTTATGGTTGGGTTGTCGGATGGAAAAACTCATATCGCCTCATTCCTATAGATTTAGAGGGACTTCCATATACCATTTTAAAGGTCTTGGAATATAATTTCTAACAATGTAATTTTTTCTCCCATTTGATTTAGGTATGTAGGGTAGAAATAACCTCAAATATAGGGTATCCAAATTGATAAAAAATAATACTTTAAACAACCTCCATCTTGCAACCTTTATCTTGGACATTTATAGGCTTGTAATATTTATCCTGGAAATCTTGTGGGATTTATTTGTGTACAAATCAAAGTGGGAATGTGGAAACAACCACATGTTATCTCATCTCATGAGGGCGATGCTTAAAATATATACCATAAGGGGACCACTTTGGAGTTATATACACTTATGTCAAGGCTCCTTCAAGGCTTCTTCAAGTGGAAACATCATTACCACTTCATGGGATTCTTCAATTTTATTTGGCATTGACTTGTCCTCATGGATTGACTACTGTATGTTGTATTCTCAAGGATTCATCAACATGTATTCAAGAATTATTTTCTTGGCTTCATGGATTTAAGGATTCTTTAGTTGGCTTCATGG
>JZKD02S0891094.1:202662-225723 GCA_000966675.3 Picea glauca | reverse complement strand
TACATTAGTAATGTTATTTTATTTATGTCAGCTTTATTCCATTAGTTGTAATTATACCTCCTAGTCTCCTATATATACCAAGGAGATATTTTCATTTGGAATCATTTTGGAATTGCACATTTATGTGGGAATAAGGAGGTTGCCCCCTCAAAGAGGCTTATTATCTGAATTTCTCTCTTTTTCAAGGTGTTGAGTACTTATTGTGAGGTTTTTATATGCTATATTGATATTTGGTTCTTAACAGGCTTCCTCTTGGAAAGTCACATCTCTGCTTACCTCTATTTTCCTCTGACCTGGTACATAAATCCTGTAAGCTTTGGAGTTCTCACTGTACCCCACAAAAACCCCTTTCTTGCCTGAGGGTTCCATCTTTGTCATCTTTTCCTTAGGGACATGAATATACACAGGACATCCAAATATTCTTAGATGCCCTACTTCAGGTTTGATCCCTGAGAAGACTTCTTCAGGAGTCGTGTCCTTCAAAATAGCATGTGGACACATGTTCTAAATATACATGGTAGTGGAGGTAGCTTCTGCCCATAAATAATTTGGCAGATCCTGGTCAAATATCATTTCTTTTGCTTCCTCACAAATAGTTCTTTTTTTCCTCTCAGCAACACCATTTTTCTGAGGGTTATATGGCATGGTCAACTGTCTCTTGATTCCTGTTGAGTTGTAGAAATCCTCAAACTGAAGAGATTCAAACTCTCCTCCATTGTCTATTCTAAGGATTCTTATGTGTTTCCCTGTCTGCTTTTCAATAAAGTATTTATATTCTTTGAATTTATCAAATGTGTCACTTTTAGCTTTAAGAAAATATATCCAACATTTTCTTGAGTAATCATAAATAAAAATTACATAATACAAACAACCACTGAATGAGGGAGATGACATGGGACCACACACATCATAATGAACCAGATTTAAGATGCCCCGAGCTCTGTTGTCACTACTAGGAAATGCTTTCTTTATATTTTTACCTAGCATGCATCCCTTACAAATTTAATTTTTACTAAGAGAAATAGAGGGCATGCCACATACCATGTTCTGTAGATCTGGAAGAGCTTTGTAATGAATATGTCCAAGTCTTCTGTGCCACAACTCACTAGAGCTATCATGAGCCAATGCCTGAACTGACTGTCCCGACACGACGTACAATCATCCATTGCGAGTTCCAATGGGTTTATTGTACTTAAGTGGCTACCTTTAGACCATAGTAGTTCCTTCATGTCCTTGAAGATCACCCAATATCCCTTGTCCTCAAGGGTTGCAACTGATAGTAGATTCTTCTTGACCCCTAGAACATATAATACTTCATCAACATGAAGTCTAGCCCCAGATTCTAATATGAAGGAGATAGAGCCTACACCCTCTATCTTGTAACATTTTTCATCCCCAAGATCAACCTGCTCCACAAAAGATTTTGTCTCGAAATCTGAGAGGATCTCCTTGTACCTTGTCATGTGTTTTGATGCACCACTATCTAATAACCAAGTTTTTGGCCCTATGGAAACTAAACTAGATAAAGAAGAAACCAAATAATATTCTTTCCTATTTTCTTTCTCATTAGAAGGACTTTTCTGATTTCTTTTGGATTCATCATCCTCAACAGTTGAGGCATGATGTTTCCCTTTCCTAGGATATTTCTTTCTAAACCAACAATCTTTAGCAAAATGACCTAACTTATTACAACTAAAGCATTTAATCTTAGATGTATCAATATGATTTCCTTTGAATGTACCTTTAATGTTTGGCTTCCATTGAGATCCTTTCTAGAAAGTGTCTTTCTTCTTTCCCTTGAATCTTGATGCTAAAGCTGAGTGCTCTTCTTTCGTTGGCTCTCTCCTGGTATTTGTGCGACTCTCCTCCTAGAGGAAATCATGACATAACCTCTCAAACATGGGCTGGATATCTCTCCCACTTACACTGGATAAGTAGGTCTCCCATGAATAAGGAAGACCATAAAAAATGGCCTGCACTAAACCATCATCATCCACTGTCACCCCTGTGACCAAAATTTGATCTCTGATCTGAGCTATTCTGGAATAGAAAGATGCCACTGATTCACCTTTCTCCATATTCAAATACTTAAGATTGTGCTTAAGTGTCCTCTTCTGACTTGGAGCCTGTTTCTCATACAGATTCACCAAGGTATCCATATAGTCCTTGGTAGTCATGTATACCTTGGTAGTCATCAATGAAGTCATTGTAGTTATTATATTATCTTTGACTAAGTCAAAGATGATTCACTTGGCCTTTGCTTGACTCTTCCTGAAAGTCGTTCTTCCTACATTATTCGTTGCTTCCTCCACCTCTATGGTCACATACTTTTCAAGATCATGCTCTTGCAAGATATTTGTTATATGGAGCTTCCACACATTAAAGTTGGTATCTCATTCGAGCCTATCTTCAACCCTGAATGAAATGGAGGATGTCATGGTCCTCACACTCGAAACTTAATCAATCTCACTTGGATCTATGTGTACCTTTTGCTGCACTTCAACACATTTAACACACCCTAAGCTCTGATACCCTAAGCATATTAATTCTTTTATTTTCTTCTATACTTTGATTCTAGCTTAATACACTTCAACAATTTCAAATCATAATCGAATAGAAATAATTATGTAGATAAGTAAACATGCATATCAACAACACATATACCTTGGGGAAACCTTGTACAGAGAGAAAAACCCCAACAAACAATATTCCTTTATTACATTAATAATGTAAGATCTCTTACAAATATCCACCATGAATGTACTTCTCTCAAAGAGCTTGCCAAGATGACTCTAACCTGACAAATACTTACGAGACCTTGCTGAAATACACTTTTGATATGTTGCCTCTTTATCACTGATGTGCTCCATAATTGCCTCACCCTCAACCTACATATGAAAACTCTGTTTCAAAATCGTGTTTCAAAACTATATTGCAAAACTGTGTTGCAGAACTGTGTTGAGGACAGGGTTCAACCTCTTCTTATATAGGCTGAAGAGGGGAAGAGGAGAAGCTCGAAATAGTAACCTGATTGCATGCATTAGTCATAACTTAGCTTCATACTTTAGTTCGAACTTAGAACTAGACTTGAGATTGGTTACAACTCAACATTACACTTTAGTTCAAACTTAGAACTAGACTTGAGACTGACATGCTTTAGTTCGAACTTAGAACTAGACTTAAGACTTTAGTTGCAACTCAACATTACACTTTAGTTCTAAGATAGAACTAGACTCAAGGCTTTAGTTGCAACTCAACATTACACTTTAGTTCTAGACTCAAGATTTTAGTTACAAGTCAACATTACTAAAATAGAACTAGACTCAAGACTTTAGTTGCAACTCAACATTACTAAAATAGAACTAGACTCAAGACTTTAGTTGCAACTCAACATTACACTTTAGTTATAACATAGAACTAGACTCAAGAATTTAGTTAAAATTTTAGAGTTGAGATTTGCATATTACTTTATAAAAATTTAAATTATACCACAAAAAAAAATAGAACTAGACATTAGTTGCAACTCAACATTACTAAAATGGAACTAGACTCAAGACTTTAGTTGCAACTCAACATTACACTTTAGTTATAGACTCAAGACTTTAGTTGCAACTCAACATTACTAAAATAGAAATAGACTCAAGACTTTACTTGCAACTCAACATTACACTTTAGTTCTAACATAGAACTAGACTCAAGACTTTAGTTAAAATTTCAGAGTTGAGATTTGCATATTACTTTATAAAAATTTAAATTATACCAAAAAAAAAATAGAACTAGAAATTAGTTGCAACTCATCATTACTAAAATAGAACTAGACTCAAGACTTTAGTTGCAACTCAACATTACACTTTAGTTCTAGACTCAAGACTTTAGTTTCAACTCAACATTACTAAAATAAAACTAGACTCAAGACTTTAATTACAACTCAACATTACACTTTAGTTCTAACATAGAACTAGACTCAAAACTTTAATTAAAATTTCAAAATTGAGATTTGCATATTACTTTATAAAAATTTAAATTATACAAATAAAAATAAAAATAAAAATAAAAATAAACCCTTCTTAAATCATCCTTTGTTAAAATTTCAACCGATTCTAAATTTAAATACACCCCCCAAAAAATTCTCTGCAGGGGGTACATTATCTTGTGCATCTCTATTTTCTTCTTGGGGATTGAACTGCTACTCTTCTTCATCTCCAGCAGTATCTGTATCACATCTTCTTCTCCAACCTCAGCATTGCCTTCTTCACCACCCTGAACAATTTCTTGAAGCTGGTCGAGGTTGATTCGATCCATTTCCTTTGCACAGAAATCGACTTCACTTGTCATATTATTAATTACTTGATTTTTATAAAGGCCTGGGAGCGTTTCAATGACTGTTCTTTGATGACTTAGGAAAAATGGTTTTGTTTTCAAACTGTTTTTTGATTTCTAAATTAGTATTTGCAGATGGATGAAGATTTAAAATCTATAGCATTGTAGATAATCATGCATGTTTAAGACAATAGAATTGTAGCACATAGCACATAGAATTGGTAGAGGAATGTTTGAATGATCTCCGACCAAATTTAAGTTGAATTCCTATTTTTTCTTATGAGTCTGATCTTGGCCAAGATGTTTGGGCATTCATGCTCCGTCAAAGCTAAAAGGCTCTCGGCTTTGGATTTTCTCTAGCAAGTATTGGTGGAAATTTTGGAGACATGAGTGTTTTTTGGGGGGGGCAAGATCACCCAAAACAACAATTCACCTCCACTCTTTGCACAATAAAATTCTAGTTTTAATTGCCAAGACACATCAGGTGAATATAATGCAGTTTTCCATTGGAGGCATATCTATAAATATTTTTGTTAATGGTGGCAGCTGGGGAATATTTTTTTTTAATGGCGGCGGCGGTGGCAGATGATGCTTAATACACTATCATTGATTCCAGTTGTATCGAGGATTCAAACAAAGAATGAAAAGTTCAACCTTCCATTTGGATTATTTCATCTTTGGCACAAACTCCGTCTGTGCCTTTGCCCTCAACCTTGCAATTTTCCTTTTGATCGGAAAGACTTCAGCTTTGAATGTGGCTGGTGTTGTCAAGGATTGGCTTCTCATTTTCTTCGATATGCCGCTCCCGAGTATGCCAAGGTTGAAGAAATTGATCCAGCTGTGAAGCGCGTACCAATAAATCTATCGATCGAGGTCAAAATTCCGTAGATAAAACATACACATTCTAGGTCATGCACTAGGAATGACTCGCAATAATTGGAATAACTAGTTCTGCCAACTCTCCGGTCAATAGAGTTTCCGATGCTGAAGAAATAGTTAGTTGGGAATACATTTCTTCATTATCTTAAATATCCATAAAAGACACCATACATCCATTTCTTCATTCTCTAAACCTCCAATAAAGAGAAAGCCAAGAATCTAGTATGTAAAGTCAGCTCAATTGAAGAAACAAGGAGGTGGTTCTAGTTTTCTTATAAGTCACTAACTGACATGAAGTGATTCCAATATCCCCAAGCCCTTGTTGTTCCTTCATAGGTGAGGGCTTCTACTAAGATGAAAATATGTTTTAATAAGAGTCTAATGAATCTAATTCTAAAGTGATGGAAGGACCCCCATCCCTTGTTGTTCCTTCAAAGGTAAGGGCTTCTACTAAGATGACAATGTGTCTTAATAAGAGTCTAATGAATCTAATTCTAAAATGATGGAAAGACACATTATAAGATTTATTCTTACCTTCTACCTTAATATAACGAGATGTTTCTCTAATTTCTTTTTAATCATAGAAGTTCATACCCGATCTTAATGATTCCTACTGACTAATACCTATATTCTCATACCTTACTTCTTTTTTCAGAGTCTAAGATTGCTAATACCTATGGCACCTTTATTTATAAAATAAAGTAATAAATATTATACCTTAATAAGAATCAACCGGATAAAATGTTGATTCAATTGCCTCTATCTCTCCTTCTCGATCTGTCTACCAATATGTAACTGAAAGAGAAGTTGTGACAGGAAAGGATGTTGGATGGGGAGACAATTACCAGAATAAGGGATATGAAGGGACCATCATCTGTATGGGAAGGGGAGGGAGTAAAGTACCATAATCAGAGTGACCAATATGCTTTTTGAAACCAGTTCAAGAATGAAGGGGATTTCCCATAATTAGTCTATATTCTCTTTCCAGTTAAGTTCCCATAATATCTAGGTTCAGTGAATCACAGGGGTAAGTTAAATCTAGTATGCTTTACCAGAAGGGAGGGAAGATAATCCTTACAATATGCTTGACCCCGAAGTCTCTCTGGCATGTGAAGGGACGAACCCCTGACGTAGATATCTAGTATCCGATCTATGGATGTTCATAGAAGGTACCATAAGAATTGAAGTTACAGAGTGATGGGAAGTTCCCATATTCTATAAAAGGGTTTTTCCAATTTCCTGAATGAAAAATGTAAAACAAAGAAGGGGAGGACTGATTCCATGACACTTTATTTTGTGCTTCCCGGCCTACTCGATTTCTTAGGCACTTGCGTGTCGCAATAACTACATTCCCCTAGTAGTCATTCCTATCGTCTAAGTAAGTTATTATGTTTTATTGAACCTTTGTTGATGTAGAAGCTATTCCTACCGTCGGTATGGCCATCTAATAGGGTTAAATTGAAACTACAACATTCTGACATTTGTTTCAATTATTGAAATGGTTCAAGGTTGGTTCTTGGAGACAGGTAATGAATTCCATATTTTTTTGAGCTATTGCGATTCTAAGGCTATTAAAAGGAACTTATTTCTCATGCTTTCCTTTTTCCTCATTTCCCCTAAATTCTCATTGGGAGAGTGTTTAACCTTCAAATACCACCTGCTACAGAACCCCTCTTATGTCAAATGGGACTGGACTACTGATGATGGATGGGAACGCACCTACCTACAACTGCATATGAGTCTTTTCATCCCTATAATCCCTCTATTTATTCTACAAGAAACACACATCCTTCCTCACATTAGCTAGCCCATCTCACTCCTAGCAAAGGCCCTAGTTCCAAAATATTAACCTACTTTCTCGGCCAACAAGTGACAATGAACCAACACTTTATCATTTGGTCATTAAGGGCCCACTTTGTCGGTTTTGTTTAGGCATATTTAGTATCATAGTGAAAGGGTTTCTTCGACTATTTGTTGCTTCCCTTCTCGCCTACCTTATTGATATGAAAGAAAGAATTAGCTATCCATAAGGGGAGAACTAAAGTGACTTAGTTGTACCAGAGGAAGAGAAAAGTCGTGGAAAAAGAAGATCATCCTCGTATATACTCTAAGTTGGGAAAGTTGTATACGACCTATTTATCAATCACAAGTCTCTTTCCTGTCTGACTTGTCAATTATAGAAGTGATCAAGTGCATTTGTCCGATCAAGGCCAGGTGGGCCCAATGATCAGTCTCTTATCTCTATATCTATTTGGAAAGAAAGTGAATAATGATGGGAGGTAGAGTTGACATGAGAAAAATGACAGAAAAGGCCCCATCGAGTATCCCAGTGGAAGAATACGTATCCACTAGGGATGGAAGGAAGAATTTGTATATCTCTTCCTTCCCCCACCCCACAATGAACATAGGTAGACCCAGTAAGAACTAGCCAACTTTGTCAAAACCAAACTTCCTTATAAATATTTAGATGGGTGAGCATTTTGTCTTGCCAGATCGATGTTAGAAAAACAAGCATTAATAAGGTTCCAGCCCTTGATTTATTCCCCTCGAAGAGATCTGCGATAACCTTACCTCCTTCGCTCCCTTTCCTTATTTATTGGTTTGACCCTGGTTTTGATTTTGGAAATACATAGATCAAGCAACGCATCTAATATTTGTTGGATTTGTATTAGCTAACTAATTGGTATTAGATGTATCGTTATGTCGCAAAATCTGCATGGTTTTAGAGAATAGATCCCTTACCCCTAGTCAGTTTGCGCTAAAATGATGAAGAAATATGAGGTCCTTTCTAAATTGAGGTAGGAAGGTGTTATGGATCCTCTAACTCCCAATCGGGTTTCCTTCCCTTGTGTTGGGTCTCATCGGTGCTTTCTGTAGGCCACAATGTGATTCAAGATGGTTGTCTCTTTTCCCCCCCACCTTTGTGGGTAATGCACTCTCAGTCGCTCTGTTGCGTCTGACATGTCCTCTATCTAGGTACCTTTGGAAGGCAGGGAGTGTTACAACATACGTTCACTTTTCTGGTTGAAGGGTTTGGTGGCCCGAAGTTGACTTGGCTTCGTAGACCGGCTCATCTCTAAAAGAATCAGGAGGCTAGCGAGGCATCCTGGGGAAAGCTCCTACCATCGGGTCAAGGGGAAAGTGGGGCCATCCCCCCCTCACTTTGCCCTTGAAACATGTTATGTTCCCCTTCTTCATTCTCGATTAAGGGCAGGTCCCATGCTCTGTTTGTGGATCGTAGTCTCATGATGGGTATCCCTACAAGTTGTAGTAGGCCACCCTACCTAAATCAATCATCTTATCTATCCCTAAGCCCCATTGTTGGTTGGAAAGGCTCAGCTTCAGAACTGTATGTGAATCTTTCGCGTCATACGACTCCTTCCAGAATCAAATATATTCGCTCAGTTCAAAGAAGTGATATGGCAGACAGTTCTTGTGTGGGGAGTTTTAGGTTGTTTCATTCCCCCCATTCCCCTCGCGACACTCATGAAAGATTTTTCCTCTTTATAGTTAAATATTTCAAGGAAACAAAAGTTCCACTTCTATGACACTGTGTACCGTGAGAGGATCCAAAGCGCTATTTGAGGACTCTTGATACCTACCCCTCACACATACACACAATGAATAATGAAGGGAAGGTTATCCCTTTCCCAATAGCAAGAGGGTGATGAGTATGCATAGAAAAGGTAATGTTATCCCTCAATTTACTTATTTGGTGGGGGGTCAGTCGAGAGTTTTCTTACTCACCCTTGCCCGATCTGGACAAGAGACTACGTTCCTATATTTCTTCCCCTCAAAGAGCACTTTTAAAGCCCTCTTTATTATTCTTCAAATGGGTATGACCTTAAACAATACACTGAATTCTCCTTCCCTTAACAGGAAATACCCTTATGACACCTTCTCCACATTCCAATCATGAATTATATATGTAATTATGATTTTCATTTATTACATACCTAATTACTTCATTGAAAAGAGGTATTGCTCACACTTATTTCCCTGACATGCTAATGTGAACATAAATTTTTTTTGGCAATAAATTTTTAAATATTAAGTGAATTAAGTATCTAATTTTGGTCACTAGCAAGGGCCAAGGAGATAAGTAGCACATAAAGCCAGGGAAATAAGTAATTGAACCATAGAAAGAAAATTCCAATGCCCCCTACTTTACGCCACTGAAATAATTTTGTGTAAGGCATAACATAGGTATATTGAAAACTCCTTTGACAACTAACAACCCAAACTAACATACCCTATAGTAGCAAGGGAGGGGTATAACCTTGCGCTGAAAATGGTAAATGCAACATACTTCATTTATTCTCGCTCAAAGGCTGAAAGGCTCATCACCTCATTATCCAAGATAAGGTTTCCCAGGGATCTAAAATATAGTGGACCGACACAAGCCCTATATTCCTTCCTTACACCTTTCAGGACACTTCGATTGACCATACATATTAAACTTTGATGTATAGAATTTGCCGATCAATTTTATGTATATGATGTTAAATTATGAGCTTGATTTCTTATGCATATTAATTCTTTTATTTTCTTCAATACTTTGATTCCATCTTAATACACTTCAACAATTTCAAATCATAATCGAATAGCAATAATTATGTAGATAAGTAAACATGCATATCAACAACACATATACCCTTGGGAAACCCTGTATAGGGAGAAAAACCCCAGTAAACAATATTCCTTTATTGCATTAATAATGTAAGATCTCTTACAAATATCCACCATGAATGTACTTCTCTCAAAGAGATTTCCAAGATGACTCTGACTTGACAAAGTCTTACAAGACCTTGCTGAAATACACCTTTGATATGATGCCTCTTTATCACTGATGTGATCCTCTATTACTTCACCCTCAACCTGCATATGAAAACTTTATTTCAAAATTGTGTTGCAAAACTGTATAGTAGAACTATGTTGAGGAGAGGGTTCGACCTCTTCTTATATAGGCTGAAGAGGGGAAGAGGGGAAGCTCGAAATAGTAACCTGATTGCATGCATTAGTCATAACTCAACTTCATACTTTAGTTAGAACTTAGAACTAGACTTGAGATTGGTTACAACTCAACATTACACTTTAGTTCAAACTTTAGAACTAGAATTTAGATTGGTTACAACTCAGGATTACACTTTAGTTTGAACTTAGAACTAGACTTGAGACTGACATGCTTTAGTTCAAACTTAGAACTAGAATTAAGACTTTAGTTGCAACTCAACATTACACTTTAGTTCTAGACTCAAGACTTTAGTTGCAACTCAACATTACTAAAATAGAACTAGACTCAAGACTTTAGTTGCAACTCAACATTACACTTTAGTTCTAACATAGAACTAGACTGAAGACTTTAGTTACAACTCAACATTACACTTTAGTTCTAACATAGAACTAGACTCAAGACTTTAGTTACAACTCTGGACAATGTAATTCGAAATTCTCTTCATGGTGGATAATGTTTACACGTGCCAACACACTAGATCAATACAATTACATCATTTGCAATATTAGGAATATCGTTTGTTTCTAGCTCATAGGAATTTTACATTCAACCTAACTTTTGCTAGATACCTTGACTTTTTCTCATGGCTCACAAGGTTTGACTAGGCTCACAAAGGTTGTATGTTCCCCCTGACTTTTGCACTAGTTTTTCTATGCTCACAGAGGTTGTACATTCCCCCTGACTTTTGCGCTAGACTGTTTATGTTCATAGAAGTTGTACGTCCCCCCTGACTTTTTCATTAGACTCACATAGCATCTCGTTCATCCCGACTTTTGGTTTGACTCACAGAGGTTTTTCGTTCCCCCTAGATTTTGCCAATACCTCACAAGACTGGTTGATTCTCCAAATCTCCCTGGCTAGCCTTAGGGTGGTCCATATGGCCTCTCATTGGAGAATGACTTTCGATGCTACCAAATTTAACACTCCCTCTTAGTGAGGGAGGCATTCTCAACCACACCAAGCTTGTCTCTTAGCTGCACAAACTGTATTGAGGTCAAAGGCTTGGTCAAGATATCAGCTACCTACTCGCTCCTGGCTATGTACTGTAACTTTACAGTTTTTCTCTATACCAAGTCTCAGATGTAGTGGTACCTCATGTCAATATGTTTTGAACTATTGTGAAATAACGTGTTCTCTGTCAATTTTATGCAACTTTGATTATCACAGTGAACCACCGTCATCTCGAGCTTGTCACCAAACAACCTAGAAACCAATTTTCTGAGCCATACTGCTTCCTTGCTAGCATCCCTTGCTACAATGTACTCAGAATCTGCTATACTCTGTGTAATGGATCCATACTTTCATCTTGACCAAGAGATCATAATGAATCCTAAACCGAAGAAGTATCTGGAAGTACTCTTTCGATCCACTGGGCTTCCTGCCCAGTCAGCATCTGCATACCCATGCAAAAATAAACCACCACAAGATGTATGTCTCAGACCATAAGTAATGGTCCCTTTGAGATATCTCAAGATGTGCTTTGCTTCCACCCAGTGTCTTTGTCTTGGTTCAGTCATGAACAGACTCATTGCAATCACTGCATAGCATATATATGGCCTAGTGTGGATCATGTACATCAATGATCCAATCAACTGCCTATACATGGTGGGATCCACCAAATATGAACTTGTATCAGAATCATGCAGCTTCATCAGGTTGGTAACCATCGGAGTAGACATGGATTTGAAATCCATCATACCAAACCTCTTTAGTACATCCATTGTGTATTTTTCTTGTGCCAGAAATATCTCGCCTTGTCTTTTCCACACTTCCAATGCTAGGAAGTAATGCATCAAGCCTAAGTCTTTCATCTCAAATTCTAAGGTTAGATCCCTCTTACACCAGGCTATTATCCCTTCATTTCCTGTTAGAAAGAGATCATCAACATACAGGATTAGTATAACAGGTTGTTTACCTCTTACCTTGAAGTATAGATTTGCATCAACATCACTTTTTTGAAAGCCCGAGCTTTTAAGAAAGACATCAATCCTGTCATACCAAACTATGGGAGCTTTCTTAAGACCATACAAGGCCTTCCTTATCTTTCATACATGAGTGCATTTGTTATGCAATATAAAACCATCTGGTTGTTCCATAAATACCTCTTGTTCAATCTTTCCATTCAAGAATGTTGTTTTTACATCCATTTGATGTAGTTTCCAGCCAAGTATGGAAGCTAAAGAAATAATAGCTCGAATAGATCCATTTGGAAGAAACCATTGATTTGTCTTTTGGCCTTGGCACAATGTCCCAAACATTGTTCTTTATAATAGACTTGTATTCCTCAAGCATGGAATCCTTCCATACTTGTAATTTATTTTCTTATTCAAATGAAGAAAGTTCGGCATCACTAATGTTGCTCATCAATGCAACATAGCCTCCAAACCTATGAGGCCTCTTCCTTTCCCTAAAAGTTCCTTTGGGAGAAGCTATCCTTTTTGCTTCTTGCACTATTTCTTTAAGCCACCATGGCTTCCTTTTGGCTACAGTTTCTTTAAGAGCTCTTTCTAACACTTCAATGGGTTCTAGGGGCTCATTACTTAGCCCTTCATGAGGTTCCTCCCTCTGATCATCTGACTCTTCATTTTCAGAAGAGGGTGAATTTGGATAAACTTCTTCTGAATCCTGCTAAAGCTCTCTGGATTTCTTAAATGCAGCTTCCTCATGGAAAGTCACATCTCTTCTTACCTCTATTTTCCTCTGACCTGGTACATAAATCCTGTAAGCTTTGCAGTTCACACTGTACCCCACAAAAACCCCTTTCTTTCCTGAGGGTTCCATATTTGTCCTCTTTTCCTTAGGGACATGAATATACATAGGACATCCAAATATCCTTAGATGCCCTACTTCAGGATTGATCCCTGAGAAGACTTCTTTAGGAGTCTTGTTCTTCAACATAGCATGTGGAAACCTGTTCTGAATATACACGACGGTGGAGGTAGCTTCTGCCCATAAAGAATTTGGCAGATCCTGGTCAAACATCATTGCTTTCGTTGCCTCACAAATAGTCCTATTTTTCCTCTCAGCAACACCATTTTGTTGAGGGTTATATGGAATGGTCAAATGTCTCTTGATTCCTACTAACTTTCATAAATCCTCAAACTGAAGAGATTCAAACTCTCCTCCATTGTCTGTTCTAAGGATTCTGATGTGTTTACATGTCTTCTTTTCAATAAAAGATTTATATTCTTTGAATTTATCAAATGTGTCACTTTTAGATTTAAGAAAATATATCCAACATTTTCTTGAGTAATCATCAATAAAAATGACACAATACAAACAAACACTGAGTGAGGGAGATGAGATGGGACCAGATACATTAGAATGAACTAGATCTAAGATGCCCTAAGCTTTGTTGTCACTACTAGGAAATGCTTTCTTTATATTTTTACCTAGCATGCATCCCTTACAAATTTCATTTTTACTAAGAGAAATAACGGGCATGTCACATACCATGTTCTGTAGATTTGGAAGATATTTGTAATGAATATGTCCAAGTCTTTTGTGCCACAACTCACTGGAGCTAGTCACATCATGAGCATTTGCCTGAATTGATTGTCCTAACACGACATATAGTCCTCCACTATGAGTTCCGATGGGTTTTGTTGTACTTAAGTGGCTACCTTTAGCCCATAGTAGTTCCTTCTTGTCCTTGAAAATCACCCAATATCCCTTGTCCTCAAGGGTTGCAATTGATAGTAGATTCTTCTTGAGCCCTGGAACATATAATACTTCATCAACATGAAGTCTAGCCCTAGGTTCCAATCTGAAGGAGATAGAGCCTACTCCCTCTATCTTGTAATAGTTTTCATCCCCAAGCTCGATCTGCTCTACAAAATATTTTGTCTCAAAATATGAGAGGATCTCCTTGTACCCTATCATCTGCTTTGATACACCATTGTCTACTAACCAAGTTTTTGGCCCCGTGGAAATTGAACTAGATAAGGAAGAAACCAAATAATATTCTTTCCTATTTTCTTTCTCATTAGAAGGACTTTTCTAATTACTTTTGGATTCATCATCCTCAATAGTTGAGGCATGATGTTTCCCTTTACTAGCATATTTCTTTCTAAACCAACAATATTTATCCAAATGACCCAACTTATTACAACTAAAGCATTTAATCTTAGATGTATCAATATTCTTACCTTTGAATGTACCTTTGATGTTTGGCTTCCATTGAGAGCCTTTCTGGAAAGTGCCTTTCTTCTTTCCCTTGAATCTTGATGCTAAAGCTGAGTGCTCTTCTTTCGTTGGCTTTCTCTTGCTAGCTATGTGACTCTGCTCCTGGAGGAAATCATGCCATAACCTCTCAAACATGGGCTGAATATCTCTCCCACTTACACTGGACAAGAAGTTCTCCCATGAAGAAGGAAGACCGTAAAAAATGGCCTGCACTAAATCATCATCGTCCACTATCACCCCTATGACCAAACACTGATCTCTGATCTGAGCTATCTTGGACCAGAAATATGCCACTGATTCACCTTTATCCATCTTCAGATACTTAAGCTTGTTCTTAAGTGTCCTCTTTTGACTTGGAGCCTATTTCTCATACATATTCACGAAGGTATCCATATAGTCCTTAGCATTCATGAATGAAGTCATTGCAGGCATTATACTTTCTTTGACTGAGTCAAAGATGATTCGCTTGGAATTTTCTTGACTCTTCTTGAAAGTCATTCTTCCTGCATTATTCATTGGTTCCTCCACCACTGTGGTCACATACTGCTCAAGATCATGCTTTTGCAAGATATTTGTTATACGAAGCTTCCACACATTAAAGTTGGTAGCTCCTTTGAGCCTATATTCAACCCTAACTGAAATGGAGGATGCCATGGTACTCACACTGGAAACTTAATCAAGCTCGCTTGGATCTATGTGTACCTGTTGCTTCACTTCAACACGTTTAACATACTCTAAGCTATAATACCATGTTAAATTATGAGCTTTATTTCTTATGCGGATTAATTCTTTTATTGTGTTCAATACTTTGATTCCATCTTAATACACTTCAACAATTTCAAACCATAATCGAATAGCAATATTTATGTAGATAAGTAAACATGCATATCAACAAAACATATACCCTGGGGAAACCTTGTATAGGGAGAAAACCCCCACCAAATAATATTCCTTTATTGCATTGATAATGTAAGATATATTACAAATATCCACCATGAATGTACTTCTCTCATAGAGATTGCCAAGATGACTCTGACCTGACAAAGACTTGCAAGGCCTTGCTGAAATGCACCTTTGATATGCTGCCTCTTTATCACTGATGTGCTCCTCTATTACTTCACCCTCAACCTGCATATGAAAATTCTGTTTCAAAATTGTGCTGCAAAACTGTATAGAAGAACTGTGTTGAGGAGAGGGTTCAACCTCTTTTTATATAGGCTGAAGAGGGGAAGAGGGGAAGCTCAAAATAGTAACCTGATTGTATGCATTAGTCATAACTCAGCTTCATACTTTAGTTCAAACTTAGAACTAGACTTGAGATTGTTTACAACTAAGAATTACACTTTAGTTCGAACTTTAGAACTAGACTTGAGATTGGTTACAACTCAACATTACACTTTAGTTCGAACTTAGAACTAGACTTGAGACGAACATGCTTTAGTTCGAACTTAGAACTAGACTTAAGACTTTAGTTGCAACTCAACATTACACTTTAGTTCTAAGATAGAACTAGACTCAATACTTTAGTTGCAACTCAACATTACACTTTAGTTCTAGACTCAAGACTTTAGTTGCAACTCAACATTACTAAAATAGAGCTAGACTCAAGACTTTAGTTGCAACTCAACATTACACTTTAGTTGTAACATAGAACTAGACTCAAGACTTTAGTTACAACTCAACATTACACTTTAGTTCTAACATAGAGCTAGACTCAAGACTTTAGTTACAACTATGGACAAGGCAATTCGAAATTCTCTTCATGGTGGATAATGTTTACACGTGCCATTGCACTAGATCAATACAATTACATCATTTGCAATATTAGAAATATTGTTTGTTTATATCTCATAGGAATTTTACATTCAACCTAACTTTTACTAGATACCTTGACTTTTGCACTAGTCTTTCTATGCTTACAGAGGTTGTATGTTCCCCCTTACTTTTTCACTAGACTGTCTATGCTCTTATAGGTTGTACGTTCCCCTGGATTTTTCATTAGACTCACATAGCATCTCGTTCATCCTGACTTTTGGTTTGACTCACAGAGGTTGTTTGTTCCCCCTATATTTTGTCAATACCTCACAAGGCTGGTTGATTCTCCAAATCTCCCTGGCTTACCTCAGGGTGGACCATATGGCCTCTCATTAGAGAATGACTGTGGACGCTGCCAAATTTAACATATGATTGTGAGCAATATTGGTAAATAAACCAAAGAAAGGGATCTTATTGAAGGGCGAGGTGCCGCAGGTTCTTGGAATGTTCTCATTGGGATACATGCCATACATAGAATGACATCATTGAGCCTCTCATTCTAATTTGGGTGGACAACCCTAACCATTTGGTTATAGTGGGCAACCCTTCCTTCCCCATTTCTCACACCAATACTTCTATTACATATAGAATACTATTCTTATTCGCTACTCTCTCTGCTAATAATTTCATCTTCCACCTATTGCTATAAATATTTCGTAATATTTCATTGGGAGAAAACTAATTCATTTGAGCAAAGTTCGTTCAAATTCATGGATTTGATTTTATAAGCTTCACTTGTTCTTCAACGCCTTAGCTTATGAGTGGAATATATGGGTACTTATAAGGCTTGGGAGTGGTATCCAACTAATCTCTCATATACATTATTTCTAATCATGGAGAGAGAAATGTTCACATGTGGATAGAACCCTCGGTGTATTAGCGACTCGCCAATACAAAATTTGCAATTCTATAAATTGGTTCAATACAATTTTGTTTTTTTGTGGTATACCCTTTAGAATTGTACTGTACAAATAATCAAAGATGTAATCGATGTGGTCATTCTAGAATCTTCTCACCACCATGAATTCATTGGTTATCCACATCATCAGTTCCCTTAACGTACATATCTACGTGCGGGAGGCTCGGTAAATGGTTGGTAGCCACCAGGTTCACTCTTGGGTTATATTCCCTTTGAACCATTTACCTGTAAATGTTTCCACTCCATCGTAAATTGTAATGTTTTTCAACCATTGCAACTGAATGTGGTCTCAAATCCTTCCTCATTTAGTATCGTATCGATATCTCTTACGTTTACTTTGATGCCAGTGTGATATCCACTACTGCACATCCTTAACTGTTGAAGATCATACTCTGGAACCCTAAAATCTAGTTACCTTAAATATGGTAACTGTGCACACCGGGAAACCTGATGATTGTTATTACAACTTCCAAAAATCGATTTGATCATTTTTCCTTATAAACAAAAAACTAATGAATTGGATGTGGGGAATATTTCTCAAGTTCAAGGAGGGATGCAAGCATATCAATTGCTTCAACCAACTATAAAATTAGTCTAGTTGTTAGAGCTTTTGAGAAATATGCGAGGAAAAAGAAATAGGTATAGAAAGGGGGCCCTGAAGTTAGCAAATGAAATGTGTTTCAAATGGATATCATTCCAGCTTGTAACAATTAGTATCTTCCAGACCTCACATATTATGGTTTTGCATGCCCAGGATTTCTAGCTTCAGTTCAATATGCCGCTGCCAAGTATGTCAAGGTTGAATAAAGTGATCCAGCTGTGAAGCATGTACAAATAACTCTACCGATTGAGGTGGATCCCAGGAGAGGTTGACATGCTGTAGGTAAAACATACACATTCTAGGTCGTGCACTAGGAATGACTGGAAATAACTCGAATAACTGGTTTTTCCAGCTCTCCAGTTTATAGAGTTTCTGATGCTGAAGAAATAGTTAGTTTGGCATACATTTCTCCATTATATTAAACATCCATAAAAGACACCATATATCCATTTTTGGCGTCAACATCCCCTCTCCTTCTCTCCTTTGGGGTTGACTCGAACTCCCACTCTAGGATTTTTCAAGTCATCAAACCAAATGGTTCGTCAGGTTTCAGATGGAACTCCTTGTAACTTGACACATGCCATTTTACTTTCCTCGATGCAAGTTATTAATCACCTACATAACTTCTCTTCAGTGCTTTCTAAATCTTAACGTCGTTACTGCTAGCTCCCCGTGCTAGGATTTCTCTTTGATGTGACCTCGGGCTTTGAATGTGGGCCAACTCCCTTCGCAATCTCATGCTTCGGGACAATCGTGATATGTTTACTTCTCTTCCCCAATATTCGAATCGACAAATCCTTTGGGACCAAATCTACGGTCCACGTTCCCCTCGCAACCAACGATTGTGATCAATTCGTGAGTTCAGACTTCACGAGTCCTTTATTCTCTCAACTCCACTTCTCCCGATCGTGAATTAGTGAAGTGATGATCTCTCACCACACGTCCTACTTCGATGGATGGCTAGGATTACTTCAACTTCCTTAGCTGTTCGAGTATTCTCCTCTTCACTTTTCTCCGAAGGGTTCTTCCTCTGAAATGTGTGGATCTCTGCCATGTGCCCTTACAAATCCAACGGTCTAGATTGAAATCGCTCTTCGTGACTTCGTGCAAATCTCTGTATGCCCTTGGAAAACCTTTCAAAGTTATTCCTCCTGAACCTCTTTATCTCCTACCACCTGTCTCCCTTGACGATTGATTCTCACTATCTTCGAGAGTTTGACAAGAACTCGACTACCTTTCACACTTAGTGCAATTTATCTCTTTCGAGACTAACATTGTTCTTGAACTCTTTCTACACTCCTTGCATAGTTCTACACAGACCCTTTTGCAACTTTTCTCGGCTTGAAAATCTCCAAGGTTCCTAGTTCCTCTGCATCATTCAATGGACTTCTTCTTCTTCTTGAACTTGTAATATGGACTTACAGTCTCGTTGGTCCAGTTATTGATTTTGACTAAGATTCTTGATGACTTCTCCTTTATGACTTATGGAAAGGTTTAAGGCATCTCCTTTCCTTTGTCAATGCACTCTTTCAAAGCCTTCCTTCCTTAGAATGTTCAATAATTCTGGGATTCTCCTAAGGATAACAACACTTCCAGTTGTTTTTTCCTTGTGCATGCTCGCACTAGCTCGATTCCCTCCTGGAAGAGTCTTAGAGAGTATTCAGTAACTCTGAGTTGTGATTCCTCCCACATATTATTTCCTTCCAAGGCCCTTAACCACCTTGAAATTTCTCCCCGAGTCTGTGAATTAATTTGGTATGCCCTCCTGGCAGTTTCTCTTATAGATCCACTAAGTCCAAACACACACTCCTTGTGTCAGCTTACAGATTTTCCACCCTCTGTTGTGCACTCCTTTCACTTAGCCTAGAGATCCAGACTTAAATCAACACACTCATGGATAGAAAATTGTATCTCTATCCTTGCAGATGATTTCTAACATTCATATACAATTCTCAAATATGAAAATGACATTCATAGCATAGAATCCATTACACATAAATGTAAAACAGGAAAAAAGTCATTTTCTATTAATGGTGGAATGTCAAATTACAATGTGGAGTCTGAGTTGCAACTGAGTCTCTACTCTCTTTATTTATCCTCCTGGTTAACTCTATCTTAGCTAACTCCTATTGTCTCACCTCTACTTTTCAACAATGCAACGATTTATACAAGAGGGGCTCAATGAGCTTCCCTCACAAGCTAAACTAGTGGTGTCAAATCACCATTCAAAATGCTTATTTGAAAGGGTAATTTACAATGATGTAAATCTGCTCCAAATCAGATGCATATCCATTCTGCCGTCAACCACTCAATGGCGACCTTATCTCCAACTTCTGAGAAGGCACAATTCTTCTCCTTCAGCTTGTCATCATTAAATGCCTGGTTCACGCTTTGGATTCTCGAGGAAAAATGAGAGGGTGGTGCCTCTCCATTCCTTGAATGTGCACCATGCATGAAATATGAATGGTACGTGCTGAGGTGGAGCGATGCTCTTACATCATATGACACTATTACAAAAATCATGATCTCCTACTCATGAGATTTCCAGTGTGGTTGAAATCCCCCTAGATCCCAAACTTTCCTTTGGAGCTATCTCTCGGCTCCTCTGCTTCACTGCTTCTTCTTCTACATCATCCTTGCTTCTCGTGTAGGTTTCCTTTTGTCCAGCTTGCTCGTGTTGACTACTTCTGCTATTGAGCTCGACATCATCTTCCTGATCATCTCAATCACCTCGTCCAGCTGCTCCATCAGTTGGATCTTCTGTTGCAGACTAGCTCGCTTCATTTCTTCCTTGTATCTTCTATATTCTTCATTTGTGGCCTTAACTCGCCATACTATTGCAACTTCCACTTCTATAGTCTCCTTACCACTGAACTTTTTCTCAGCTATCACTTCCTATGATAGATCGACTCCTGTCAGTCCTTCGGCTGGCTCCTTTCCATCTTTCCCCAGTTGTAACTCATGCTGGTGTGTCTCATCTAGCATGGTTATCTTTTGGAAACCACCTTCTAGTTCTGGATGGTCCAACCAATCCTCTAGTTCCTTTAGCTCCAATTCCCACTAAGTGAGAAACCCGACTGGGCGTTCTTTTATTGGGACATATTTCAACATCTATTCCTCCTCCTTCACGACAATATAAACTTGTTTTCCTATTGTTGCATGTACAACACCTATGCTAGACTCTCCTCGGCTGCTTGGTAGTAATATATCAACTCCCCCAACAATTAGGATGGTTCTCTGATCCTTTTCCTTGAAGATGGAAGTTTTTAACTTCTCATCATCTTCATTTACACAACTCACTGTTCTGTGTGAATATTCACCTGAGTGAGGTATTTATTCTACCTCCTCATCTGTCAAATTATCTTGATGTGAACTCCTAGTTGAGATCATTTCTTCTCCCTTGCCCACCTGGAAATCTAGGATGTCTCCTCTGTCCACCTAGAAGTCTATGAGATCCACTAATCCCTTCTCATTTCCCACTTGGAAATATACGAGACCCTTGCCAGATCTCTTTCTCTTATAACTGAGGGTTTTAGCGTGCCTTAGCTATCTCTTTAACGTCTGTTGCTACCTTTTGGAAAACAAATTATGAACATGCCACTTAGTTTTCCTTTTCAAAGGCCACTCATACCTCCAACGCACCTTTTCCTCTTGTTACATCTTGAGTGTTGGTGTTTCCATTTGTGCTCTGATTTCAGCGAGCTCCTTGTCCATTTATGCCTTTCATTTCATCTGGCGGTCTGCTCCTCAACCACACTTATTACTTTTAGTAGCCATCTTCACCTTCTACCTACCTTCCCGAGAAAGTCTATTGTTCACTCTACAACTGAGAGAATCATCAAATTTTCCTTCACTTGGAATCTACAAACAATGAGTCTGCTCTGATACCAATCTGGTATCAAAGTATCTCCTTTATCTCATCCTTCACCTGTTGTCTATAGATGATTTCAAGCTTTGATGGACTATCTCCTTCGTCCCCTCCTTCACTTGTTGTCTACAAATGAATTCAATCTCTGATACCAGTCTGGCATCAACCTCCCCTCTCATTCTCTCCTATGGGGCTGACTTGACCTCCTGGTTTAGGATCATTCAAGTCATTAAACCAAATGGTTCATCAGGCTCTGGATGGAACCCCTTTTAACTTGACGTATGCCCTTTTACTTTCCTTAGTGCAGGTTATGTAGAACCAGCAAAACCTCTCTTCAACACTTTCTAAATCTTAACATCATTACTGCTAGCTCTCTGTGCTATGCTTTTTCTTTGATGTGACCCTTGGCTTTGACCGTGGGCCAGCTCCCTTCTCAATCCCATGCTTTAGGAAACTTGCAAGCTATTTACTTCTCTTCCTCGATCTCTGAATCAGAGAATCCTTCGAGACCAAATCTATGGTCCACGTTCCCCTTGTGACCAATGGCTGTGATCAATTCGAAAGTTCGGACTTCGCGAGTCCTTTCTTCTCTCAACTCCAGTTCTCTCAATTGCGAATCAGTGAAGTGTTGAACTCTTTCCATGCATCCTACCTCGATGGATGGATATGACTACTTCAACTTCCTTTGTAATATTCTAGATATAAAAAGAATGCAGAATAGAAATAAAATGCTAGAAATGACAGATAGACAACAATATAACCATAACAACACCACAATAATATTGAAATGATATCAAAATAACACTATAAAGAGAAATTTGAGTCTGAGAGAAATGTTCGCAAGCCTCTTCGAGGGGGAAACCTCCAGTCGAGCAGAGCTCTATTACAATAATATCCAGGCTAGGGTTCTCATACCCTCGACTCCTATTTAAACTAAATATGTCTATCAAAAGAAGCATCTAGAGGAAGATGCTTCTAGAAGTGGAAGCTTCTATTATGTCTTCTTACATTTGACTTATTATACTTTATTCCAAGGCCTTATTAATATTGACCTTTATTACATCTGAATATATGTTCAATTTCCATCAAGAGTGTGTTTGTTTCTTTTGCAAATACAATTCAATATAACATGAAAATATTGATAAATCTGATTTGGAAGTTGTAGAGTTTGAGTTAGGAAATGAAATATATATTACAAGCAATTTGAGAATATCCATAATCTATGAAAAGATGTTACATGAAAATTTTGATTGGGAAAATTACATAAAAAAATCCAATTTGGAAGTTGTTGTGAAGTTACAATCATTAAATTAGAAATGATAATGGTCATAATAATGATATTTGTATTTAACGAAATATTTTCTACAATAGAGACCTTCCTAACCTCCAAAGTCATCAAAATTATGGTGATCTTGGAACACTTCTCTTAATTCCTTTTTAGTATAGAAATACAATTTTAA
>JZKD02S0891094.1:175369-198381 GCA_000966675.3 Picea glauca | reverse complement strand
TATCTCAGGGCACTAACTAAGGAGGATAGACCATACCCTTAGCCATACTACCCGACTACCCAGGTACTAGAGAGTATCTTCCTGAGTGTTGTTCTCGGTGACACTATAGCAGTCCAGCAGCTGATAGGTTTATCTAAAGAGGGCTTCATGAGATTTAGTCTGATCCGTACACAGGTGTTGTCTGATGCACTACCACTCGAAGGGGTACCAACAGGGGTTACAAGGGTGGCCAATAGATGTGCGCTTAAGAACCACTTGTATTTCCTGCATGTATGAATCCCTCAACCGCGGGTTTATGCGCGTAACGACATATCTATGTGGCTTAAAGACACCGAAATACGTCTCTACCCTTAAAAAAAAAAAATACCCACAATTTCTGCCAAGGAAAGTGCTCTGATACCACTTGCAAGATACCAAATATATAAAATATACAGAACATAAATAAAATGCTAGAAATGGCAGAATAATAATAAAATATCCAACATAATCTTCACAATACACAGAAATGATATGCGAAATAGCAATAGAAAAAGCACTTTGATTTAGAAAGCAATGTTCACAGGCCTCTTCGAGCGGGCAACCTCCAGTCGAGAAGCACTCTGTTACAATAATCTCCAAGCTAGGGTTTTCCTACCCTCGACCCTTATTTATACTAAATATGTCTATTAAGAGAATCATCTAGAGGAAGATTCTCCTAGAAGTGAAAGCTTCTATTAGGTCTTCCTACATCCGCCTTATTCTATTTTATTGAAAGGTCTCATTAATATTGACCTTTATTACATCCAAATACATTGATATACCTATGTGCGGGTTAGGACCTTAACAGTAATGCACTCTTGATCGCTCTACTACATCTAACATGTCCTCTATATAGGTACCTTTGGAAGGCAGGGAGTGTTACACATATGTTCTCTTTTCTGGTTGAAGGGTTTGGTGGCCCAAAATTGACTTGGCTTCACAGACCGACTCCTCTCTAAAAGAATCAGGAGGATCGTGAGGCATCCTAGGGCAAGCTCCTACCATCGGGTCAGGGGGTAAGTATGGCCATCCCACCTCACTTATCTCTTGCAACATGCTATGTTCCCCTTCTTCATTCTAGAGTAAGGGTGGGTCCCATGCTTCGTTTGTGGATCGTGGTCTCACGACGGGTATCCCTACAGGTTGTAGTAAGCCACCCTACCTAAATAAATCATCATATTGATCCCTAAGCCCCATTGTTGGCTGGAAAGGATCGACTTCAGAACCATATGTGAATCTTCTGCCTCATACGGCTCCTTCCAGGATCAAATATATTGGCTCGGTTCAAAGAAGCGATATGGTAGGCAATGCTTGTGTGGGGAGTTTTAGGTTGTTGCATGCCACCATTCCCCTCGTGACACTCGTGAAAGGTTTTTTCTCTTCATAATTAAATATTGTCAAGAAAATGAAAGTTCCACTTCTATGATGTTGTATCGTGACAAGATCCAAATCGCTATTTGATGACTCTTGATACCTACCCCTCACACATACACACAATTGATAATGAATGGAAGGTTATCCCTTTCCCGTAGTGAGAGGGTGATGAGTATGCATAGAAAAGGTATGGTTATCCCTTTCCCGTAGTGAGAGGGTGATGAGTATGCATAGAAAAGGTAAGGTTATCCCTCAATTTACTTATTTGGTGGGGGTTTGATCGAGAATTTTATCACTAACCCTTGCCCGATGTGGACAAGAGACTGCATTCCTATATTTATTCCCCTCAAAGAGATATTCTACAACCCTCTTTCTTATTCTTCAAATGGGTCTGAACTTAAACAAGACATTGAGTTCTCCTTCCCTTAACAGGAAATCCCCTTACGACACCTTCTCCACGTTCTAGTCATGAATTGTATATGTAATTATGCTTTTCATTAGTGTTTAAATATTAAGTGAATTAAGTATCTAATTTTGGTCACTAGCAAGGGCCAAGGAGATAAGTAGCACATAAATCCATAGAAATAAGTAATCACACCATAGAAATAAAATTCCAATGCCTCCTACTTTATGTGACTGAAATAATTTTGTATAAGGCATAACATAGGTATATTGAGAGCCCCTTTGAAAACTAACAACCTAAACTAACATACCCTATAGTAGTGAGGGAGAGGTATAACCTTGTGCTCAGACTCTATCTAAGGTATAACTTCATTATCTAAGGTAAAGTTTTTGAGGGATCTGAAAGATAGTGGACCAGCTCAGGCTCTATATACCTTCCTTATGCCTTTCTGGACTCTTCGATTGCCTGGATGTATCAAAGTTTTATGTATAGAAATTTCCGATCAATTTTATGTATATGATCGTGAGTGATATTGGTAAATAAACCAAAGAGAGGGATCTTACTGAAGGGAGAGGTGTCACAGGTTTTTGAAATGTTCTCATTGGGATGTATAGAATGACATCATTAGGCCTCTCATTGTAATTTGGGTGGAAAACCCTAACCATTCAGTTAGAGTGGACAACCCTTCCTTTCCCATTTCTCGCACCAATACTTCTATTATGTATATAATACTGTTCTTATTCACTACTCTCTCTGCTAATAATTTGAACTTCCACCTATTACTATCAAGCTTTCATAAGCTTTCATTTGGAGAAAACTAACTCATTTGAGCAAAGTTCGTTTGAATTCATGGATTTGTCTTTATAAGCTTCACCCGTTCTTCAACGCCTCAACTTACAAATGACATATATGGGTACTTAGAAGGCTTGGGGGTGGTATCCAAATAATATATCATATATGTTATTTCTAATCATGGAGATAGAAATGGGCACATGTGAACAAAACCAGGAAGTGTCACTCATCAATTGATACAACTTTTGGGGAAACTAGCTTTATACAACCAACTTTGTATAAAGCTACCAATGCTCGGTACTTCAGGAGTTTGAACTGGAGTTCGGAAGTTTGAGAAGCCGAAACACAATATGGAGTCATTCTCCCATCTCATATGTTGGTGGGATCATTACTGAGGCCACCCATCCTTACCATTTGAATTAGTCCATTCTCTTTGGTCATTGACTTGGTAGATGATAAAGGAGGAAATGGTGTGACTAACAGATTCAATTCTTTAGGTAAAGTAACTGCATTGAATGCACCACAGAGATAGATGTCGAATGGGATTGCGCAGCAGCGATGGATCCAAAATGAGGAAACATAAGCATGGTTCATTTTTGGTTGAGGGATAAATTCGGAGTAGTGGGGCTAATTACACGTTTCTCTGGGAACGAAATCTCTCACACGATTCTCCAATGAACGCTCTTATTCAACATAATAAATTAAGGGAAAGTATTGCTCATTGATAGTCAGTCCTCTATCTATAAACTTCCAACCAATGTGGGAACTAATTAAAGTTAGGGTAAGGTGATTGATCTGGTGGTATCTAACCCAAACACTTCCCCATGCCACCCCATTCGATGTATAGATAGGGTTGGGATGAAATCGTCTCTCACGGGAAGTAGTCAATCTATTCCTTCACCCAGATAATGAACCTTTTGTCAATGACCAACCTGACCTAACCTGGTTCCATGTTTTCCAGCTCTGGCTCTCTAGGCTAGATCCCCAGACTTGTTGATATTAAGTAACTCACCTGTCCCCTATTTATGCCATTTTTCATGGAAGAAATTAATTTCCCTACCTGGGATTTCTCACTGATTGAAGTAATTACAATATAAATGAATGAAAGGGTTTATATACCTTTACTTTCACAATATCCAACTAAAGTGTGATTTCTATGTTGGATAGAATAACACTTAGTTCAGTACCTCTGGCCAAGGTAGAACAAAACCTGTGCCTTCCTATTAAGTAATTGAGTTGCATTGGATCTGCCAAGCCCTGCCCATACCCATTTGTTCCTATGATCATCACTTTCTCCTTTGGAGACTTCCAACTATTCCATTCCAATCCCACCCGAACCAATGAACTATAGTAAGGAATGGTGAATGCCACACCTCACTCACACTATAAAGTACTAGTTTATCCCCGAGCGATAGAGGAAATTACACTATATAAGGATTTACAGTTGGGAGCCTTAATCCCAACATAGGGCTATCTTACCTATTAAAGGCATACCTTCCTGTCTCTCAGTGATTCCAGGAACTGCCCTTGGAATATGGGAGGCAAATCTTTCCCCCTATTGTATTTCATAGTAAGGCACCGTGAATCTTTCATTTCTATGGTTCCAACTACCTCCCCTCCTTCTGTCGTCACTAGGTGGGCCCTTGAGAATTGTGGGAGATGAATCAGATGGAAGGGTGGGATAAATATCTTTGCCTTGCCCACCAAGGGGAGAGATCCCATCCAATAGGTAGAGATTTTAAGATCCATATTTTTATTCCATTCCCTAGGGTATAGACTAGAACCAGTCTGAGGCATGTAGTGGCCATGGCCTATCAAAGACATTTCACTCGCCCAGTGCTTTATGGATAATACGAATACTATGTTCAATAATTTTATAATTCATTAAATTAGTAATGACTAACGCTCATGTTTTGACATGTAGGGAAGTTAATCTTTAAAATTTGAGTCTTTGATTGGTTATATATATATATATATATATATAGATATATATAATTCCTTGTGATTATAATTGTATAATTATTATTTTTATACCACATGCATTTGTATATGGATTCTGCTAAGTTAAAAACTTATTATGCTGTTGTAACAATGTGAAATTACAGTTAAATAAATTACTTCTGTTAGCATCTAAATTGATTTTTTCAACTCAATTATATTGCAAATGATAGTATCATCGTCTTTGACTCGAACTAGGTTTCACATTGGATTTAAAGAAAATAAATAAAAATAAAAACATATGAATAATAAATTTGTTGTGACCAAAAACAAAATTTCTTTGAACAAAAAATTTCGAGCAGACGTTGAAGTACTTCTAGTATTGGCTCTGTGAAATTTGCAATTCTATAAATTGGTTCAATACAATTATGTTTTTTTGTGGTATACCCTTTAGAATTGTGTTGTACAAATAATCAAAGATGTAATCTATGTGGTCGTTCTAGGCTCTGATCGCCACCGTGAATTCACTATTTATCCACATCTCTAGTTCCCTTAAACTACATATCTACGGGTGGGAGGCTGGATAAATGGTTGGTAACCACCATGTTCACTCCTGGGTTATATTCCCTTTGAACCCTTTACATGTAAATGTTTCCACTCCATCATAAATTGTAACATTTTTCAACCATTACAACTGATGGTTGTAATGGTATCCTTCCTCATTTGGTATCATTCCTAATGGTATCCTTCCACATTTAGTATCCCTCTTAATGGTTGTAACATTTCTCAAATCCTTCCTCATTTATTATCGTATCTATATCTCTTACGTTTACTTTGATGCCTGTGCGAGATCCACTCCTGCACATCCTTAACTGTTGAAGATCATACTCTAGAACCCTAAAAGCTAGTTACCTTAAATCCAATAACTGTGCGCAGTGAGAAACCGAATGATTGTGATTACAACTTCCAGAAATCGATTTGATCATTTTTCCTTATAAGGAAAAAACTAAACGTTCTTTTTTTAAGACTGTAAAGATGAAATAGTTCACTCAGAACACCTTTTAAGAGATTACAGGAATGATTAGATCAAATAAACCATGACCAAATAAATGCTCAGTCACCTGAAAATCTTTAATCACTTTCTGACCTAATGTATGTTCGATTAGTCTTTTCCCTGCAAATGCAATGTATGCTTTAGGTTTGGAAATAATGATATCTCCCAACATGCCAAAAATAGCAATCACTACCCTAGTAACAGGAACTACTACATACCTAGCTACCAAAGGATACAAATTTTAACCTAGAGATGAATCAACCATGGAGATTGTATTATTTACATTGATAATAAGCTAGATCAACGCACGACGAGGATGGAAGAAACACTAATCATTCATATTCCTTTCCCATGAAAAGACGAAGCATGAAAGTACTTATTATTTCTAGTAGCGTATGTTCATCAGGTCAAGAGAGACACTACAAGGGTTGGTTAGTTCAGTAGGAGAGAGCTAGTAGCCTATGTTCATTCACTAGGAACTAAACCAATAACAAGTGTTGGTATGTCAATGTATGTTCACTAGAAACTAAACCAATACAAGTTGTATATCAATGTAATAAACTATCAAGACTTTCCTAGCCCATAGAGGAGTGATCCTCCCAATGGTCGACCTTCTAGAACACTGAAAACCCCTCTTGTACCCACTCCTCAACTAGTCCCTAATGATACCCCCTGGTCCCTCGCTATCTTCATGTTCTCACTCAATTTTAATCCCATGCCATATCGTTGATTGATCACCATTCAATGACTAGATATCAATAGCGACATTTCCTTCATCGCCCTACTCAAACGAAACTCCTTCACTCTCCACAATTACCTTCAGAAGACCCTAAACCTAAAACTTAGTCATTACCATATCTTTTTCTCCCCGTCTCCCTCCCTTCTTATTTTCATCTTCGGCCATGTCATGGACACTTTCCTTCCCTTTGGGATCTAACCAATCAATGGTTTTGTTATTTTTGGGTGCGGGGAGTTTGCCACTCATTGAGAATATCTTACCACCTATTCCAATAAAGTTTCCTTCATTCAGATGCTTACTCTTTATTAATTGTCTTATCTACAGATGCTATAAAATAGCCTCTTAATACCCACTTGGGTAAATCAAATATAGTTATCCCACTGCAGTTAGTTGGACATAGGAGTAGTTAGCTAGATAGAAAAATAGTGATTTTGGAAATAATTATTCCGGCTCCTTGGAAAAAAACTCAACTAACTAATGGAATAATCTCTCCTATTCCAAGTGAATAACTCACTACTAATTAATGGAATCTTTTGGTGTTCACTATAGTGGGATTTCTTTGACACCTTTTGCTATAATCTTTTCCATGACATAATATAAAAAGAACCTTTGTTACAACCCTTTATGAATGATTTGAATCTCAAATGCACCTGTTTGTTGTTTTTTGATGATGAAATGAATCTTCTAACTTTCTTGTTTTGAACATGACTATGGAACTAGAGGTGTGTGGGACATCCAGAAAATGAAACTAGAGAATGGGACCAAAGAATTGAATGCAATTCTCTATGGTTGGTTTCAATTACTCTTTAGTTGTTAATCCTCCAAGTAACTAACTAATTGGGAAGTAGCTATTCCATTCAGTGTATCGGTGTGGATGACTGATAGTATTGATTGGCTAGGCTCCCCTCCTATCCATTTTGTCATAATATCGTAAGTAAATTCTGTAGGTTCCAGACTGTAGGAAGGTAAGTGGTCCTGCACCTTTTCATGTTCCTCTTTATGAGGAATGAGAAGCCATCAGTGACAAAGTTAGAAGTAAAGAAGATAATACAGAGAAGACGAAAATTGGACACAAGAATGAGCAAAGCGCTAGTGTTGATTGCACTTCATTAAGGGAAAAGCATTGAGATAAATAGGATCAAGAAAATCAAGAAGATTAAGAAACAAACAAGAAATCCTAACTAAATCGTACAATTGGCCATGAAAACTAGCAGTGTATAGTCACATACTGTTGAGGTTACTGATATAATTAACACTCCCTCTTAAACTCAACAGTTACAAACATCGACACTGATAATGCCAAAGTGTTGTGTCTAAAATTCAAAAATGGAATTTCCTAGTGGCTTCATACATATGTATGTGAGATGATCTCGTGATCCACAAAATTGAAGTGTTATGTCACCATTATTGACTAGCTCACATATGAAGTGAAATCGATTGTCAATATGCTTGATTTTCTTGTGAAAACATGGTTTTTGGACAAAGCAATTGTTGAGGTGTTGTCACAGAAGATAGGAGTTGGATCCTTTTCTGTATGTGACATATCTTTCAATATTATTCTTAGCCACACAACTTGACATGAAGCTGAGGTAGCAACGACATACTCTGCCTCTGCAAAATATGTTGAGACAATGGTATGCTTCTTTGATGCTCAAGAAATCAGGTTCGTGCCCAGGTGAAAAGCATGTCCTGAGGTGTTTTTCCGGTCATCTAGGCTTCCTGCAAAATCACTGTGTGTGTAACCAAATAGATGATTATCATCAGACTGAGTGTACCATAAGACAAAATTGAGAGTTCCTTCAACATATCTCATAATCCTTTTCTCCATCTTCTAGTGAGAATCTTTGGGGGATTCCATGAACCTAGAAACAAAGATGGCTGCATACATAATTTCAGGCCTAGTTGCTGTAAGATACAAAAAACTTCCTACTAAACTCTTGTATAAGGTAGAATCCATTATAGGGCCTTCATCTTGCTTGCTCAATTTTGTGCCTAGGGATTTAAGAGTTTTTGTTGGATTGCAGTCTTCCATGCATAATCTTTTGATGATGTATGTTGCATACTTTTGTTGATAGAAAAAAATTCCTTTGGTTGATTGGTCAACCTCAATCCCCAAAAAATATTTCATTATGCCAAGATCTGTCATCTCAAACTCAGATTGCATGGTATGTTTAAAACTGGTTAACTTAAGTTTCACCATAATCAATACCTAGTTTTTGTGAGAATCCTTTGGCAACCAGTCTTTCCTTGTATTTTTCAAACTTCACCTTTTCATTGAGTTTAGTTTTGTAAACCCACTTGACACCAATAATTTTCTTGTATCTGTGTAGATCAACAAGATCTAATGTCTTGTTCTTCTCAATGGAGTCAATCTCTTGGTTCATGGATTGAACTGAATGTGGCTCTTTAGCTGCCTCTTTAAAAGATGTAGGTTGACATGACATTAATGAAAAAATATTTTGATGATCAATATCATCCAACCACTGATGGATTTCTCTCAAGATTTGAGTTCTTTGATTTTGAAGTTCAAAGGATGAATTTCTTCTTGAAGTAGAGTTGTCTCGAGGACTTTCAGGATGCCCTTGTACCTACAATCTTAGAAGGGCGGGTTGATGTGTTTGATGTCCTGAATTTTCTGTGTTTTCAGGAAGTGACAACAAAGGATTTTTCCTGTTCATAGGCCGATTTTCAGACTCAATCTAGAACCAATTTTCAAGAAATTTAATTTCTCGACTGAGAATTAGTTTCTTTGAAATCGTATTGTAGAGTCTCTAAGCTTTGGATGTCTCAATGTAACCAACAAAAATGCATTTATCACTTCTATCATCAAGTTTTTTCCTTAATTCAGAAGGTATGTGAGGGAATTTTATGCATCCAAATTTCCTAAGATGAGCAACATTTAGCTTTGTCCCACTCCATGGTTCTTGAGGGACCTTCATCTTGAGACTGGTGGTTGGAGATATATTCAGGAGATAAACTGAGAATGCTACTGCTTCAGCCCAAAATAGATTTGATAGACATTTCTCTTTGAGAAGGCTTCTTGCCATGTTCATTATTGTCTGATTTTTTCTTTCAACCACTCCATTTTGTTGTGGAGTATACATGGTTGTAGTTTGCATGATGATGCCTTGTGATTTGAAAAAAAATGAAAATTCTTTAGAGATGTAAATTCTCCTCCTCCATTCGACCTGAGATTCTACACATATTTCCCATTCCATTTTCCATCTTCAACTTTGAATTTGTTTAACTTTGCAAAGGTTTCAGACTTGTGTATGAGAAAATAGATCCATATTTTCCTACTAAAGTCATCAATAAACGTTAAAAAATAAACGCTACCACCTATTGAATTTGTTGGCATTGGTCCACATAGGTCAATGTGAACTAGCTCTAAGTGTTGTTTGGATTGAGTGGAGGACTGTGGAAAACTAGTTCTCTTATGTTTTCCAAGAATGCAAGACTCACATGGGGGGTTTTCCTCTTTGAAGACAGGTAGAACTTTGACCATGGAGTGCTTTTGTAGAAATATTAGATTCTGAAAGGGTAGATGTCCAAATATTGCATGCCAAACCATATTTTCATTGTGTGTGGATGCACTTTGTGCATATGATTGGATCAGATTTGTAGTTCTGAGGTCACAAGAAACATTCTATTTCTAGTCATGTCGATTTCAGAAATCAATTTTGTGTTGGGAGTTTTATCATATATCCTACATGATGCTCCTTCAAAAAGTACCTTATAGCCATGTTAAATAAGTTGTCCTACACTTAACAGATTATGTTTCAAATGTAGAACATGATAGACATTGTTTATGTCTTTCTTTACATTTTGTTTAGTGAGAATAGGTATTGTTCCTTTTCCTTGAACTTTGGCTTGAGAATCATTTCCAAGTGTAATATCATATGAAATAGAAGAATCAATGCATGAAATTAAATCTATGTTACCTGTCGTGTGATTTATGCAACCACTGTCCAACAACCAGACATATTTATGTTGTTCTCCAGTCTTGTGGCATGAGAGAAACATACCATATGAGGTTTCTCCTTCATGATTTGAGACATGTGCTCTGCCTGAGAGATGATCTTCTTGCTTCTTTCGAAATTCAGATTCATAGTGCATATACTTTTTGAAGTAATAGAATTGTATGTTTGATTTGTAATTTGATCTTCTCCCTCTATCTCTTTGAGACTGGAAATTTTGACTCTGGTTATGTTGTCTGTGACCTTGGAAATTATGATTCTGGTTCTATTGTCTGTGATCTTCACTTGAGTGATTGTTACTTGGACTTCTCCCTCTTCCTCGGTGACCTCTTCCTCTACCTTGGTCTCTCTTTCTGCTGAAAGATAATTGATTATTGAAGGCATTGGCTATTGATTCATATTCGAGATGTAATTTGGTCTCATATGTCAATAGAAAGCCCATTAATTCATCTGTTGAGAAATTTGATAGATCCTTGGATTCAAGGATGGCTGTAACAACCATTTCAAATTTATTTGGTAGAATTATGATGAATTTATCAACAATTCGTTAATCATGGATGGCTTAACCAATCAATTTGATCTAGTTTACAATTCCGATGACTTTGGTCATAAACTGATCAACGTTTTCAAAATCTGTCATTTTTAAAGTCTCAAATTGCATCCTCAAGGTATGCAACTTGACTGTTTTGACACTGTCATTTCCTTGGCAGGATGATTTAAGGATGTCCCATGCCTTTGTTGAAGTAACAACGCCTATGATTTTTGAGAAAATCGAGTCATCCTATGAGTTTTGAATCCATAATTTTTCCTTATTCTCTTTGTTCCTTTGTGTTTCCTGAGAAATTCTCTGTTGATGAGTCATGGAAACAAGGTCTATTGGATCTGGTTCCACATAGCCAAGATCCACTGGATCCTAACACTCTTGTGATTGTAAGAAGTATCTCATTCTAAGAGACCAAAATCCATAGTTCTTTCCAAGAAGAATCGGTCCTTGTGTTGGTCCTAAATTTCTAGAGGTGGCCATCTTAAAAAAATTGAACCATTTTTTTTTTGTAAAACTAGGTCCGCTAAATTCTCTGTGTGATAGGTCCACAAAATCCTCTGTGTGACTTTGGGATGAAAAACATGGGATAGACCACTTCTTTAGCTTTGATATGGATAGATGTGACTATCCAAGCATGAGATCTACGAAGTCAGAGATTTGAGCTTTGTTCTTTAGAAACTGTAGCCCCTTTAATGGCAAAATTGGGCTTTCTGACTTTACTCAAAAGCCAAAAAAAAAATTAATTTTATCTTCTCATGTAAATGAGGGCTGGAAACCATGCGCTCCAGGTCTTCGGGCTTCAGGCATTTTGATGTTGAAGGTCTCAATTTCTCTGAATAGTTGAATGGCTGAATAACAGATTTATTTCAAAGATCAATGGTCCTTGTTGATTTGAGATCAGCGATCCTTAATTACTTCAGGATTTTGGGCTTTGAGCCTTTTCAATGCATAGTAATAACAATCCCTTAGAGTTTCATATCTTTGAAGTGAGATATATTCCTCCATGTGTCCTATTGATTTGGACGGTGGAGATTTACTTCGGATGTTCAGGCTTCGAGAGTTTTCTTCTACTTGCTCATGAAATCCTATGAAGTGTTAACCTTTCGAAGTGTCAGATCTGTCGATGTGTGTCCTCAGCCTTCAATGGCTCATATTTACTTCAAAACTTCAGGTAGGATTTTTGTAGTGCTTCGCTCCGCAAAACCTTACAGATTTTTAAGTCTCCAAAGTGAGAGATCTAGTGCCGTGTGTCCTTGTTGATGGATGGTCCAGATGAAATCCAATCTTTGTGCCTTCGAGAGTTATGGCTTCTTGCATCTGTCTTCCTTCTGAAGTTATTATCGCTGGAGTGCTAGATATCCTGCCACATTTCCACTTCGATCAATGATCTGGATCTACTCTCTCTCTTCAGAGCTTCAGGCCTTTGAGAGTTATTTACTCACTCAATTTATACTTTATTCCTCCCAGAGTATGAGATCACCTGACATGTGTCCCTTTCTTGAATATCAATGACCATGAGTGATTGCGGAGACTCAACCCACTCACTCTTTAATTTCCTTCCCAATCTCTAGCGAAGAGGCTTGTCCATAGTGGGATTGATATCCATCATTGATTTGTTGATATAGAAAGATCAACGATCATGTGGGATTGCGGGATCACAACTTATAGAAAATTTAATTTGGTTCTTGAATCCCTCAATGTCTCCCCATCGTCGATCTCTCTCCAATGACATCTAACTATCATGAATTAATCTTTTCTTCATCTGACAACTGATATTGCTCTCACATAGATATAACAACTGGAAAAAAAAATTCACCTCTTTTTCACGCTCCTCGACCTTTCTAAGCTTAATTGAAGGCTCAGATCTGTTCCCACAACCAATCTTATGACTGTTGTAGCTTCTCCTTTGTTTCTTCTTGCAGCTTCCTTCTGAAGAAATAATTTCACAAATCTTTCAGGAATTCTTTAAATGCTCACGAATATTCAATTGTTTCATCCTTCGGCACCTCTTCTTCCTCACACTTGCTATCTCCAATGATATTTTGAGAATACTGTGGATTTCTCTCCAAGATCTCTGAAGAATATTGCATCACATGCTCTCGTCTGCGAGACAATGTAAGCTCTATGCTCTTCTTCCTATGATCGGGATGCTCTCCAGGCACTGTGAAGAGACTTACATCCTAAGCTCTGATACCATGACAAAATGAGAAGAAAAGAAGATAATACAGAGAAGACAAAAATTGGAAACAAGAATGAGTAGAGTGCTAGTGTTGAGTGCACTTCATTAAGGGAAAAGAGATGAGCTAAATAGGCTCGAGGAAATCAAAAAGACCGAGAAATAAAAAAAAAATCCTAACTAACTCACACAACTAGCCAGGATAACTGACAGTGTACAGTCACACATTGTTGAGGTTACTGATATAATTAACAATCAGGAGTCCAACCACACACCGATTCTTTCTCTTTCCTCCTTGTTATTTCTTTTCTTTTTCCCTTTTTTCTGGCCATAGGGGTGGGTAGCTACTGGTAGCATTATCATAGTTTTCATAAGTCAATGAGAATTATATAAGTAATTATAGTCACTGTACAGATAGATGCCAACATACATATCGAACTTCTACACAAACGGGTCGGTGTTGACAAGTGAGGGAAAGCCCTTTCTTTATTTAAGATTGAGTTTTTTCTCTCTCAACTATGGTATGATGGGGTTGCCATAAAGCAGTGGTGGCGCATAAAGGGAGGGAGAAATATTTTCAATTGGCTCTGAGCCATTAGGGTGGAATTTTTCTGGGTTGAATCTCTATGTTATGTTTCTCATTCAAATCAATAGGCGAAAGGCTCCCCTTGATTAGGCTTATCATCTAGATGGGGAAGCTATTTATGGGTATGGTTTCCTACCATGGTCATGATGGGTAGGCTACTCACTAGGGTATTCTACTCATACCAAAAATGGGGAAATAGGTCCAAGATATATCTTTATATAAGGTTTTGTCTCTTCCTCTTTACAATCGAAAACTAAATCATGTTCACAATCATCAGTAGAAACTAGGTTTCGCTCATGAACATCAAACATTGGATCTAGGGACTTTAGTTATTCTACTAGTATCTTTGGATATACTAAATATACTATTTATGATGCTAGGTCTTGATCTTGATCATATACTGACACTTGAACCGATTCAACTTCAAGGTAAACAGTTGGTGTCTTTTCTATATCTACTGCTTATGGAGGTGGGTAAACTTTTTTTTGAACTGGTGCAATTGGCATATTCATTGGTCTTGGGTCGACCAATTCAATTTCAATCATTGGTGCTTCTTTAGTTTTTGAATCAAATGGTTCTTCAATTGGGTCAATTGTCTTTGCTAATGAAAGGAATGTTGGGTATGTGTTATATTCTTTGCATGTGTGTGTGTGGGTGCATCAGATATGACAATTACATCTGACGATCCCTGTAGTAGTGCTCTTTGTGTCATGTGCACTAGGAACTTTCCTAGGGGGGTCCTAGGGGGAGAATATATCCCCCCCCCCTAGTTATGCACAACATTCGAAAACGGTTGGTAGCCCGGGGCAGTGCCCCGAAAATTTTTTTTAGGCGATTTTTTCTATTTTTAGCGTTTTTTGCTATTTTTAGTAGTTTTCTAAATTAATCCTGTATTAAGGGATTAGGGTTTTGGTATCTACAGAATACATAAAAACATTGTATATATTGTATGGTGAATGGTGAAATTCAATATAATGAATATAAGAAAGGTTTTCCCGGTTGAGGGTTTCCGGTATAAAAACTCTATGTACTCTGTGTATGAGCCATTGATTAAATTCTTCTTTTCTTAAGAATCTATATGCATTGATTTAATTCTCAGGTTTAAAACTTACATGTGGTATCAAATCTCATTTTTGGTTTCAGAGGGATTCCTTTGTTGTTGAGGGTTTGTCTTGGTCTTGATAGATCAAGTTTATCTTAGGTTTGTGATAAACCTGGGTTTAGTGGGAGCTTTTGCAGTGGTGATTTGAGTGTAGAAAGAGGAATGGAGAGTTCTTCTAGAATCAAGATAGATAAGTTCAACAGTAAAAATTTGAGCTATGGAAGCTGAAGATGGAGGACCTTCTTGTAGACAAAGAACAATGGATCATTGTGGATCCTGATACACCGCCGACTGGTACGCAGCCTACTGGAACACATATGACTGGTACACAACCTACTAGTGCACAAACTACTAGTACACCACCTATTGGTATGTCGAAGGAAGATTGGGAGAAGTTGGACATAAGAGCAAGGAGTACTATTCAACTCTTCCTGATAGATTCGGTGTTGTTGAATATCTCAGGAGAATCTACAATTAAGGAACTATGGGATAAGTTGGGGAATTTGTATCAATCAAAGTCCCTGGTAAGCAAGTTGTTTCTTCGAAAGAAGTTGTATCATATTAGGATGGAAGATGGAGATTCTGTGATAGAACATCTAAATGCCTTTAATACTCGGGTAAGTCAACTTGGCTCTGTTAATATTATGATTGTAGAAGAAGATAATTGTATTACTTTGTTATGTTCTTTTCCAGACTCTTGGGATAATCTGGTTGTAGCAATAGGTAGTACCACTCAATCTACATTGAAGTATGAGGATGTAGTTGCATCCTTGTTATCTGAAGAGATGAGGTGAAAAAACATGGATGGACACAACACAAATGCTTTATTTGTAAGAGGGCGTACCCTAGACAAGAACCTTGGCAAGCCCTTAGGGTGGAGATATAAATCTACAGGTAGATCTAAGTCTCCAGGAAAATATTTGAGGAAATGTTGGAAGTGCGGTAAAACAAGGCATTATAAGAAAGATTGCAAGTCTAAGAAGGTTGAAAAACCAAAGGGATCTGATAGTACCTCTTCCATAGAGGCGAAAACCTCCACTAAAGAAGGAGGTGATGTTTACCTAGCATCTACAAGTACACATGAAGACCACAATGTATGGTTGATCGACTCAGGTGCATCATACCATATGAATCCTCACAGGGAGTTGTTCTCTGAATATGAAAAGTATGATGGTGGTGATGTATTCCTAGGAGATGAATCGACATCAAAAATATTGGGACATGGAAAGGTTAAGTTGCTGCTAAAAGATGGAAGGATTATAACACTCCCTAGGGTTTTGCAGATTCAAAAACTTTCTAGGAGCCTAATATTTGTAAGCAAGTTGGATGATGCAAGAGTGGATACTGTATTTGGAAAGAACACTTGTAATATGGTACGAGGGGAAATGGTGTTGATGAGGGGAGTTCGGTGTGGAACTCTGTAAAAGTTGTTGGGAATCACTTATAGTAATGGATGTAATAGTTCTATTGTCCTTGAGCAGACAAATAAAGAAGACAAGACCAATATCGTCCCTGAAAATAAGACCATGTTGTGGCATCAAAGACTAGGGCATATTGGAGAAAAGGGCCTTTGAACACTACATGGTAAAGGCATGGTTGAAGGTATGTCTAATTGCACTCTAGATTTTGATTTTTGTGAAAATTGCATATATGGTAAACATAATCAAGTAAGATTCCCATATGGTGCTACAAGAGCAAAGGGGATCTTAGAGTTGATACACAATGATGTGTTTGGACCTATTCTTGTTCCATCCATAGGTAAATATGTGTTTTATGTTTCATTCATAGATGATTTTTCAAGGAACGCATGGATTTGTTTTCTTAGAAAGAAATCTGAGGTATTTGATAAATTTAAAGAGTTTAAGGGTCTGGTAGAAAATCAGACAGAGAATAAAATAAAGGTATTGAGAACAAATAATAGTGGAAAATTCTTTGGAAATGAATTCGAAGAATTTTGTAAGAAGTGTGGTATAGAAAGGCAGAAGACTACTCCTTACACTCCTCAACAGAATGGAGTTGCAGAAAGGATGAAGAGGACACTGATGGAAAAAGCAAGGAGCATGCTTAGTGGTGTCGGGTTAGGAAAATAATTATGGGCAGAGGCAGTGGGTACAACATGTTACCTGGTTAATTGATCACCTTCATCAACGTTGGATGATAAAAATCTACACGAGGTATGGTATGCAAAGAAAACCTCTCTTCAACATCTTAGAGTGTTTGGTTGTGATGCTTATGTACATGTTCCAAAGGAAAATAGGAGTAAGTTGGATAAAAAGGATGAAAAATGTATCTTTATTGGTTATAAAGATGGTGTGAAAGGTGATAATATTTGGAACCCAAAAACCAAGAAGACTGTTTACAGTCAAGATGTTGTTTTCAGAGAGGTCAAAGATGTGTCGAAACAAGAATTTCTACCAATGCAAGATGAACCTGAGAAAACATAGCTTGATTTGGATGATGCAAAATCTAAATCATCTAAAGAAGAGGAAGCAAAAGAAGAAGAAGAAGAACCTCATACCCCAGTATTGAGGAGATCAGTGAGAGATAAAAGGAAACCAGAAAGGTATAGTCCACCTGATTTTCGTTCCAATTTCTCTTTATCTATTACTGATGATGATCCTAGAATTGTCAGGGAAGCAATGAATTCAGAGGATAGTAAACTCTGGAAGAAGGCCATGGTTGAAGAAATGGATGCCTTGGATAAGAATGAGGCATGGGATATAGTTGAGTTGCTAGTTGGAAGAAAATTGGTTGGTAGCAAATGGTTGTTCAACCAGAAGTTTAATGCACAAGGTAAAGTGGAGAAATACAAATCTCAGTTAGTAGAAAAAGGTTATTCCCAGGTAGAGGGAATTGACTTTGGTGAGATTTTTTCTCCTGTTGCTAAGTTAACTTCTATTAGATTTATTATATATATTGTTGTTGCTTTTGATGTTGAAGTGGAAAAAATGGATGTGAAGAAAACATTCCTACATGGGGATCTGGAAGAAGAAATCTACATGAAGCAACCAGAAGGATTTGTAGTGAAGGGAAAGAAAAAGCTAGTGTATAGGCTAAATAAGTCATTATATGGTCTAAAGCAACCACCTAGGATGTGGTACCAAAAGTTTGACACATACATATTTGGATTGGGATTTGTAAGAAGGAGTGTTGATCACTGTGTATATTCCAAGCAGGTTGGTAATCACTTCATTTATGTAGTGTTGTATGGTGATGACATGTTGTTGGTAGGATATAATATGGATGTTATCAAGGAAGTGAAATCATAGCTATCCTCCAAATCTGACATGAAGGATCTCGGTGCTGCTAACTTCATTCTGGGAATGGAGATTAAAAGAGATCGTGCAAACAGGAAACTCTGGTTGAATCAGAGAAAAAATGTTGAGACAATATTGCAGAGGTTTAATATGCATGGAAGTAAACCGGTCAAGCTACCTATTCCTATAGGTGTAAATTTATCTGTAGATCATTGTCCCAAGACACACGGAATAATAAGAAGTCATGTCCCATGTTCCATATGCCAGTGCAGTTGGCAATTTGATGTATGTAATGGTCTGTACTGGACTAGACATTGCACAGGCAATGGGAGTTTTGAGCAGGTATATGTCAAAAATAGGGAAGGAGCATTGGAAAATAGTAAAGAGGGTCTTCAGGTATCTCTGTGGCACTACCAGTTATAGATTATGCTACCAAGGAAGACCAGGATTGGATAGAATGCTGGACATACATGGCTTTGTTGATCCAGACTGGGCTGGAGATCTGGATTGTAGAAGATCTACAAGTGGGTATGTGTTTAACCTATTTGGAGGAGCAATTAGTTGGATGAGAAAAAGATAGGTTGCAGTGGCACTCCCAACTACAGAAGATGAATACATGGCAGCCACTCATGCAAGCAAGGAAGCAATATGGTTACAAAGATTGTGTTCAGGTATTGGTTTGGTACAAAAAGCAGTGAGATTAGATTGTGACAGTCAGAGTGCAATATTCCTAGCAAACAACCCATCTTATCATTCAAAGGAAAAGCATATTGATGTTCAGTATCACTTTGTGAGAGACATGGTTGAGGAAAAGAAGGTGTTGTTGGAAAAGGTTGACACTTTGAAGAATGTTGTAGATTCATTGACAAAGTCTGTGAGCACAGAAAAGTTCTCCTACTGTAGAGTAACAATGGGCATTGCTGCCCTAGATTGTTGACTATATAATCCCCTGGACCCCTGGATGAAAAGAAAACAAGTGGGAGAATGTTGGGTATGTGTTATATTCTTTGCATGTGTGTGTGTGGGCATGTTAGATATGACAATTACATTTGACGATCCCTCTAGTAGTGCCCTTTTTGTCATGTGTTCCGAGTTCTTTCCTAGGGGGGTCCCAAGGGGGGGCAGGTATGCCCCCCCTAGTTATGTGCAGCGCCCCAAATTTTTTTTTTGGGTGGTATTTTCTATTTTTAGTGGAGTTTTCTATTTTTAGTGGTTTTTGCTATTTTTAGCGGATTTTTCTATTTTTAGCGGTTTTCTAAATTAATCCCGTATTAAGGGATTAGGGTTTTGGTATCTACGGAATACCTAAAAACATTGTATATATTGTATGGTGAATGGTGAAATTTGATATAATGAATATAAGAAAGGTTTTTCCGGTTGAGGGTTTCCGGTATAAAATCTCTGTGTACTCTGTGTATGAGCCATTGATTAAATTTTATTTTTCTTAAGAATCTATATTCATTGCTTTACTTCATAGGTTTAAAACTTACAAGGAACACATGCAAATGTAAATCACCTATAGGAACAACATGGGTTATTGTAAGAACTTGTAGGAACACAATGTGATTGTAAGAACAACGCTTCTATCCAAATTAATATACTACACTTTTTGGAACAAATGGAAACACCTTAACAACTCCCTAGGTCAAATTGGGGATGCACCCTTTATAGGAACATCAAGGGATGTAGTAACATTAGCTTATGTTCTATCCTCGCTTCTTGGAACATCATAATAACTATTCTGAGAACACATTCATATGCCTGAACTAGACTTCTAGGAACATGTGCTAATCCTGAAACATTGCTTCTAGGAAAAAGGTAATATGTTGAAACATCAATAGAAAGAACAACATAGGTTAATGAAGAATCACTTTTAACACAAGAATATGTTGTAACATAGGGAATGTTGGAACTTAGAGATGCTAATCCTGGATCACCACTTATTTGAACACATGCAATTTCCGAAACAACACTTCTTGGAACAACGAAGAATGTAGGAACATTATCAAATGACTGAACTAAGGATTTTATGGTCATATGAAGATTCCTTAATAGGGAAGCAGGATGATTGATCAATCTTGAACACCAATGAAATGAAAACCATTTAGTATATAACATCACAATATGATTAAACCTCAATCCTTAATTAGTGAACACCTATGATTTCCTACAAGCTTCCAAATTGCTACTTCGAGATGTGAGGGTCAATCAATTCACTGGAATAATCTCTCATAATTAAGTAGCTATCATAAAGTGCAAAGGGATGGTTGGGGGTTCTTCCTTATCGTTTAAAGGGTTTCCCTACCCTCCTATAGGTCCTGTTATGCTAACTTACAAGTCTATCCCAAGAGAGCCTTTGACCACGCAAAAACATGAATGCAACACACATGGCTTCAAGGCCATATACACCAAATCATGGATAGGGACTACTTTGTATAACACTCATATACTAGATTACTTCATCCCATGATTGATCAGGAAGTGTTGATGATTAAACTTCACCAGGTGAAGAGTTTGAGTTGAATGGTTCTATGAGAGTTCCCTTGGCACCCGATGGAATATTTTTATTTATTTTTACATGTAGTACACATCCTTGAGCCCACTCACCAATAGTCCATATCCAATCTTTATACATTGGCATTGAAATCAAAATCAGTCACAATAGCGTGGTTCATTATTCATTTTCGTATATTATAGGGACATAGATATAGACCTTTACTGTGCATCATTTGGTCTACATGCCTCAATATCCTTGAGTGCTTGGCTTACCTTGTTTCCCTGCTGCTGGACATCTATTTCCAATGAATGGAACACACACAAGTCCTCTAAATCTGAAACTCTATAGATATATTTCCTTTCCCTTGGTTACCTACAAGGCTATAACTGAACGTAGATCTCCAAGGCTCATTATGAAATACTAGCCCCCCTTTTTTATATGAAATGAGGTTATTATCCTCGAGGCTAGCGATGTAGTAAAAGGAGTGTAGAGGCTAATCTTATGAGAATATGCACATAATACATCTCTAAGGTGACCCCATTGAATATGTAAAGAAGTGGGTTTATGAGTCAAAGCCGAGTTCAAAATCATCTGCTTCAATGAACAATCCTTGAAGGACATGGTCCAATGATGAGGACCAACTTGTTTGGTGACCATCCACTTTGAGGCCCATACACCCTTTACCAAACTAGTCTAATGATGAGGAGAAACCTTGTATCAACCTACCCAAATCGGTGAGGCTGAAAAGACATATTAGCAGATCTTAAGGAAATCATCAGGGACTGGCTCCACAATGAGCACATAAACTACAATTATATAACTCATTCAAGGGGATTAATGAATCATTCCCTATGCATTCATCTTAACAATGAGGTGTATTCACCTATCACTATGCTTAGGCACAATCTCTCACACATAACTAATAACAATGGACAACACACACCACGAGATGTATTCTCCAGAAACTAGGATTATTGGATAATACATGCATGATAGAGATCAAACGTACCTAGGATTACCCTACCCAATTTAGTGTTGGAAATATTGTCATTGATGGCAAAGGATGAGGCAAAGGAGGAAGAAGAGAATTCTGTTAGAAAATCAGTGTATGGTTGAGTTTTGGATGGGCGCGTATGATTGTTGTAGAGCGCCGATGACAGTCGTCAGATCTGCAGAAGTTGTGAGGGAGATAAGCCATCGGAGAATCGGGGATCGGGACTTTGAAATGTGAAATTCATTCAACAAAGAAAACCCCGAAATCGCGATATGCGATTTCGCGATTTGATCGCAGCCGTTAAAGCAAGCATGAGATCTGGACCGTTGATTTCCTTCATTGGAGAATCAGGGATCGGGACTTTGATATGTCAAAAACACACTGCAACAGAAACCTCGAAATCATGAAACGTGATATTGCGATTCAATTGCAACCATTGAGTCAAGATCGCACCAGGACCATTGATCACAGCTCTATACGGAATTTTGGGGATCGAGTTTTGGTTTTGACAAGAACATTGAACATCATACATCGCGAAATCGCGATACGCGATTTCCTGATATGGCATATAGCCTGTGGGCCACCCAAGAGTCAGTGGATGATAGGTGTAAGGAGTACAAAGGAAGTCAGGGAACGACATATCGTGGGTCCAAGGGGCGTATGCACATTGTCATCAAAAACCCCGAAACCCCGATGAGAGGTATGGTGGCGGTCACATGATAGCTGGTCACATGGACCATTGTGTAGCCAGAAGGGGCTAAAGCTTAGGAAATCCCTAAAGGAAACCCCGACGCAGAATCAGAGCCATTCATCTGGAAGGAAGCGTGGCAAAGGATCGGGCACCGTTGGCATATTGGCCATCGGGAAATCGGAGTTCCTGAGGTCGAAGGAAACGAGACATCAAAAGTCTCGAAATCCCGAAGGGATCGGGACCGTCCATCTGAGGGACAGGTGTCGAAGATCAAGGCACCATCGGCATTTTGTTCATCGAGAAATCGGGGATCTCGCTGACAAGAGTTTTGTGCAATTCAGAATCGTGATCCACGAAACCCTGATGAGTGGAGGCCAGCTGTCAGCATGTTTAGGGACACATCGGGGATCAGAGGATTGGAATCCCGGAGGCATGTGCATGGGAACATCAAAAACCCCGATTTCGCAAAACGCAAAATCGTGAGTGAATATGGATTGTCAGATACAGAATTGATCAGAACCATTGATTTAAAAAAAGGGGGCCCGATTTCCCCCGAGCAATAAATATGAGACCTGATGAGCGTTGAACGGGTCCTAGATCCATGGGTTTAAGAAGGGGTCGATGCTCTTTCTACAAGTGATCGGAAGAAGTGAAGCAGGACCATAAGGACGACAAAGACGGTGATAGGTAGTAGGGGTCCCTTCTGGAGGATGTGGAAGCCATTTCCTGACAGTAGGCACATCTACAGATTGCTAAGGTAATTTGGACAGATGGCAGAACTACAATGAATCCCGGTAAGTTACAATAGATCTGAACTGCTCAGCAACACATATTATTACTGATCCAGTGTGAAAATTAATGAAACATGGT
>JZKD02S0891094.1:145064-157358 GCA_000966675.3 Picea glauca | reverse complement strand
AACAGAAGAATAGAAGATTAACCCTGGGAGTTAACCTAACTCAACAGAGAATTAGAAGGAAAAGTATAAATAAGAGGCTGGGGTGCACCTATTACTCATTCTGGTTTTGGATTAGTATTTTCTATTGCTCTTGAGCATTCCGTTTGGGGGTTTTGCTGTACAAACCCTTGTGAGCAACTCACTGGTGAAATATCCACTCACCTTGTTCCGCAACTTGGTATTGGGGATGAAAGAATCCTCCACACCATTATAGTCTCAGCCCATCTCCATATAGCACTTCATAAGGTAGCAAGTCATATTGTTCTTGTGTTTCTAGCAAGGGTGCACCATCATCTGGAGGGGGGTTCGATCCAGCTTATCCTGAGGGCCTGTGGCCATTTCGACAGTTGGGTTTTGTTTGCAGGGGTAGGACCATCAGTTTGAGGGATTTTCTGGAGGGTTATCATCATTCTGCATTTGTATGCGGATTGGGACGTCTTGGAGCCATAAGGAACGTCCTGTAATTCAATAAAACTTAGATTCAGGGAGATTTGCTTGAGATCTGAGTCCGAAACTTCTCCCATAGGATTCTCATAGCCCGATCTATATTCTTGGAGAGTTTCAGAGCATTTAGAGGCCTCCTTCATCAGGGATAAACCAACTAGGTTTTCAGTCATCTAGCGGGGCACCCCATTCAGTGGGAAATTCAGATCTACAGGGTTCGAGAGTGGATTTGGGAATTTGGACATTTGGGTTGTCCTTACAGTTGCCCGATCTATCATTTGGCATATTTCTCGGGATGATTGGACACTTTTGGTAGCAGGGAAGAATTATTGAGGGCTTCAACATTCTACCAGGACGTGGCACTTTCCATCTTGGAGGTTGAGCATTAGTACGACTCAGATCTGCTTGATTCAGTCTTCATTGTATATCTAGCCTTTGGAGGCTTATTTTGTATTGTCAGGAGAATTTTGTAGCAGCTCATATCTATTGCTTGTATGACCATCTGAGGTTTATGCCAGATCGACCATCTATTGTATTGATCTTACATTTCTCATAATAAAAAGGTCAGATCTTTGCTTTTGCTTATACATCTTGAATATATTGTGATCTCCATGTGTTGATGAATCTTGTATGCACTTAATAACTCAATAAATTAGTAGTAGTTACTGATTCCAAGAAAGAATTTGGCTTGGGATCATTACACAGAAATATCATCCCAGGGGAAAGCATTCAGCATAGCACCAAAAGCAAGCATAGTGAGAGAGAATAGGTACTTCCAAGACCCTTATTGCAATTTCTAGAAGCTAGGAGCCCGTTTCGGTTCTAATTTGGGTTTTGGGAAGTCGAGTTAGGCCATTGTGGAGGGTAGGTATTATTTGATTTTTCCAGGATGAGGTGGGGTATTGTGAATTTGGCCAATTGGAACTTGTAGTTTGTTGATTTTTCCAGTTGGGGTTTGTGGCAGGCTGGTTTGGCCAGGTAGGAATTGTAGGTGGGTACTGCTGGGGTTGCTAGTTCTAATTAGTAAATGGTTGACCCTGCCATGTGCTGCCAAATTTCTGCTGTTGATTATACTATCCAAGATTCTGTTGTTGATTGTACTGTCCAGGAAAGAAAGAGGAAGGGTCCTTAAATGTATTTTGAGGCCGGGACTACCACTAACGGCACTGAGCCATCAAATATAATGGTTTTGTTTCCTCTTCTACTTCTTTGAATACAACTTTCAATCCAGGGAGCGATGAACATTCCTCTGTGTCGTGATCCTTGGCACAAATAGTGAAAACCCGAACTATATCCAAGGGGCATTCCCTTGGACCATGTTTCTTTCTGCACCTATGGAAAAATATAGCCAAGGTCTGCTCTGTCTCTACCCTTTTTTGTTTGGCCTACAATACATCCAATTATGTAGTCAGAGTACTCAAAATATTTGTTTTAAAGTTTTCTAGGAGATTACTAACTTCAGCTCGTGTAACACCCCCACTGGAGAAATTGTTATTTCTTGTGAGGGACATCTTCATTCTTGACCTGGTTCGTGTACTTCCTCGTGAGCACCTGATACAAAATAGAACAATATCTTCATAAGTTTCCTGATAAATGTCACCTTTCCCCATTAAATTCAATGTTTTTACCCATTCATCTCTCATGCCTTTGATCAAAGTTGCTTTGAGTACTTCACCTGGTAATGTACCATAGGGCGATCTTTGCAAATTATACTGAAATCTTTCGACATATTCTTCTAATGATTCATTTTCTTTCGCAGTCATTTGAAAGATTTCATCTTGTAGGTCTCTGATTCTGTAATAATCCTGATATTTTAACAAGAAGGTTTGTTTCATCTGGTCCCATGAATTGATGGTTCTTCCTCCCAATCCCATGAACCAGCGTAGGTCTTCTCCCTTCAAGGTAGAGGGGAATAGTTTTAATTTTTGGGGTTCATAGGTGTAATCATACCCTCTACATAAGACATCAAATTCAAATAGGAATGCATCTGGGTCTTCTAAAATCAGTCCATGGAAGGTTGGCAGGTTTTGTAAGGGGATTTATTTCATGGGGCATTGGCAATTGGATCAACTATTGGATACTCCATCATGGAGGTCTAGGGTTGTTGCTGATTTGGTTGTGCCATTTGATCGAAAATGTGCCAAAAATTTTCAGGAGGTTCTTGATACGAGTATTCTATTTGAAATTGTTGATTATTTGGTCTTCCAAGGAATTTGACTACACTCCCTTTATCTGGGATTTCAGATATACCTTCTTCTTTCACAGGAGACTCAGGATCAGGTGGTGGTGGTGGTGGGTATGCCTTGGCAACCCTGCTAGTTTCTCCTATTCTTTCCTCCATATTATTAGAGATTCCCTCTTATAAGGGGTTGAGTGGTGGAATATTTGTATTGTGAAAGCTCTGCTTGGTCCCTTCAGTTTTTCTATGAATCTCAGCATGGACCACAGTTGGTGAAACTATTACCTGAGGGATTTGGGTGGGTCCTCTCCTAGGTCCAACCGAATCTTGAGATTCACCCTTTTTGATGATTTCGTCTACGAAATTGCTTCTTCCAGGGATCACTGAACCCTAGGTTTTGGTAATTTTTTGTGGGAGTTTTGGTTTTTCAAGATCCTTTTTTCTATTCATACACACTTCACACAAAAAGAAATTTCAACAAAAGAAAGCACCTATGAAGCCTCTTTAAGTGTCAACTGGAGGTAAGCGTTGGCATAATCATTTTACGTATTACCTGCATAGGTTCTTACCTTCCGTATTCAATACCTGGTCCTCCAGAGACACAACCTATGCTACCTTTGACATTCTCCCCGGAAATGACGCCAAAATGTTGGTGTCTAAAGATGTCCTAGAAACAAACTTAGTTTAACATTCATTTATCAACCCGGAGATTCGTCTTTTATCTCAATAATATCAGCAAAGTCTATGCAAGTAGCCTAAAATCATGTAGCTAAACCAAATCTAAGTTCATCAACAATCAAGTTCCTCAACCGTTCACCAAAGATTCTAATAACTAAATGGAATTGAAATCTGATTACTAAGATGTTGTAAAATGGAAAGGAACTAATTAATCTATTGAATTCATTTAACTAGAAAGCATTAGTTGAATCTAAGCAAGGACTTGAAAAATTAACTATCAATTATGAATTCTGATTACTGGAAAGGAAATAACGAATTACTCTATCTATGGAAAGAAACAACAATTATAATCTAATCAGAAAGGATAGCTAATGTAACTTTAACTGAAAGGAACAACTAATGTAACTTTTACCAAAAGGAACAACTATTGTAACTTTAACCGAAAGAAACAACAATTGTAAACCTAAGGAAAAGGAACAACGTGGATGAAAATGTTAGGAACTGTCAAGAAACAACTTCAGAAATGGAAATCATAACAATAATCATTAATAACTGATAGAAATGTCTGTCTTCTATACGCAAATAATCATAAAATCATTAACACACTTATGCATTTATCCTTGACTATTGTAAAAGAGATCTGAATCACAAAATAGAAATCAAACTTCGAGTTGATACAATTACAGAACGAGACAGTAGATCCTTCAGACCGGGCCCTTAGTCTTCATAAGTACTGCTATGAGAAACTCAGAGCACAGAAGTGATAGAAACAACTTTCATTAATTCCATGGCTGGTAAAACATTTACAAAACCTGCTTGCACAGAGCAATTCTGAATCTAAATACTTAAATGTGTTTTTTTTCTTTTCTTTTCTGGATCTACTACCCTCTTATATATTACAATAGTTTGGGTAAATCAAGCTATCCTTAGGATCAAAATATCCATTTGTATTTCTTTACTATTATAAAGTTACAATATAGAAAATGCATTATCTTCAAACTGCTTTACGCCTAAAAAGTCTTCAACCTCCAATAGCTTGCACATAACCAAAATCTCTTTGGTTATCTTTGACAGTTATTTATCCAATTCTGCAACAAAATCAAACCATTCCAATCGTAAATTAGAATCTATTTAATAAAACTTTAACAACAACCCTAAGAGACATATTAATCATATTCTTTTCTATCTATCCCTAACTATCTAAAGAATCAATCAAAATCATATCATGAACTGTGGGAAAAAGGAAGATATTTATAACTTTTTTGTAACCCAATGCACCTTCCTCTGGATCCAATAGTTGTTGGTCCATGTGCTCAGATCCTATGGTCTAGATATGATCTTCCTCCCATACTCCCTCCTCAGTGTCTGAATGTTGATTCAATGGTCTAGATCTTTTCCTTTGCAGCTGATCTACGACTGCTATGCTCTTCCTGCTGATATTTGGCACTTTCTTCCAAGACTTGGAAGATTTCTATGTTTTAAAGGCTCGACCTTCAATCTATCTCCTATGAGCCCTGCAAAATTGGTTCTCAACTCCCACGCTTCCCTCCTAATCTCTCTCAATGAAACTCAACCTCGGCTCTATGCACTCTTGCACTCTGTGTGCTATACTTCGCACTACTCCTCCTGAGATTTTAACTTACTCATCCTCTAAGGGTCTTGGCCCTTCCTCTTCCTTAGAATATTTCTGGTGCCCCTCCTGGCACACTTCTGCTCTCAACCTCCTAAGCTTTGGAACTTGAAACAAGTTCACTCTGTGCGTTCTCCTTGCACTCGACTGGTCCTCGATTGACTGTCTTTCAACACTTTGTCTGAGTATTGGCCTGGTGCACTCCTTACACAGGTCTTCCTCCAGAGTGTTCAATGACTCTGATCCTTTCTCTATTTGAAAGGATATAAGCACCCTCCTGGTAAGTTCTACCCAAAAACGCCTTGCTGAAACACAAAGTGTTCAGTAACTCTGTAATTGTCTTCCTCCGACACTTCTCTTATCTCAGAAATCAAAACTGAGTTATTCTCATGCATTCTTTGCACTCCCTTGATTCCCACCTAACATAGATTTACAGAATACTCAATGATTATGCCTTTTCTATGTGCCCTCCTCTGCAAATTATTTCCTCCAAAGTGTTCAGTAACCTTGAGGCTTCTCTCTTGAGCTTATGATTTCTCTGGTGTGCCCTATTGGCACGCTCTTTCCTAAATTCAACACAAAACTCAGAAGTGCACTCTTTGCATTGGCTCATAGAGTCCTCACCACTCTGTCATGCAACCCCTTGCATTAAACCACAAAGAACCCATACTAACATCAGAAAACCCGTAGATAGAAATTTTTGTCTATAGCTTGCATATGGAATCTAACACATATCTACACCATCAACTCATAAACACATAAAAGACATTCATAAAACACATGGAAACACACACAATGTCATATGCAGGAAAAACTGCTCTTTATATTAATATGAATATATGTCTACAATATGGGTTATCTTGGACTGCAATAGAGTCTCGACTCCCTTATCTCATCTCTAACATAATGAATTTTGATATAAATATATTTTCTACAAAAGGACTCCTCAAGCTCGTCCCTCCATCTCACCTATTCTCATTAATTTACATTGAATTACATTCAATGGTTGTCTAGTCCGAATCGGATCTAGATCTTATCAGTATGTCAACCATTAAAGGTGACTCGATCTACTATTTATGAAAAGGCATGGCTCTGGCTCTTCCAACCTTACAACAACTATTGCATTTAATTACAATTTCAATTTTTTTTAGAAAAAATGACAGGGTTGGCGTCTATCTTCTCCATTGAATGTGCATTGAATGTGCTATCTAGTTTGTGTGTTGTTGGGTGAAGTGATGCTCCTGCATCATACCTGATGTAACACCCCACCTCAACAGGGTTTTCTAACCTCTCGGTAAAGGATCATTCACAATTTCCTGAGCTGGAGCAGCTCTTTGATTCCCTGCTGGAATCTTCAAGAAAATTATCCACTGGTCCTTTTTGTGAAACTTGGCCTGCACGAACAAGCACTAGGTGTGATATTCCCTCCCTGTGATCACTACCCATGTCCACAAGCCTTACTAAGAGGTTCTTAACATTTCACGACTCATGAAATATGGACATAGTCCAATGCCTTACTCCAATGCTCGATCCCCAATCCTTCGAAGTCTGAACTAACATTAGAGCACTAGCTCCTTTTCTAGCCTCCATACATATGACCATTTACCATGACCCTAGGCTCAACTTCTAAGTGCATCGATATTTTGTGTATTGGGAATCCACAATGTAGCTCCCTTCCATTCCCCCGATATCCAAACTCGCGACTTCCTCTCCCCAAATCAAAGGTCCTGATGCTCTCATGATCAGACGGTTCAAATCCTCCTTTGCAAATCAAGACTTTGCAACTTACGAAGTCAGAGGACTTGCTCACCTCTTGTCTTCCCGATTCCCAAAATCATGATGTTCTTGAGACCAGATCAATGGTCTATAACCCCTTTAGATCTGATGACTTAGATCCTTTCACAAACTTGGGGTTGCGAGTTCTCATTTTGATAATCTCTCAACCTCCCAAGGTCTGAATCCTTGAACGCTCGAATATGATACCACCTGTCCTACGATGATGGATGGCTCTGATGATTTCAGTACTTCACAAAGTCCACCCTCTTGTACACTATTGAAGGGTTTAACCCTCATGCACCTTCCTCCAGATCCAACGGTTGTTGGTCCATGCCCTCAAGTCCTATGGTCCATATATGATCTTCCTCCTGCTCTCTCTCTTGATTGTTTGGACATGGATTCGACTTTCCAGATATTCTCCTCTATAGTTGATCTATAACCACTATGCTCCTCCTCCTGAGATTTGGCTCTTTCTTCCCAGAATTGGAATATTTTGACATTTTGAAGGCTTGACCTTCAATTTTCCTCCTGTGAGCCCTGCAAACGTGGTTCTCGACTCCCATGCTTCCCTCCTGAGCTCTATAAGTGAAACTAGACCTCGTCTTTGCGCACTCTTGCACTCTGTGTTCTATAATTTGCACTAATCCTCCTGATCTTTTAAATTACTCAGCCACTAAGGGTCTCAGATCTTCCTCTTCCTTAGAATATTTCTGGTGCCCCTCCTGGCACACTTCTGTGCTCAACCTCTTGAGATTTGGAACTTGAAACAAGTTCACTTTGTGCATTCTCCTTTCACTCGACCGATCCTTGACTGGCTATCTTTCAATACTTCGTTTGAGTGTTGGCCTGGTGCACTCATTACATAGGTCTTCCTCCAGAGTGTTCAACAACTCTGTCCTTTCTCTCTTTGAAATGATATAATCACCCTCCTGGTAACTTCTTCCCAAGCATGCCTTTCTAAGACAGAAAGTGTTCAGTAACTCTGTAAGTGTCTTCCTCTGATACTTCTCTTATCTTAGAAATCAAAACAGATTTCTTCTCATGCACTCTTTGCACTCGCTCGATGCCCACCTGGCAGAGCTTTACATAATACTCAAGGATTATTCCTTCTCTCTGTGTGCTCCTCTGCAAGGTGTTCAATAACCTTTAGGCTTATCCCTTGAGCTTATGATTCCTCTGGTGTGCCCTCCTGGCAAGTTCTTTCCTAAATTCAGCACAGAACTCAGAAGTGCACTCTTTGCATTGGCTCACAGAGTCCTCAACACTCTATCATGAAATCCCTTGTATTAAGCCACAAAGAACCAAGAATGAAATCAGAAAACCCACAGATAGAAAATTTTGTACGTACCTTGCATATGGAATCTAGCACATATCTACAACATCAACTCATAAACACATAAAACAAATTCATAAAACACATGGAAACACACACAATGTTATATGTAGGAAAAAATGCTCTTATATTAATATGAATATCTGTTTACAATGTGGGTGAGCTTAGACTGCAATAGAGTCTTGACTCCATTATCTCCTCTATAACATAATTAATTTTGATACAAATATCTTTTCTACAAAATGGTCTCCTCGAGCTCTTCCCTCCATCTCACCTACTCTCATTAATTTACATTGAATTACATTCAATGGATGTCTAGTCTGAATCAGATATAGATCTTATCATCCTATCAACCATTAAAGGAGACTCCATCTACTATTTGCGCAAAGGCATGGCTCTCGCTCTTCCATCCTTACACCAACTATTGCATTTAATTAAAATTTCATTTTTGTTTTTAAATGAGAGGGTTGGCGCCTCTCTCCTCCATTGAATGCACACTGAATGTGTTGTCTAGATGGAACGTTGTTGGATGAAGCGATGCTCCTGCATCATACCTGACGCAACACCCTACCTCAACAGGTTTTGTTGACATCTCGGTCAAGGCTCATTCACAATTTCCTGAGATGGAGCAGCTCTTCAATTCCCTACTGGAATCTTCAAGAAAATTATCCATGGGTCCTCTTTGTGAAAGTCAGCCTGCGCAAACAACCACCAAGTGTGAGCTTCCCTCCCTGTGACCACTACCCATGACCACAATCCCTACTAAGAGGTGATTAACTTTTTGTGACTCATGAAATCAAGATGCAGTCCAATGCCCTGCTCCAATGCTTGATCCCTGATCCTCCAAAGTTCGAACTGGCGCTAGAGTGCTAGCTCCTTTTCTAGCCTCCATCCATATGACCATTTACCATGACCCTGGGCTCCACCTTTGACCACATCGGGATTTCATGTATCAAGAATCCACAATGTATCTCCCTTATGTTCTCTCTATATTCGGACTCACGACATCATCTCCCTAGATCGATGGTCCTGATGCTCCCACAATCTGATAGTTCAAATCCTCCTTCGCAAATCAGGACTTCATGAATTTGAAGTCAGAGGACTTTCTCACCTCTTGTCTTCCCAATTCCCAAACTCATGATGTCCTCGGGACCAGATCAATGGTCTAGAACCCCTTCAGAATTGACAACTCAGATCCTTTCATGAACTAGGGGTTGCAAGTTATCGTTTTGTTTCACTCTCAACCTCCCAAGGTCTGAATCCTCAAACTCCCAGATCTCCTACCACCTATCCTTCGATGATGGATGAATCTGATGATTTCTGGACTTCTAAAAGTCCACCCTCCTGTACACTATTGAAGGGTTTAACCCTCTTGCACCTTCCTCTGGATCCAATGGTTGTTGGTCCACACGCTTAGATCCTATGGTCCAGATATGATCTTACTCCTATGCTCTCTCCTGAGTGTCTGGATGTAAATTGGATGGTCCAGATCTTCTCCTCTACTGCTAATCTATGACTTCTCTGCTCCTCCTCCTTAGCTTTGGCACTTTCTTTCCAGACTTGGAAGATTTTGATGTTTCAAAGGCTCGACCTTTGATCTGTCTCCTGTGAGCCCTACAAACTTGGTTCTTGACTCCCACACTTCCCTCTTGAGATCTGTCAATGAAACTAGACCCCAGCTCTATGCACTCTTGCACTCTGTGTTCTATACTTCACACTACTCCTCCTGATATTTTAATTTACTCAGCCTCTAAGGGTATCAGCTCTTCCTCTTCCTTAGAATATTTTTGGTGTCCCTCCTGGCACACTTTTTTTCTTAACCTCCTGAGCTTTGGAACTTGAAACAAGTTCACTCTGCGCCTTGTCCTTGCACTTGACTAGCCCTCAACTGGCTGTCTTTCAACACTTCGTCTCAGTGTTGGCCTGGTGCACTCCTTACACAGGTCTTCCTCCAGAGTGTTTAACAACTCTGCTCCTTTCTCTCCTTGAAAGGATATAAGCACCCTCCTGGTAACTTCTTCCCAAGAATGCCTTGCTGAGCCACAAAGTGTTTAGTAACTCTGTAAGTGTCTTCCTATGACACTTCTCTTATATAAGAACTCAAAAAATAGTTCTTCTCGTGCAATCTTTGCACTCGCTTGATGCCCACCTGGAATTTTTTTATAGAATATTCATTGATTATTCCTTCTCTCTATTCCTTCCTCTGCATAGTCTTTCCTCCAAGGTGTTTAGTAACCTTGAGGCTTCTCCCTTGAGCTTATGATTCCTCTGGTGTGCCCTCCTGGCACATTCTTTCCTGAATTCAACACAGAACTTGGAAGTGCACTCTTTGCACTGGCTCACAAAGTCCTCAACACTTTGCCATGCAACCCCTTGCATTAAGCCACAAAGAACTCAGACTGGAATTAGAAAACCCACAGATAGAAAATTCTTCTTGTACCTTTCATATGGAATCCAACACATATCTACAACATTAACTCATAAACACACAAAAGACATTCATAAAACACATGGAAACACACAGAATGTCATTTGCAGGAAAACTTTCTCTTTATATTAATATGAATATCCATTTAAAATGTGGGTGAGCTCGGACTGCAACATAATCTCGTCTCCCTTCTCTCCTCTCTAACATAAATTTTTTTGATACAAATATCTTTTGTACACAAGGGGATCCACAAGCTCTTCCCTCCATCTCACCTACTCTCATTAATGTATATTGAATTACATTCAATGGCTGTCTAGTTCAAATTGGATCTATATATGGTCATCTTGTCAACCATTAAAGGTGACTTCATATACTATCTGCACAAAGGCATGGCTCTGGCTCTTCCATTGTAATGTCCCAACTTTGGGACATCATCACAGGGCAGAGATTTATGATGACCAGAATAGCCAGATAGGTGCTAGAGAGAGTACATGGGTATTTGAGAGGCATTGTGGGGTCCATCTTGCATTGATGATCACATTCCATCATTATGATCCATTCCGCATAGGTTGGCTTTGGTTTCATTGCATTCTGACGATTTCCATGATTTTGACTATTTTGAGCTATAATTCAATGGAATTCACTGAAGAGGTCATTTTGGGCACAATAATTGGAGGAACCTCTCAGTGTAATAGCTCATTAGAATCAGGAGGAGAAACACTACAGGATGGGATGGCTAGAAGTGACTTTCAGTGGCCAGGGAAGCCACAAGGAGAGATAAGGAGATTTTCAAAGATAAAAAGGTTAATTAATTAATTAAAGTGATTTAATTAATTAATTAAATATTAATAAAATGAAACTCACTTTGGAGGGAAAAGGTGAGCCAAAAAGTATAAAGGAAAGGAAAGGGCCTCTTCTCATTCATTCAGGTATGATCTTATTTTGATTTCTGGCTTTTAGCTACTGAGCCCATTATTGGGGGTTTTGACATAAAAAACCCTAGAGGACGATTCGGTGGTGAAAGATTCCACCTATCTTGTCCTAAGATTGGTCTCAGAGATGAAATACTCTCCCACACCATTCTAGTTCTAGATATACTCAGTTGCAGGAGGATTCTACATCATTTTCATGTGCAAATAGAGAGAGGGCGCACCAGTTGAGGGATTCCAGCAAGAGGGGCGCACCATCTTTGGAGAGAGATTCGTTGTAGGAGATTGGCAGGGCCGTTGAGGATTCTGTCACTTGGGTTTTCATTGCAAGGCCTTGGAAATCATATCTAGTGCTTTATGAGGCAGTTTTATGGCTCAGATTATTTCTTGAGCAGTGGGGCGAATTGAAGAGGAGGGCATTTTTGAGATCCAGATCTAATCCGTTTGGAGGGGTTACACTTCAGATATGACCCTGAGACTTTACCTAGTGATTTGAAGTGTCTCGATCTATGTTTCTGGAGATTTTCAGAGCATTTGGAGGCCTCCTTCAGTAGGGCCAAATTATCTAGGGTTTCAGTCATCTAGTGGGGTGCACCATTCAGTGGGGGATTTCAGATCTACAGAGATTGAGAGGGAACTTGGAGATTCGGTCACCTGGGTTGTTCTTACCATCACTTGATCTATCATTTGTCATATTTATTAGGGTGATTAGACACTTTTGGCAGTAGGGCCGAATTATCTAGGGTTTCAATCATCCAGTGGGGTGCACCATTTAGTGGGGGATTTCAGATCTACAGAGATTGAGAGGGATCTTGGAGATTCGGTCACCTGGGTTGTTCTTACCATCACCCGATCTAT
>JZKD02S0891094.1:132829-145014 GCA_000966675.3 Picea glauca | reverse complement strand
TGCATATGGTTGAGGTATGTTCCATGGTTATCTCTTTCTGTTATTTGTTGCATACACACATATAAACACATCTAAAAGGTAGATCAGCAAAGTGTTTGATGAAATACCTCACTCATTTTTTTTTTAAAAAAGACACCAAAACAGTGATGATCCTTGCATAATGGCTTGGGATCATTACATCCATCCTTACAACAACTATTTCATTTAATTACAATTTCATTTTTTTTTTTTAAATGAGAGGGATGGCGCCTCTCTCCTCCATTGAATGTGCTATCTAGATGGTGCGTTTTGGGTGAAGCAATGCTCCTGCATCAACTATGAGACCTGACATCTAGTGTAACGGGGCTCAAGTGATTCACCAAAGCAACAAGACGTTAAGTAACTCAACAAAATGACAAGATAAAATCAGGATTCTGGTCTCAGTGATTCACCAAAGACATGACACCTAAGAGATATACATTGCAAACTAGTTAGGGGACATGACTAGTGGCTATCTAAAGGTCATGCCATTATTCAATTGGGAGAATGGTATTTCTGCTAAAAACCACCTCACTTCCTTCAAATAATGCAATGAGAACTTATTTGTAGAATATGATGATTTTTTTTATGGAATGTTTGTTCATTCCATTGAAGGGGAGGCTAGGAAATGGTTTAGAAACCTTTTTCACAACCCTATAAGGAATTGGGGGTAGTTTCATGATCAATTTTGAAAGACATTTGGGGGGGGGGGGGGTCAAGAAATATAATAGATACTATCTAGCATAATTCAATACCCTGAAGAGAGAAATAATGGTTAGACACACCTTGAGTTTACCAATAGTTTCTACATTATATATCATTGAATCCTAGAGATTGTCAAGCAATATGAGCCAACGACTATCGTAGCATATACAGTTACTATTGAGTTTGAGTTTTCCCTACATCGAAGGGAAATAAATTTAGTTGACTTAGATGCTCTGTTTAAATATGTTGAATACCAAGAAAGAAACATGAGGGCCTCGAGGATACAACTTAATACTAATGACCCTTCTGAGAGGTGAGACTATACTGATAGGAGGAAAGGTAAGGACCCAATACTCCCACCTGCAAGACAAGAGCCTTTTTCGATGGAAGACTTTACCAAACTACTAAATTTTATGGACAATGAGTTTACAAAGGTGAAATAGGGCCACTCTAGTCTTTTCTCTTTAGGTCCTACTCCCAGGGATAAAGATCAACCTATAATAAAGAAACCTCAGTTTAAGATACCCTTTAACATGCTACATAGGGATAATAAAGAAGAATACCAAGATCTCCCACTGATAGGAGGAAAGATAAGGACCCTAATCTCCCACCTGGAAGCCAAGAGACTTTTTTCACAGAGGACTTTACCAAACTACTAAAGTTTATGCCCATTGATTTTAAAAAGGTGAAATAGGGCCACTCTGGTCATTCCTCTTTAGGACCCACTCCCAGGGATAAATATCAACCTATAAGAAAGAAACATCAGTTCAAGAGACCCTTTAACATGCTACATAGGGATAATAAAGAAGAATACCAAGATTTACCACAATCTTCTAGAGAGTAGTTTAACCTAGTAGCACATGCACGTCCCTACTATGAAGACTACTCTGATAAGTATGTTGAAGATCTTATATACCAGACCATGGACATTTCTTGTTTCATAATAATGATAATATGAACATGAAAAATGATTTATCCTCCCCACTTGGTTCCATTAGTCTATTCATGAGGGAAGATGAGGAATAAATGCAGGATGGTGCCATATTTCTTGATGATCAACCCTTTGAACTGAGCCTTATTCAACTCAAAATGGTTGATAGTAATATCATGGATGAAGTGAGAAGGAAATATGAGCACATTCTAATGTTGAATGCCTAAAATTTAAGGAGGGAAAGATGCAGTGAAGGGTGCTAACAGTGAAATAAAGGAGGAAGATCTTAAGGCTTATCACTTCAAGAGGAATATTTTCCAATTAGGGGAACCAAACATGGTTGACATGCCCAAGAATACCCATATTGACATATGGTTGACATGACCAAGAGCTAATTCAGTATTGTTCAAACTTGGAAAAAAACTTAAGTTTATCCCAAGGGGAAAGGGACAAGAAAGAAAGAGTCACAAGCAAAGTGTTCTTTGAGGGGTAAGGAATAGCTCTCATGCCTGGGCCTTGGCACTCCTGTTACCCATGATTTTGGTCATCATGATGATCTATTGATGATGGTGTACTCAGGCTCTTCATAGGAACTTTTTCCTGAGAAAAGTTACTTTCTTCGCTTTCCAGAAATATCATTTTTGAAGGAGGTTCGCAAGATGCTAGTATATTTGCCTACGAGAATGCATGATTCTCGCATGCTGCATTAAGATAGGGCACGAGAAGTTCACACTGTAATGAACTGCTAGGGTGCGAACTCTTTCTTAAGAAAGGAAAAAGATGAATTATCGAAGTTTCTAGAAGGGAATCTTCTAGAAGGATGAGATGGCATTCGAGTGGTTATCCTAGTATTGGATTCCCTGATATTTTGGGATCATTCTTATCCAAGTAACTAATTCATTCTCTCCTATATATTGAGGGGATTCTCATGGAAAAGGTTAGAAGCAAACAAGGTTAAGAAAGACATTGGAGAATTGGTGAAAGATTGTGTGAAAGATTGAAGCTTGAACAACAGGCTGAGAAACTACAGCAAAAACATCATAAAGGTTTTGATCTTCTTCATGCAAGTGAGAAAGTGTGTGTGTCAGAGTCAAGGGCCATCGAAAGGAAGTTTGTGACATCAAGGCTCAGGTTGTAATATTTACTTTCCATCAATATGATACAGTAATATGTCCCTTTCCCATAAAGCTATCTTCACTTTATTGTATAATTCCTTGATCATATACATAGATTGACTCTTGAATATATTGAGTTGTCTTCACTTCGATTGGTTTGATCTGTCTTGGTCTTGACTGCACAAGAACATTGGAGCGAAGATGGAACAATAAAGACCATAGGAAGTGATTATAAGGTATGTTAGTCGTTCTTGCCTCCTACTTCATTCAATAGTCGAAATCTAGGGAAAGAGTATTATTCTGTCTTGATTTGTTCTAGATCCAGGTGGATCTAGGGAGATCAGTTTGTGTTTGCACTTACGGATTTATCCAATAACAAAATTGGCGAATCCACTGGGGAACATCCCATTTTCATTTGTGGCCATTTTCTATGGTTTTACTTTTCTCCTGTCCTATCAGTCTCTGAGTCTTTAGGATATCCTAATAGACCTTATGAGTCCAGAAGCCTTTGTCAATTTTGCTTTATTTTTCAAATTTTTGAGTATGTTCAGGAATTCTCTCACTGCACTTCATTGCAGCCTGTGAGAATTGGTAAGGTTTGCACCTTGCTTATAGGTTTCAGTGAAAGGTTCTCACACCCTGCTCAAGGTTTGCCTGCGAGAATCAATGATTCTCACACTATGTTATATTGCCTACCTGTGAACACTCTTGTTAAAAAAATTGATTTTAAGTTTTAGCATTTTTAACTGCCCAGATCAGTTTGATTTCCTCTTGTAAGTTTCTTGGACCTCTGATTGGTATCTTTCTTGTATTTGTTTGTATGCATGAACAGTCTTAGGGTTTCAAGGCTTTTCTTGTCATTTGTGGCTTGACTTTCGTTTCTTGGATTTTCTTGGCAAAACCATTCTCTCTGACTTCAGATTAGGAATGTGTTTGAATAGTTGAGAACCAGTGATTGGTTGAAAGTTGAGTACTTGGTTTTTCCCTTTTGCTTATTGGCTTGAAAGATCATTTTCTTGTGTAATTGAGAAGACTACTTTGGTTTGCTCTTTATTTTTGCTTTCATTTAAAGATTTGATTGGGTTGGTCATTGTTTGATTCTTTGCTTTTGATTTTCTGTATTCTCATTAGCATAGTGAGGATCCTTTTTGGAAAGTGAACAAAAGTTTTTTCTTTCAAAATATTCTTTTCGTTTTAGAAAACTTTGGAAATCGATTTATTGAGATTGTTGAAATATTTGAAAAAGACACATAGAGTATTGTCATTTACTAAATGATTGTTTGTGTTGGCATTTGAAAGGAAATTTTGCATTGTAGTACAGAGTTAATCTGAAAAACTTTTTCTCTCTCGCATACATAGGATTCATTCAACGGAAATTGATATATTTCATTCTCATCCTTGCATGGTTTGGGTCAGAGTCATACAACATAAGTTTAATTTCCATTACCTTTGAGTAAAAAACAACTCTTAATAACACCGCATAATCATAAAATTTATCTAGTAACTCTTTTCTAGGGCTCTTTTACACCAACATTTAGCTAGGCTAGCGCTTTGGAGTAGGAAGAGAGATACACTCTCCAAAAGCACAAAACACACAATAACATCTTGTTTTAGGGAGTGTTAAAGTCCATTTGCAACATCTTGTCCTGGGAAGCCCTTCTCACACAAGGGTCAAACATTAGGTCGTATTTATATCAACAGAGTTACTCACCCTTATTTTTCTATGTCAATGTAGAGATTGCACGTATTACAGGGATCACTCTGAGGTATACCCACAATGATGAGTGGAAGCCTTTTGAGTTGATTTCGGGCTAGATACCCTGCCCTTGTGTGTGGATCAGACTGTCGATTGTTCCCCTAGGATTTATTGTTGTTGGTGGTGACCTTAGTGGCCTATCTCTCTGGGTTCTTACTCGAGGTGACTGTGAAGGGGAAAGTCTTCACGGTACCTAGAATTGACGTTGACCAAACTCACTTGGGCTCCTTGGTGGGTATACCCACGATTATGTGTGGGAGCTTGCACTAGGGTGTAAGTACGTTAAGCAGGTAGTCAACGTAAATTTTCCACCCTAGCCCCACCCCTTCTTGTCTCATTGTTGTGACGTTGGATTTCATCACCAACTAGTGGCTCCAAAATTAGAAGGTATTGTTTGCCTGGTGATTGCTTCTTAGATTTTGTTTACTAGGGTGTGTTGTTTGTTTCTCGAAGTTGACCATAAGAATTTCTTCGCGGAGCTTGTCACTCGTTTACAATAGCTCCCCCACGTGGTTCACATAGAATGCAGGGTTTATCTCCAGAGCATCTGGATGTTTCACAATCCTTGCCTACAACTCCACCTGAGGGATCTCCTCAACAAGGTGAAGCCGCCGTTGTTACCACACCACAAGTGGAAACAACTGACTCTCTAGAACCTTTTCGAATTACCAATACTAGAGAAGATTTTTGAATTCACCGTGGTGAACGACCATTTGTGCGATTAAATTCTTTTGTAGAACTAGTTGTTACATCTTCTAGATCACCCATTGGGCCTTTTCCTGGTGTCAAAGACCAAGATCCTTTTTGGTCTACAGGTGATTTCCGTAGGACTCTTTTTAGTCCTGGTTCACCTGTGGTCTCCGAAATCAACCCTCCTATGTTTTCTGAGATAGATTCTATACTGGTGAATACCACTTATCATTTTACTCTCCCTGCTAAGATGGCCCATCTCGCGCATACTACGAGTGTCCCAACCGGGTTCACTACAGCTGGTCTTCCTCCTATAAACACCCAGCGAACACCCAATGTTACTCCAACACTACCACCCAGATACCATGTGTTGAATGCTTTGTTGAATGCTTTTGTTCCAACACCTCTGCAAACCCCATCTGGTACTCCTGGTGGTCCTTCTGGACATCCTATTCCTGGTTTTATTCTGACACTCCCTCAATTTTCTTTTGGAAATCCTAATCCTAGTGGCACTATTCCGTCCGTGGCACCAAACTTGCAGATTCCTGTTGGTGGACAAGGTGGTACGATTACATTTCCTCTTACCGGACACAATCCACTTACTACACAACCTACAGTTGGAACACAACTTCCGGTTGGAAGTCCACCTACGATAGGGGGACCAACCCCACATTTTGGAAAAAATATACCTTCTGCTTTGGCCCAGTATTGGAATCATATGTTACAAAATATTCCTCACACGACTGGGGGGCAGCAAATTGTCCCTACTATAGGCCAACCATATCCAGGTATAACCAATCCTATTTGGGGTCAGGGTCACAATGCTCAAACTTAGGTCCCTAATCAAACTCAAGGTTATAATCCTTGGAACTACTATCCTCTCCAACCACCACTGAATCAACCTGGGTCTTCCCATTATGGGAAGACTGCTTACGGTCCTACTGGTTTGTCGACAAGGCTTCCACCCCAAATTCACCAGTACTCGCAGGTGAATAGATAGTTATCTTTTCTTGCTACTTTGGATTTTCCAGATTTGTCTAGGATTTTGAATGATCCTATTCATCACTCTCCCCAATGGCCTATTATGTCGGCTAAGCTTCCTTCAGACGTTCCTAAATTCGACGGTAAAGTGGGAGAGGACCTGAAAAATCACGTTATGAATTTTCACCTATGGTGTTCATCCAAATCGTTGATGGATGACTCTGTTTGATTGCATCTTTTTCAATGAACTCTAAATGGTTCTGCTGTGAAGTGGTATATTGAATTACCACGAGGTTTCTTCTCTGATTTTAACAATTTAGCTATGGATTTCCTTATGCATTACTAGCTACCGATCCGTTATGATACAGGGACTGAGATTTTAACTTCCTTCAAACAAAGTAAAGGCACTCATATATCCGATCATATTCATGAGTGGCGAAGGAGACAACGTCTCATTAAACTTTAGCTCCCCGATCAGTTCCTGGCAGAATGGTTTACAAAATCTTTTGTGAACGAAATAGGTAAGGAGATATCCATGGGTGGTGTCATCACGGAAGAGAAGGATATAAGTCATGCTCAATATCTTGATCTCGTTTATTCACAAATGGGAACTCTTTATGATTTACTACCTGATTTACCTCGTCCAAATGCTTCCAAAACTTGAACTACTCCAGCTGCTTCGCATGCAGCTAACGGTGTGATTGGTACTGCCCAAGCCCAATCAATTTTTGTTTCAAGCACCAACCCTAAGTCTACTTCTTATAATGTTCAAAATGATCTGTCTCCTACCACTCCCACCGACGAAACTTCTGAGGTAAATGCCGTCCAATCTACCCCGACCGGTAAAAACAAATCTAAAAAAGGGAGAGGCAAGAATAAGGAGGGAACATAATAATCAAACAGAGAAAACTAAAAACACTCCTGTTGAATATCGGGATAAGCACAAACCCCATTACCCTTGCCTTATCTGTGGTGACGATCACTACACGAAGGATTGTCCATGATGTGCCGAGGTCACTAAATTCCTTCAGGGAACCTCAAAACCTTCTACCTTGGCAGTCTTGTCCCAACCCTTCCCGTCTCAACAACAGGCTCAATTGGTTATTCATGACCAACCTTCCTCTTCTACTACATCATATGTTTTGATGTGTACTGGTGATTCTAAGCATAACAATGTTGCACTCATGACTAGAGCCAAAGATTATACTCCATCTAAGGAGAAGGTTGATGATGTACCTCCTTCATTGGTCCAACCCTCTACAGTGACTCCACCTACTACCAGTCCTCTTCATCTCGAACGACCGAGCCTTGATATAGTTCTACGACCACCCCCAAAAGGTGTCGTTAGGAAATCAGCTTTCAATCCTCATGCTCATGCGGCCCAGAACTACAAAATTGTTGAAGATCTGGCCCAAGCACCTTCAATGATGTTATCCCTTGAAGTACTTCAATCTTGTCCTGCACAAAGGAAGGCACTGTTGAAAGCTATAGGTGGAATTGACCCAATATATACAAATTTGATAGTCTTTGACTTGGATGATCACATTCCACGGTTACCCCCGCAACTTGCATTCCAGATACAATTTGTTGTCTCGGACAAGAACATTTGCCGAACTATTGTTGACGAGGGTGCCTCAACGTGTGTAATGTCTTTTGCTTGTTGGAAATCCATTGGCTCTCCTCCCTTGAAAGAATCACAAAATACTCTTAAAGCCTTCAATGGCTCGGGTTTTAAGCCTTACGGTGTTCTTCCTTCATTGCCTATCACACTAGAAGGTAAGACAGTTCAAGTTGAAGTGGAAGACTTCGATGCTCCCCTTGATTATAATCTTTTGCTTTGCTATAGCTAGATCGATTCCATGCGAGCTGTTGTGTCAACACTTTTCCGTGTGGTACATTTCCCTCATCAAGGAAAGGTTGTTACAGTTGACTAGCTTGCCTTCTTCAATTCTGATACTCGTACGGGCAACGTGCCATTTATTTCTAAAACCCCACTAGGTTATGAGAACGTCGGTGTAGGCCTGTTAAAGGACTCCTCGTTAATGGGTACTTTTCCCATTCCACCTCCCGATGTTCCACGCCCATCCGTTTCTTCTATCAACATGATTTCCACCATGCCTCATGAACTTCCTGCATCACATGACCCTTGGATTTTCCTTGATCCTAGAGATCATCTGCGTTTCAGCGACGTAATGTCGTTAAGTCTGGTTGAATCAGCCTATCAGGCTATTCAATCGACAACACCTTCTACCCCCTCTCTTGATGAGTTGTCTCCCGATCCTTTTCATGTTATTTTTCCCACTGACGAGATGATGATGTCCATCATGGAAGATACCCCTTGGGATGATGGGCATCATTGGTCCATACTCTTTCTGGAACAACACACTCTTAAGAACTACCAACAGATTTCGACTCCGTCGACCATTTTTGTTATTTCGACCATTCCCGGGTCAGCACATGATGTGTTTTCCAAAGGGAACCTCAGTAATATCTCTCCTACGATTCCCATTGACATATCCATTAAAACTGGGATTGTTGAAAATGTCCATATTGGAGCTTCGTGTTCTCCTGACGAAATCGTCACCTATACGTCTCTGTTCAAAGAATTTTGTGACATATTCACCTGGAGATACGAAGAGATGCTAGGTATCGACCCTGCAATTCTTGTACATGATATAAAGACATACCCCAGAGCTAAACCTATCTGGCAATGCCTTCATCCAGTCCACCCACTTAAAGCAGCGACTATCAAGCTCAAAGTTGAAAAACTTCTAAAAGTCGGTTTCATTTATCCAGTGGCTCTGACCAAATGGGTTTCCAATCCTGTTCCAATTGATAAGAAAGGAGGCGGTATTCGTGTATGTGTTGATTATAGGGATATTAACAAATCTTGTCCAAAAGACAACTTTCCAACCCCTTTTGTCGACCAAATTGTTGATGACTGTGCCGGAAGTGAAATCTTTTCTCTCATGGATGGTTTCTCCGGCTATAATCAAATTAACATCGGTCCTGAGGACCAACATAAGACTTCTTTTATCTGTCCTTGGGGTACTTTTGCCTATAGGAAACTTCCTTTTGGTCTTAAGAACGTTGGCGCGACGTTTCAACGGGCTATGTCTTACGCCTTTCATGATATTAAGCATATCATTCAACCCTATTTGGACGGTTTACCCGCTCATTCTATGCACAGAGTTGATCACCCTACCCATCTCCGGGCTATTTTCGTTCTATGTCGGTTCTATCGTATACGTTTAAATCCACATAAATGCATTTTTTGAGTAGAATTCAGCTGTCTTCTCGATTTTATCGTTTCACGTCAAGGGATCCGGGTGGATTCTGTTAAGGTTGAGGCAATTCTTAATCTTCCTCCTCCTTCTACATTGCGCCAGTTGCAAAGTTTGCAGGGGAAAGAAAACTTTCTTCATCATTTTATCCCTAATTACGTCGAGATAACTCGTGGCTTTACGCAGCTACTAAAGAAATATTCAGAGTTCATTTGGGATACAATTGCAAACAAATCTTTTGACGCTTTGAAGTTGTCCCTAACACGAGCTCCACTTATCTTTCCTCTTGATTATAGTCGCTATTATTTCCTTTATCTTTCTGCCTCGGAGTACACTATTGGCATGGTTCTCATTCAAGAGTATGATAGGCACGACGAACATGTTGTTTACTACTTGAGTCAAAGTCTCACACCAACTGAAATCAAGTATCAACATGTCGAAAAACTGGCCTTGGCTACCGTTCAAGCTGTCCAGCACTTTCGGCACTATATCCTCTCACGTAAGACTACGGTGATTTCTCATTGTAACCCTATGCAACATATTTTGACACGTCAATTGCTCAGGGGCAAGTACTCCAAATGGATTGTCATACTCCAGGAGTTTGACTTGGAATTCAATTGCGCCAAGTATAAGAAATCCTTAGTTTTTGCTAAGTTGATATGCGATTTTTCTCATTTTGCAACGGAAACTGTAGCAGTAGATTCATTACCCGATGAGTCTCTTTTCCTTATTAGCACTAACGATCTTTGGTATGGGGATATCATTATATATCTCCAAACCCAGACTTTTCGGCCTGCTTTGTCTAGTACTGAACGACGTCGTGTACGCTATCAAGCTCGTCAATACATCATCCTTGAGGATACTCTTTACCATCGAGGAATTGACTCTGTTTTTCGATGTTGTTTAACATTTGAAGAAGCCAAGAAAGATCTGAATGACTACCATTCCGGAGCATGTGGTGGTCATATGTCTAGGTATGCTACTGCCCAGAATATCTTACGCGCAGGATATTTTTGGCCTTCTTTGTTTAATGACTACATTACTTCCGTTCATAAATTCCATGCCTGCCAGACCTACAATCAGAAAATTCGGTCACATCCCACTCCTCTTCATCCTGTGGTCTCAGTTGGTCCTTTTACGAAATGGGGCATTGATTTCATGACATGTCACCCTCACTCGGCTGGGGGGCATGGTTACATCATTGTAGTTGTTGATTACTTTACAAAATGGGCTGAGGCGATGCCAACATTTGATAATACTGGAAAGATCGCAACCTTGTTTCTTTTTAACCACGTCATAACTCGTTTTGGTGTTCCCCAAGCTATCGTCACTGATCACGGTAGTCACTTTAGGAATTTTATGATGTCTGAACTTACAGAAAAGTTGGTTCTTCGTCATGATAACTCAACGCCCTATCATCCACAAGCTAATGGACAGGTTGAAGCAATCAACAAAGTTATTATAACTATGCTTCCATGGATGATAGGAATTCATAAAACAAGTTGGCATACAATGTTGTTTTCGGCATTGTGGGCATACCGGACCTCTGTCAAATCTTCTACTGGGTTTACACCTTTTCGATTAGTCTATGGTGTGGAAGCCATTCTTCCTATAGAATGCGAGATACCCTCTCTGAAGCTAGCTATCAAACTCCTACCCAAGACTTCTGTTGAAGAAGAATGTCTATTGTATCTAATGCGATTAGACGAAACTCGACGTGATGCCACCCTAGTGATAGAAGCCCAGAAGAAGCGTGTTAAGGTCCAATATGACAAGCATGTCAAGCCTCGCATTTTCTTGGAAGGTGATCTTGTTCTCCTCTATGAACAGGATCGAGATTTGCTAGGAGCTAGAAAATTTGAACCCATGTGGCGAGGTCGTTATATTGTTCACTGAGTTTTGGAAAAAGGAGCATATGAGTTGGTTGATTACGATGGTATCCATTTGAGTGAACCCAGGAATGGGTTGTACTTGAAGAAGTACTATGCATAAATCATCTATGCACTAGTACTTGTATTTTAATGTATCATACTTTGTGTGCGTTACGATAGTTTTCTTTGATCGTTATTTGGTCTCTGCCCTTATGTGACGTTGTGTTTGATTTCTAGATGTCGGAGTCTTCACTACCCTATATTGACTTCGCTGATGGTGCTAGTTGTAGTACTCAGAACCTTGCTTCTGCTGCGTGGGCAATCTATGCCCCAACAAACAAACTTGTATCTTTACAAGGTGTATGCCTTGGTCGTGTGACCAACAACATTGCAGAGTATAGTGTCGTTATTTAATTATTGGTTGATGCTATCTCACTCGGAATTCATCATTTGGTTGTGCGAATTGACTCACAGCTCGTAGTACTACAACTAAGTAATATCTACTCTATTCGAAGACCTACTTTGTTACGGGTGTATTTGTGAATTCTGTTAAGAACCAAACATCAATATAGCATACAAAAACCTCAGGAAAGTAATCAACGCCTTAAAAAAGAGATAATTTCAGATAATAAGCCTCTTCGAGGGGGCAACCTCCTTTTACCCCACTTAAATATTCAAGTACAAGATGATTCAAAATGAAAATGTCTCCTTGGTATATCTAGGAGAATAGGAGGTATAATTACAAATAATGGCCTAAAGTCGACATAATTAAAATAACATTACTAATCTAAATTACAACTAATGGCCTAAAGCCGACATAAATAAAATAGCATT
>JZKD02S0891094.1:105767-132819 GCA_000966675.3 Picea glauca | reverse complement strand
ACAATTAGGTCTTTGACCAGCCTCCCCATGCAGATTGAGCTCGGATTTGATGTCAAATCGACTTGGGAGTCGATCCATTAGTGGTTGGGAGGCCGACCAGCTTCATAAATGCACCATTTGGCAGGCGCGCGGGTTTTGCACCCCACAGCTGCGCATATGCGCCCAATATATGAAGATGTTGCACGCGCGCGCTCATTTTTAGTGGGTATACTGCGCTTTTTATTTTTTTATCCATTTTTGTATAGTTTTGGCCCTTTTTGCTGTGATGTGGAATTAATCCTTGTGCCATGAATGCCTTTTTTTCTGTGCTGATGATGTGGAGTTCTTGTCGCCCTGTGCGGACGAAATTTCAGTGATAACAAGCATAATAAATCATTGAACATTAGACATAAACACAACAACTTTATAAAGGAGTTCACCCCACTCCGGGCTACATCTCCTGGTCCAGCTTCCAATGGATCATTTTTATTAAATTGCTCAAAGTGCTCAAAAACATGTCTTACAGTGCTCAAAATGACAAACTGACTACTTCAATGGCTCTGCAACGTCCCAAAACCCCTGTCTGAGCTCTTTCGGCACCTGAAACGATCGAAAAATGAAGAAGATAGACTCCTTGAAGTCTCCCCTTCTTCTTTGTTGTCTCTGGTTATACAATCTGCACCCTTATGCTTCCAACCTAGCAGCCACACTCTTTAAAGGCGTAAAAACCAAGACCGGTATGCAACCGCGCACCGGTCCAAACCGTAGAACGATTAGGGCGCCTCCAACCCTTAACCGCCTTGGCACTGGGTCATGTGGCCCATGCGACCTTGGGCTGGGCGCATAAGTGGTTGAACTGTTTTAAACTCCCATGCGTTTATACACCGACCAACCACTGGTTACATATATATAAACCAAAGGTTAATAAACCCCGTGCGCGTTTTTTTTTTAATATGCAAACTGTATCATATATATGCAATGTTATATTGCAATGTATTGCAATATACATTGCGCATTTTAATATTACAATGTTATACATATAATATAGTCCGTGGACTATATTTCAAACCTGCGCCATATATATAAACAAACGGTCATGTGTTACAGCAAAACCATGGGTCGGGGCATAAGCCCCGGCCCGCGCCCTTTTCCACATAGTACAAAAACCAATCATAAATACATATCCATTGGATGATATAACAAGGAACAAAGGCGAGAGTATTGGCTAGCGAAATGTTATAAAAACTTTGGTGTTTGGGGAGGTCCGGGGGTCGAACCCCACGGCCTCCAAACTATTTTATACAAACACAAACATATAGGCCAACCACATAGTGACAAGTGTCAGCATATCACTGGTCAACAAACATCCAACCAAACTATGCCACATCATCAATACTCCACATTAGCAAGATGGTACGGCCCTCCACGTGGCCATACGGACTGTACGGACAGGTACAGTCAGCATCCCCAAATTTTTACCTGTTTGGCTTGGCGGTCAAATCGCGATATCTCCTCCATACGGACTCGATTTGCGAAAATAAATATACCACCGGAATCAGGAAAATGAGATGGACGCAATGGCACTGTTTTCATCTCAATCCGAGCATTTTGAAAATTGAGCAAAATTTGATCCCCTGATCACGAACTTAGGACAAGTGGGTTTTTAACCCATTCCTTTGCATTCTAACCCCCTTACAAGAAATATCGCTAACATTTGGCTCCATGGGGGATAGAGTCGTCCCTGTGATTCTCTAAGAACTCATTCCGCAGCTTCAATGCCTTGTTGTTGGGCTATGGAATCATGCTGAAAACATCCTGCTGCTGAAAACATAGGCCAAAAAATAGAAGAAACAAAATAAAGCTACATGCTCAAATGAGCTTATTTATATACAATCCTAATGCTAATGAGATATTTTACATGGGCTAGGTGAAAGAAAAATTCCACCATAGCCACTCAAGCAGCTTCCTGGATAGAAGCTCCTCCCTTCTGTAGATGATCACCAACAGATAGTGTAACCATGATAGAAGAACGACTACACTCTTCAACTTCTCCTCACTAGCTGAACTTGAGATGAAATAGGGCAGCTCCAAGGCATAGGGGAAATGCCACTCCATGTACTCGTTGATAGGGTCATAGAATGAGTGGCCAGTCCCAGAAAATTGGTGACAGGCAGCCTCTTTTGCTACACAGTTATTCACACACGGCCGAATGTCTCTGATAACCATAGGCGGGTGAATAACTGACGTAGGCTCGCTAATCTCAGGAGGTGTCTGCTCACTAACTGGCTCTGAACAAAGGGCAGACTGCCCCTTTGGTTCTTTTTCCTCTTCTTCTTGGCTCTCCCCCAGGTCCAATCCATATTCATCATAAATAGGGACCATGGGGTGGTTTTTCTTGCCGACTGGATCTTCAGTGACTTCATAGTGATCATCTGCAGGATAAGCTTGTAGCTCATCATCACTATAATATTCATCAAAAAGGGGCAGGCCTACATGGTTATGATCCTCCTCCAAAACAATGATCCCAGGTAAAAATAAATCCATTTTAGGGATAGTGGGACCTACTGGTTCTGGCTGCTCACACGTAATATTTTTCTCTTTAATCCCAGATAAACATATATCGTGAGAAGCCCCCTGGAGAAAAAGAGAGGAAACGGGACGGTCTCCGCCCTCAGAAACAGGATTGCTAGGAATATCTGCTTCAACCTGATATTTAGGTGAGCCATCTACCACAGACCACGTCTGTTTTGCAAACTCATAATCTTCATAAGAGGCATGTTGATCTTCACGAACATCTAAAAGAGCGGACGCATCCGATATGATGTCAAATGCTTCCATCCTCGATTTAACACCACCAATATCATTCAACACCTCTATACTTTCATGGAAAATGATTTCCTCCACAGTAAAGGCCTCATCATGGACATGATCTTCAGGGCCAACAGAGGCTTTATGAAGCAAAGAAAAATCCTCACAACACCTTTTATACAAACGAACAGCTGGAAAGTATTCTTTACAAAATGAATTGAAAGCTGTATGAAAACCTGCTAGAGAACAGATGCTTGTAGAGGGAAGAGATCGACACCAATCGAGAGCAGATCCTTTTAATGAATACCAGAAAAGTTTAATCTGGACATCCTCATGTGTGATATGGTGTCGGTGAATAGCTTCATGGAAGTCCAGTAAATTATCAGCTGGTTCCTCCCAATCCTTTGCATGAAATTCAGGGAGGAAATCTTCCCAGATGTCCCTATCAGGGAGCGGATTAGGAAAACCAACTATCTGGGAAAAGTCACAGAAAGCAAACCTTTGAGCCAGAATTTTCTCTATATCAAACCAGCAGAGTCGCCAATTGATCCTTGAATCATGGATTCACCAGGTGAAGGATGTGCATCTTCAAGTGTGTCTGGTCCTTGTTCACCATCAAAGGCCAGATCTAAACATTGTCGTTACCCCAGGAAAATTCTCAGGCTGAGAAAGTAGCCACTGAAACCTTCTCGAGAAAGCTCTTCTGGGTCAGGTTTCAGGTGTGCCAAAAGTGGCCACAACTGAAACAGTAAAGTGGAAACAATGGAGTTTCTAGGTGCATAGTATAAATCTTGATTGTTCTGATATCTGATGTACCTTCAGAATCAGTTAATCGTTGTCGTTCTGCCTAGGGAAAATATTCAACTTCGTCCTCGGCAACGGTGCCAGAAATGTTAGCGTCAGAAGTCACTCCTGGATTTCTTGTAGGAGTAGAGCCTGACACCCATCATTTTAATGTCACGCTTTGTTTGGAAGGGTTGATCAAATGGAAGCAAACTCGGAACAGTCGTCTCAACTCAGAAACTAGGCCAGGCATGCATGAACGAGTGAGGTCTTGATAAACCTCAAACAGTGAGTTGCAATAAAGGGTGAGTAGGGGGAAGACTTCATGAGAAGGGTGCAAGGGTCTGTTGTAGGCATCAATCTTCTAACAGACTGTGAGAGCAGGCATCTGAAAACAAGATCTTCTTACTTCCAAATGCAGGAAACCAGAGAAAACAACAATGCAACAATAAATCATTTATCATAACACAACTGCGTTAATTCATACAAAGCATTCGATCATGAACTCTCTAGCAAGAGATGAAACATAGATGGAAAAGGAAAACTGTTTGTCATAAAACAAGAAATCTCAAACAATGATACATAACCCAGAAATCTAGAATGTTTACTGAAACTTTACAGTCGGGAGCTCAGCTCTACCATCGATAGATACAAAAATGGTGAAAATGCCTTCATATACTCAGAACAACAACAGCAGTGGAACCAAGACATTGCATTGAAAGCTTTGTGTCTGCATGTCTTCTGACAGTCAACCTCTGAAAGATAGTGCAACATATGTCAGATGCAATATAACTCTTTGACAGTTCCAATGGAAAATCGACGTGCCTTTAATTCATTGTTGTTCTTTCCCATCATGGTGGAGGCGATGTCTAACCACCACCAACCGCTTCAATAACTACTTCGTCGGGATTGAGGATGGCCCGACCAACTTGGCATCTTTGGGACATGGAACACTCCTTTTGCTGCCACCTGGGCTAACCGAATGGCTTGAAAGATGGACATGGAGGCCAAAAAAGAAGGCGGGGCTCGGTAACAGAGTGATAGGGTCACAACCGCAGGGGTGAAGTGAGGAGCGATGAGGTGTGAGAGAGGTGGCAGGGGATGACACATGTGGCAGAAGATGATAAGTGGAAGGAATAGGACAAGGCCTAATGGGTGCACTCGTGGTAGGAGGTTGTCGTGGAAAGAGATGGGACACATGGCAAGCGATGAATGGATTGGGAAAGGGACCATGTGGACCAAGAGAGGGGGAAGCGATAGATGTCGGAAGATGAGGAGAGGGTAGAAGGGCATGAGCCTCATCGCAAGGCCAGGAGGAGGATAGGTCTATAAACTGACATGATGGGGAGGAGGCCCACTTTGATAAACGCAGGGCAGCTGAGAATGATGGGGTCGCAAGAGCGTCGTTGAGCCGGGCACTGAGATCCCAACTGTCAGAAAGTTGTGACCCCGATTTCGCCCCCCCCCGCGCTTAAAGGTAGAAAGGAGGGGGGGTTCTGGAATTGCCTTTAACGCCGTTGATCTAGGCGTGCTGATCTGGACCATTGGAGAGATGCACCCTGGATTCCGGACCCCCCCTCCCCCCCCCTTAAAGGTAGAAAGGAGGGGGGGTCTGAAATCGCATCTGCGCCGTTGATCTGGGCGTCGCGATCCTCGCCGTCTAGACTTGATTTTCATTTAATCATGGGCGCATTAGCACCCGAACTTAGGACAAGTGGGTTTTTAACCCATTCCTTTGCCTTCTAACCCCCTTACAAGAAATATCGCTAACACACACGACTTCCCTAGCAACCCTACGGAGTAGTCGAATCATAGCTGTTGATACCCCTACAGTGTGACACTGATCGCATTGTGGAACCTCTTCCAGAGTCATATCTGGAATGTATGTTGTCAAGACTTCTAAATTCTGTTCCACTACCTGATAATATTCAACATACTGTGGTGCTGCTGCTGTTGCTTCTCCTCGCCTATGGATAGGAGAATTTCCAGGAGGTCTATACGGTCCAACATCTGTGTTATCAACAAGCGATTTTTCATTAGTCTTCAAATAAGCATATAAAACAAAAAACATTTGAATATGATTAAAAATTCAAAAAACATTAGAAAAGAAAAAATGCATGTACTTCTTACCAAGGTCACCCCACTGAGTATCCTAGGGTAGTGATAAATCCAGATCTCCTCAGAAATCCAACCTGGCATAAGCGTAGTCATCGACCATCAACATCTGGGTTTGAAGCCAGTCAAAGAAGATATCATCGTACTTGACGATCGGTCCTGCTACGTGCCGGGCCATGAGCCGACACCATCTCAACATCCTTGGATCCCTAGGAACTGGTATGTTCCACTCAACCTGTAGTCTAAATACGGGGACCCTTTCAAGGAAGAAGGACACCAGTAAAGATCCATACCCGAATTGCTTCAGGTTACCACGTCTACATTTAGTTAATTGTTTTTTGATAATGCGAAGCACAACATCTACCCAGTTGAATACACGAGGCTTAGTACACTCGATGGCGTACTGGAAGTAGCTTTGTAATGACATATTCAGAGAAGAACTCCCAACCATCTCAGCTATAGTAAAAAGGATAGTGTGGAGGGTTAAGTCTCGTACCCACCAAATAGCCACTTTTCCTTTTTGTCTTTCAGCCTCAAGTACGCAGTATTGATTGCGGTATTCACTTATCTTTATCCCACCACCTCTACTACCGGTTAGGCTGACATAGTACCCCCATCGAGACAATCCGGTCAAAATGTATATGTTCTCAATGTCTAAGGACAATGTGTGAGCTCCCACCTGAAAAACTTGTTGATCTGGGTCCCACATACGGACTAGGTACTCTAGTAGTCTGACTTGGGCCCTCATGCCCGAGATGCGAAAGTATTTTAAGAGCCCACAATATCTTAATGCAGCTATGGTAGGCGGATTATTATCGACATTTTCATTATCCTCTTCATGTTCTATTTCATGCCACTCAAGCACCATGTTTATGGTTATTTATCTGCACAAGGAACATAAAAGGAGGATTAATGATTTTTTTCATGATCTGGATCTTTTTCATTGGCTAAAAATTTAATTTTTTTTTAGAGTTTTTGGTTCTCACAGGTGCCCCATTAGCACAGTGTGAGGACCTCGCAGGTGGCTTAAGGATCACCTATGAGAACGCATCATTCTCGCAGGCCCCGTATGGGCTGCCTGCGAGAAGGCCAACGCGCATGTAGGGTTCAAAAAACAACTTGAAACTGCAGATTTAACCAATGAAATTTAAAATTTAAACCATGAAAATGTCAAGGATGAATAGCTTACCTTAATGTTGCATATGGATTGTTGAATGGTCTCTTGTAGCTCCCGTAAATTGAGGCCAAACTCGGAGGGTAAGAGGGGGGTTTTGGATCTCAATAGTGGAAATGCAAAATGATGTGGTAAAAATGATTATTTACTCATTTGATTTACTTTTTACTATGTCATTTTGGGTTTTTTATGCTTATTCATTGATTAAACCTAATCCCTAATATCAAGATGAGTGTAATGACTTGCAGGTGTGATGACGTTGATAATTAAATGCAAGGGTATGGACATATTTTTCTTCGTTATGGCGTGTTTTTTATTGTTTTTATGGTTTTTACATAAAACTTCGAGAGTTGTTTTTGTCTGTTCTTGCGCTCGTAAAAAATATGAGAACATGGTCGAGCATACTTTTATCACTTTTTCGGGATCAACAAGGTTATATGAAAAAGGAACCTCCCTGGAGTCCTCTTCAATCTCTTTTTAGACTCTCTAAATATGAAAAGATCGCCGAGAGACCTTGCTATTTTTCACGCTAGCTAAAGTATTTGAAGTACGCAGCTAGTAAGCGATAATTAATCTTTTTTTCGGTCTTATCCAGACTATCTTACAAAAAAGGAACTGAGAGAGTTCTCTTTTAAGTGTTTTTCCACACTCTATAATCTTGAAAAACCTTCGAGTTTTCTATCTCTGGACTCGTTAAACAAACATTGACAGACCCGTGATGGGACCGAACCACTCCTTCTTAGGGTTCGTTAAATATACTCCGAGGGACTCATCCGAAGGATGAGCTTACATAAACAAGCATATGTTATCCTCCTCAAGATTGCGTAAAAATAAAGAGGTACTCGCCATAAATGGTGGGGGAAAATTTGGGAAAGGGATATGTTTCATTTTCGTATTGATTGGCAGTAAGTGTCGCTCTTGAACATGACACCCCCTATTCATCACATTTGAAGCCGGTTTGGGAAATCCATTTGTATCTCATTCGATTTGCTACAAGGCTATTCCTTGTGTCATCTTTGAGTCAATGCTGCCAAATCATTGGTCGTGTCATTCATATGTTCAAGAGAATTCCATCTGAAACCTATATTGAGTCGGCCATCTGCAGTTATCCATTCTCTCCGTGTCGGCCTTCCCTGTGTCCAGTCCAATTTGCAAAATGCTCTTTTTCACCTTCAAACTCTGTTACTCATTTCATGTCATTGATGGGGGATACATCAAGGCCCTCCTATGATGAGTTTTTTTCCGTCGAATCCACCTCATTATCCGGAAACAAGACTTAGAAATCATTTAGTACCTTGGAGCTTACATGCCTCAATGGCAAGTTTCCTCGCTTTCGACAATGGGTTTACATCATTGACCCCTGATCGAAAGATTCCGACAGATGTTCAACATCAACTCATTTATTCACATTCGATGGATTGTACTACAGTACCTTGGGAGTCATTGACATCAATGGTGATTTCCCTCGTGCTTGTTAACGGTTACATCAATGACCGGTAATCAAGTGGTTTCTGCCATGTTCGACTTCAACACATGTAATCACATGGTTAGATTCGTACTTTGGGTGACGAGATTGAAGACCCTGGATATCATCTTTACAATCCAGGTTGCGATGGAGTATGTATACTTTGCAACACATAGATCCACTGTGTATGTCTCGTGGCTATGTCGTCTTGATTATAAATTTCTCGCATAGATCCACAGTGTATTTTGGTGGCTATGCTATATTTTGACGACATGGATCCACAGTGTATGATTAGTGGCCATGACCCAGGTCTACAATGTTATCAGTCTATGATCTGAGTATGGGAATGCCTACCTTAGAATTGATATATATGATATTCTATAGATGCTTGGTTGTTCGCAGGTTTCTGATTAGATGTGCCCCTGGTTCTCGACACATACATGTAGCTTACAAAGTCTATCGGCTGTCACTGGTTCCAACACTCATAATTTGGGGGGAATTCTGTTACCCATGATTTTGGTCATCATGATGATCTATTGATGATGGTGTACTTAGGCTCTTCATAGGAACTTTTTCCTGAGAAAAGTTACTTTCTTCTCTTTCTAGAAATATCATTTTTGAAGGAGGTTCGCAGGCTGCTAGTATATTTTCCTACGAGAATGCATGATTCTCGTAGGCTGGATTAAGCTAGGGCATGAGTAGTTCGCACTGTAATGAACTGATAGGGTGAGAAATCTTTCTTAAGCAAGGAAAAAGATGAATTCTTGAAGTTTCTAGAAGGGAATCTTCTAGAAGGATGAGATGGCATTCAAGTGGTTATCCTAGTACTGGATTCCCTGATATTTTGGGATCATTCTTATCCAAGTAACTAATTCATTCTCTCCTATATATTGAGGGCATTCTCATGGAAAAGGTTAGAAGCAAACAAGGTTAAGAAAGACATTGGAGAATTGGTGAAAGATTGTGTGAAAGATTGAAGCTTGAACAATAGGCTGAGAAACTACAACAAAAATATCATAAAGGTTTTGATCTTGTTCATGCAAGTGAGAAAGTGTGTGTGTCAGAGTCAAGGGCCATCGAAAGGATGTTTGCAACATCAAGGCTTAGGTTGTAATCTTTACTTTCCATCAATGATACAGTAATATGTTCCTTTCCCATAAAGCTATCTTCACTTTATTGTATAATTCCTTGATCATATACATAGATTGACTGTTGAATATAATGAGTTGCTTCACTTCGATTGGTTTGAGTTGTCTTGGTATTGACTGCACAAGAGCATTGGAGCGAAGCTGGAACAAAAAATACCATAGGAAGAAATTATAAGGTATGTTACACGTTCTTGCCTCCTACTTCATTCAATAGTCGAAATCTAGGGAAAGAGTATTATTCTGTCTTGATTTTTTCTAGATCCAGGTGGATCTAGGGAGATCGGTTTGTGTCCACACTTACGGATTTATCCAATAACAACTCCAATATGAAATTTCATCTTAGGTGGGAGCCATATATGGGAAACAAAACACACTAGATCCCATTTTCGACCTTGATATGTGAAGTCGTCTTACGCCATTTTTCATCTTGACCCTTCCTTAGGAGAATATGGTACAAGCCCGTTCTGAGATCTGAAACCTGATAAGGGAATTTCCTTGAGAGAGATTATTTGTCAAGTGACATGGTCACCTTGGTTGGTGTTGATAGGTCACTGTAATGGTGACATATGTGATGTTGTAATCTCAGCACGACAATCAACTTCAAAGTGTAGATATTTATTGAAGAAATTACTTTCCCCTCATATCAGGTCAAACGTGTCCTTACAGAGCATTTCAATGTCCATAGAATCGTTTCATGCCTCAAAAACTTTCCTAAGCCAATTTCTCTTCTTAACTCTGAATGAGGTGGGTGCAAATCACAATAAAGAAAATAATATTAACTCTAATAAGGTGCGCCATCATGCTCGACTGATAAGGCGAGGTCAAAATTAGGGGAAATAGAGGGAAGAATACATGCATGAGAAAGAGAGGAGGGTGCCTTAGAAATAGTTAGTTTTGAAACTCCAGATTGCATGGAGGGAGAGAGCCATCTAGCTCACCCTACTTGATTATTTTTAGTTTAACATATACTACCATTTGTTGGATCATTGGAACTGCCAACCTGTCTTTCCTATTAACCACCCTTCTATACTTACTACTTTGTTATTTTACATGCATGCTTGGGTAAGAACTTTCAACATTGATATTAACTTTAGACGATGGAATGGATTACTTCAATTGGATATGATGACCAACTACTACCAAAAACCTAGTACTATTAATATATTATTGCCTCAGAGACCTCAACTTAAATATTTTTAAGCAACTTATTACAAATCACACCACTTGCTTTAATAATGTTTAAGGGGTAACACTATTGATCTTATCTTCACTCGTCTAGATACAAATGATTAATTTTATTCTTACAACGCATAGACCACACCACAACATGATGATAACTTAGCTTAGATATTGTTGCTTGTTCCATGAGGGGAGTACCCTTCTCTTTTAAATTCATTCCATGCCTCGAATTTTTTGTTTATCTTCAATAGACCTCATCTCACCTTGAGTTTAATATGTATGTGACAGGGAATAGTCTTCATCACCTTCTTTCCTATTTATATTATTTAGATAAATCTCTATCATTTATTTCTTCCTTCTTGAGAAACTTATGTTCCTCATGTTCACTGTGCTCCTTTTTTTTCATATACAACAAAGACTATTATTGATAACCTTCATGACCTTTCAGACCATTTTGTGGATTCAAGGATGTAGTCTTGACTCTACTTCTTATGAATCTTAGTTGTGAACCTCACTGATTGGTTGATATAAAGAGAGCCTTTATATAGGTTATTTCTTGGTACACCATATTTAATTCCTTTGTGGGATTTTTTTTTTCTCATGGGTTGGATAAATTAAGAGATTTTGATTCCTCACTTGTAAATAGGTACCTAAAATGGCCTTCTTTGTCGAGATCCATATTGAGGATTGTTGTCCATAATGGTTATTTATGGTACCTCTCATTCAACCCCTTCGAGTAGTGGATTATATGCCACTTCTTCAGATAGTTTTAGGAGTGTAACCAGGATTTTGTCACCATGTAGTGCCTTGTTTTATAGTCTCTTGGAGGTTTCCAATTTGGAGTGTTTCTTGATTAGGTTGTTTTGCATCTTTGTCACCTTTAGTTCGTACTCCATACTTTAGTCATAAATTGCGACATTCATTGTCACTATATTTTCCACTTAGTTCAACATTGTGGGGGGATGTAATGCAATGCTTCCTTGGGTGATTCTTCATGCTTCACCATTTTTGTTCAACATCGACTATTTTTTAGAGTGAGCCTCATATTGAGCACCTTTCCTATTTTGACTCAGCGGTTGCAGAGCCTAGTGACCCATGAACTCTAGTGATATGGATTGGCATCCATAAGGACACTCATTTTATGATGTTTTTGTCAATTGTACATGAGTACCTCATTAATCTTTCTGTGTTAAGACTCATTTCAGAGGATCAATCTCATTTCTTGAGAAGTCTGAAACTTGGATTTATTACATGGATCCTTAATGGTGTTGACATATTGGGGTCAATTGGCCCTCTTTAAAGTTTTGGACACTATTGTTTGGAGTTTTCACCATCCACGGACCTCATTTCTCCTTTGTTGGTTGATGGTGTTCGATTTTGTTCAAAACCTTGTTTCGGTTCTTCACTAGCACCTATTTTTTGAAACACTTATGTGGTGGTTGTCTATGTTTTTCATTCTTGTGCCTCTGCAGCCAAACCTCTTCCACATTAGAATTCAACCATGTTCTTTGAGGTTACTTGGCCTTCTTCTTCATAGTTTTGTCATACTTCCTTATTGTAGCTTTCAACCTCCGTAGGCCTCATACTCTTGCTTTTCAATGCATCTTTGTGGGATCTTATTTAGTTTTAACTCCAACACCATTTTCAACATTGGAATTTTTCTCTCTTTTGAAGAGGAGATTTTTCCTACAGGATTTTCTCCTTTTCTCCAGTTATGAGATTTTGTACATGGGTACCTTATCAGGTCTTGTTTTCAGGACCCATCTTTGTTCTTATTTTTTCCTCCCTATGTTTCACTTATGGGGGGGTGTTGGTGTGTTTGTTTAGATTATATATATTTCTAAACACATGACAACTATGTGAGTCAAGATCACATATATTCTCTCAACTGTCCAATTAATCTTAGCTATTTTTTGGGCCTCCTCAATCATATAAATTGAGGAGATCTGCTTGTAATTAATCATCAGATATAGAGATTATATTTCTGTTGTTGGTCTTTTATGGATTTTAATCTCATGTATGATCTTGGTTAGTCCTGACTCACAATATTAATTGCAGGATAAAATTTCCTTATTTAATGTGGCATTCAATTAATCAACTATGATAAAATTCCCTTGGTTAATGTGGCATCTAATAAATCAATAAATTATGTTGGCCAACATTTTTAGTTGCATGGATAAAATGACATTATTCAATTTCGTATCTAATCAATCAACTATGTTAGTATATGTTTGTTGTAAAACTTGGATTTATTTTTTAGTTGTTAATATAATGTATGATGGCATATGTTTGTTGTAAAACCTGGATTTACTTTTGATTTGTTAATATGATGTAAGAGAATAAAAATATTTTACAAAAAAATATTATTAGTCCCTACCCTTCGGGTTGTAGGGGCTATCAGTAATTGGTTTGTGGGTGTTATATTAATCTATGCATGCAAATCCATGCCAACAAATGAAATTTAACAAAAGTTTTTCCAAACTTATACAATTTTCAGAATCCCATTTATTTTTTTAGTCTAACTTCTTAGTTTGAGGTCTTATTTGGCCTCATATCAAAGAAAGAGAATTCAAATTTAGGAAAAATAAGGATTCAGACTTAGGAAACTCTATTTGTACGAAGCAAAGTGAATTAATGTTAACTTTCAAGTTAACATTAATTCAAAACCTTACATGTTTAATATTTCCACAAGAAATCCATATCCTGTTATGTTGCAATGTTTGTGTTGGATTTGGTGTCTCATAATGGTAGTGGGTGATACTTCCACTTGGTCACTTGAATTTCGCTTGGTAGAGTTCAAGCAAAAATAAATCGGTGATTCCATTAATTTCTTACCCGATGCGCTTTCCCTTCTACTTACCCTATACACTTTCCCTTCTACTAAGGAGTGCTCTTGAGTGCTTTCCCTTCTACTTTAGAGTTCTCCTGAAGGAATGGGTATCCTATGCTACTACTGGAACCTGTATTCTCAAATCGGTTCTCTTTTCCTACAAGATTGAAAAGAGAAGAGTGATCATGGAACCTGTCTTCTCAAACAAGGTCATCTTCTCCCTACAATATTGAAAATGGTAGAGTGATCATAGAACCTGTGTTCTCAAACCCTTTCTGCCTCGCCTCTTGTATCGCATCTAGGTTTTTCCTATTAGTCAGGAATCAAATTGGTTATTAGATTGATTCCCCCTACTTATTATTTAGCACCTGGAAATGCAATGATGAGCAACTTACCAACCTCAATGATGAATGATTTTTAGCGGTGTTCAATCCAATTTCCATGTCTCTCTTGGATTTCCTCCATATTCCCATTAAATGAATGTATATAGGAAAGGTATTTTAATTTTTAAAATCACATTATAGTAAAAATGCAAACACTTACAATACGGTAGGAAAGAACTCAGGATTTGGTCCAAGAATTCACCCCTGTTGACAAATTCAAGAAATTTTGTGTCTCTATAAGAAAAGGAAAATGAAAGTATTTGAAACAAGAATGATTTCTTACTAATATATTATGAGAAAATTGTGCATTCGATCTCATTTCAAACAAAATTTTTGACAACTTTGGTGCCCTTGGCGATTATAGATTAATGGATACCTAGACTTGTTGGTTGTGGTGCCTGATTTTCATGATTCAGATGTTTTTTTCAGTCGTTCTTGGATATCATTTCTTGACAGGGGGTGTGTGTGTGGGGGGGGGATGAAATTAATGGATACCCCTCTGGCAGGAGATTCGAGGTAAGCACCCTCAGAGTAAAATTTTAGGAAAAATTGCCTTGTAAAATATTGTAATTTCGTAGTCAATCTGGATCGCTCATTATAAGGTCACAGATCTGACAATAGATGTTATGTTAGGGATTTTTTCCCTAGAAGGAAACCATATTTTATGAGAGAATTGTATTGCAGCTGTGTGTGATAGTGAATATTGTATTCTGAGGGAGGATATTATGAGATAAAGAAGAGGAAGTTACAATGGGCATTTTGTAGGTTGTATCCCTTTATTTTGTTGGATAATAAAAAGGGAGGACTTGAAAATTTATATGGTGGATGTAGCCCACATTGGGTGACCCACAAATATTTGTGTCTTTATTGTATTGTGTATCTTCTATGTTTTAATTCTGCATTTGTTTTATTTTATTTCTCCATGATCTTGTTTTTATAACAAGACTACCAAACAAACCAAGGATAATCGACACTCATAAATCAAGAGTAAGACTCATAGACTTTTTAATTCAACTTGATTAACCATCACTAAGATCCACTAGCTAAAATATAAATCATTGTTTCTGAAAAAACAAATATTAAAAGGGCTTGGTTGGTTTGGCGGGGTAGACCGGAAGGGGAAATTGTATTTGGAATGAATGTTGGTCTATTAGCCATTTTATGAATATCACGAGTAACTAAACCATAGAGAATGAGCCAAAAATATAGTACATATAATCATAGTCACATCTGACTAGTAGTATCTTTAGGTGTTGTATCTCCCAACCTCTATGTCTGGGTAGGTGCACCATAAAGCATATGCGATCTTACTTATTGATTGATGCATACAGTCTTAACGAACCAAAAATATGAGAAGTGAGGGGGAGAAGCGTGTTGATGCCACTATTCACCCTAGTCATTGCGTAATAGGTAAGTTGATTCAATAGACAATCTTTCCTGGAGAAGTGCAAACCAAGATTTCCTTCATGGTGCTATTCCTGAACCATTAAATTCCTTCTCATTAATAGGCACTTCCTTCTGTGAGATCTCTTTTCTTTCCATGGAAGGATTCAACAGAGTTGGATACCGTCTGGATTTAAACATTTGCAACACTTACTGGTGGCATTAGAATTTATCAAAATTAAAAAAATCACCCTGAAATATAAATAAGGTGTTGTCTAAACATTCAACTTTTTGAAAAATTTCACTAGAATCTGGTAAAACAGAGCTTGGTGAAATCTCCATTTTCTATTGTTTAAATTGGATTTTTGAATGCATAAATGGATTCAAAACCCTTAAAAACCCTTAGGGAACTCAAATTATACAGACTCACTCACTCAAATATAGAGTTCCAACAATGTTTTACTAGATTTCAGTAAACATTGATCGAAAACATCCCCATAAAAAAATCCAAAAAGTTGAATGTTTAGACTACGTGTATAAATAACATACAATTGTTTCAATAATACGACATATAATTAAATTCACTAACATAGATATGCAAACAAATTTAAAACACCATCTTTCAAGAACTGACATCGATCTAAACGAAAATTGCAAGCACAAGCTTTGAAGTAAAAATGGCTCAAATCTTAATTTCCACGTATATTTATACCTTTCATCAGGATCATGATTTTCACATATATTTTTTCCTCCATGATTTTCACATATATTTGTGCCTCCTTCACTTAGTGTTAGTGTTAGGTCCTGGTTTTCAAAGTTTATTTCACTCACAGATGGTGTTGTCCTAAAACAAAACCTGACACATGTATGACAGCAGGGCGAGTCAATTACTGTCCAGAAAATTTACTGCATTTTGAATTTGATCAATACACTAATTCACTCTCTAGTTACCAACAATCATCTCACCATTTCAGAGGAGCTTAAAAGTTGAAAAGTGCATGTACACAAGTCATTCGATTTCTGGTTTGGTGGGTTATCACGATAGTGCACAAAGTCTGCACCATGATAAAGTTTTGTATTCAGACCATACTCAACCACATGGGACATATTACCAACTATTCTCTACCTTAATGGAAAACATGTCCAAAAATTGATGTGAATATGGTTTTAGTGAAATTTTTCCGGGCATTAAAATTTCACAACGAATCGATTGAAAAAATTAAGAACAAGGTTAAATTCACCATTGTTTTGCATGTTTTAACTTTAGTTTGCAGAAGAAAACGCTAGAAATTGTATTGCTCCATATTATTTAACAAAGTTCACATTGTAGGTTCAAAAATAAAATGTTAGACAAGCCTAGCTCAAAATCCTTAGGATAATTGTATTCAACTAATCTATTTTTATCACCCTCATGTTGCAATGGTCTTTTATTGGGTGTTCACCTCTACCCAAATTATTTTTTGACATTCATGATTAAACCTTAGCAAATGCAATGAAAACATTGTCTATTAATGTTCTTACAAACATCAAATGAACCTATAATTTGTCCAAGAGTTTTGAGTTAATGTTGATCTAATGGTTTATCTATGTCAATGCAATCTGTCTTTAAGTTTGGCACTCCATGCTTCCAAGTTTAGCCTCTTCATGGCAGGGAATTATTGCTACTCAACCTATCTTGTTCTAAATATGATTAAATATAAAAGTTTACATAGTTGTGCAATATACATTCTCATATTCTCTTCATTAAATTGTATTTCCGGTTTGTACTCATTATAAACATCCATATAAATCATGGCAGGGTGACCCTTTGATAAATAAATGTAAAAGTTAATAGATAGCGTGCACACTCTTATCTAACTGGACTAATTACATATTTGTAGTGATAAATATGTGAAGTGTTGTCACCTTCTTTCTATATTTTATGAGAAGTTTCCAAATCTATTTGGAAGTTCATTAGTTTTACAATTTAGAATGAGAACATATAATGCAAGTGGTATGCATGTTGTTTTAGGGAGCTTGATTTTTAATTAAGTTAAATTTATATTAAATTATTTGTTAGGCCTAATAGTTTAATATTTATAAAGATTTATCATTCTAACGTTATTATAGAAAACCTAATCAATACTTACAAACAAAAGATAACTTTGTATGAAGATCTATGTCAACATTTTCATTAGTATACCTACAATGCTTTCATCACCTTATATTATTGTCTTACAATGAATCACTCTTATTTCTTATGAATAACATCCTTTCAACACTAAAAGGATCCCTAAATAAACTAAACAACTTACATTGAGATTCAAATCAAACTTCCAAATCTAAATAGCCATCTATGATTTCAACAAGAAGATTGTTTGTTTAATTTTTAGAGTAAGATTTAAAATTGTTTTTGATTGGGTAAGAATCTATCATTCTGAGACATAAGTAAACATGTTAATGGTTCAAAGGCATATGATAGAAGTGAAAGTATGCCCTTCTACGAATTACCAATGGGTCATTTCAAGTGGCATAGTTTTCCTTGAATAGCAATGATGAGTTATCCTACATTCATGGATAGTGACCAATCATTACTGTCCTTCTTGTTGGTTTACCATTGAGTTATGATGGGTTTCATTGCCTTCGAAAAATAAAATTGTTTATCTACCACAAATATTATTTTATATTTCAAAACATTATGATAAGTATTTGTAAGATGTGATCTTTCTCATGAATTAATTCACAAGTCGTTTGTTCAAAATATGGGAAGCTTCAACAACTCGAGGTCCCAAGAAAAAGACCTTGTTCCACATGGTTATCTCATGAAATTTAATTGATAACAATTCCACTAGAATTGAAGATGATGATAATAATAATAATAATAATAATCTAATTTTAAGGTCACGGCCAATCTAGACACCTAATTGGTGTATGAGACCTCCTTGTTTGTAAGGTCAAGGGACCACTTCTGCACAACAATTTCACTGCTAAAGTGTATAGAGGTATACACAACGTATCCTCCTCTGAATTTGAACCTATAACTTCTTAGGAGGAAACATATCTTATTAATCTCCTAATATTGATAAGTACAAAAATTGAAGATATATATTATTCTAAACTATTGTTAAAATGATTGCGTGCTATCAGTATCATGATTCATTGATGTGTGATAGTATTCTTATGTGTTTGTATGCTTTAATAATGTCTATCGTGGTTGGGTTTTTCAAACATGCATGGTTCATACAAATATATTGACCTAGAACCAACCAATCAACGATGACATAATAAATTAGTTAGCGAGTATCATGATTCATTGATGTGTGATAGTATGCTTATATGTTTGGATGCTTTAACAATGTCTACTATGGTTGGATTTTTCAAACATGCATGGTTCATACAAATATATTGACCTAGAACCAACCAATCAACAATGACATAGTAAATGAGCTAGCACCTATTCAATGTGATAAGATCTCGAGTCATGAAATACATCATTTTTTCATGGAGACCATGGCCCTGTTTTAAAAATACAATATTTAATGATGTAAATTGATATTCGTTTTTTAATTTCTCAAGCATCTCGAAGGTAAGACCAAATTTATATTTAAATATTAGTTATTTATATAAAATTGTTGAAGGCGCTAATAAAACATTATGTTTCCATGTTTTTCTTAGTAGTTATTTCTTGGATTTAGAGAAAATATATTTATGGGGTCAATCATTTCATCTTTTCTTAGTGATATACATACATGAAATTTTTAAGTTAAGGATATATGGTGCACATACTTCTTACATTTTGGAAATGGGAAAATTTAGTGGGAAATGTCTTATTTTTTTAAACTATAAGAATTAGTGTTGGAATGATTTGGGTTAGGTTCGGGATTAAATTTACTCGCTTCCACTGTAATCCATAAGAGTATATCCAATAACCAACAAGTCAAATATATCAATAACTTCAACATGTCTGAAAACACAACAAGGATCTCTATCCAGGAGGCATCTACCCTTCTAACATATCACCACTGAAGATGTTTCTATGTCTTCCATTTAAAAAAATTAAGAAAACGTAGAGAGAAATGTTTTCAAATAAAGAGAAAGTGATTTCCTTTTTTTGAAATACCTTTACGCATGCCTCTTCGAAAAGTGGGATGTAAATATTCCTTCTCAATAATTTTAGAAAAAAAACAAATTAAAGCAATATAAAACAATTAAAACTCTAAAGAGAATGTTACACTTGAGATCAATATAAGTGGACAGGACCTTATACACTGATATTGCACTTGAGATTAATGTTTTTCATTTGCTAACTCAGGATCCCGAAGGCAAGAGAAGAAAATAGGATACACACTGCTCGACTCTAGACCCTTACTCAGACTCTCTCGACTCAATTCCCCCGATGCCTAAATGAGGAGAGGAAGCACTTATTTATACATATCTAAGAAAGTTCCCGGTAATGGGCTACGGGCAACTGCCAATTACAAAGATTCCATGAAGAGATAGATGGGGCAGCTGTGGACTACAGCTGTTATGTCGTCCCTTGGAGGCTAGGCCATATGGGGACCCATCATACCTTTTCTATAATGACATAGACTAAAGTAGATATTCCTTATCTTTACACTGTGGAGTTTACTGAACCCACGAACCGTCGGGACACCACTATCGGCCCAATAGACATGAAAATGATTTCCATTATTACAAATACATTATTACAAATAGGACTACTGGGTCCATCACGCTTCTAGCATATTCTGAATATTAAACTCTGCTATGGAATCAAAAGAGAAATCACTATTATATTCATGACTAGTAGGAGGCGAACTGTGATCTGACAAGAAGGGAGGAAGTCCACTAAAGCACCTGTAGAAAGGTGATCCTTGCATTGCTGGAATTAGTTCATGTTTAGGAACACATAAGTTACCATAATAAGTACTAGTAACTTTATAGCAAGGAGGTTGATATGGTTCTGTTGGTACATAGTGGAGTTCACTGCTCATGTAAGATAAAGCTGAAAAAAAAACCATGCTTCATGTTGAGCAGCTTCACAGACTTCAGCATGAAACCATATCTTAAAGGATTCTTTATTTGTATTGTTGAAGAAATCTTCATCCCTTGGACAATATTTCCAGAACAATAAATACAACCATCCTGACCAAGAATAATAATAATCTTTGAACAAATCACATTCAAATGTTAACCAACAACAACTATCATATTTGATTTGGTGCAAGATTTTGCAGTAATCTTCATATGATAGTGTAGGAGAATAAAGGCTAATGTAGACTTGTCCTTGATGTGGTCCACCAGTCATTATTCCTCTGAATAAATCTCTATTTTCTCTGAAATATCTACCAAATGATTCATAACCATTATACTTATCAATCCAGAATTCTAAAATACGTAGACTAGCTGGACTATTCTTTATCTGACAAGCTAAACAATCAAAACAGAAACAATATCTACAGTCTTTACAGACCAAGATCCATTTGAATCCTGGTGGAGCTTCCTTAGCTATGGAGCTCAAGGAGGATGAATCCATTTGATCGTTTTATCTTTTCCTGTGCTATGTGTAGCTTCTCTTGTCAGAAGATCTACAATGCAATTTTCTTTACCAGGCTTATATTGAATATCAAAATCATAACCATCTAGCCAAAGACTCCATCGCAGAACTCTGTTGTTCCTCTTTTCAAGTAACCTTTGATTAGTAAGCATCCCCTTCATATGTTTTAAATCAGTTCTCACAGTAAAATGGATAGGTTTAAGAAACATCCTGAACTTTTTTATTCCATTCTTGACTGCAAGAATTTCCTTGCGAGAAGAGGGATATCTTGATTCAGTATCAGAAAAACATCCAGAAGTATAAATACATACTTCTTCCAGCTTTGGACCATTCTTTTGCAAAAGAAATGCTGCCCATGTTTCATTAGAGGCATCAGTTTCTAAGATTAATTGGAAGGACAAATCTGGAAGATGAAGCTTTGGTAAGTTCTGGAGTTTTTGCTTAATAATTTGGACAGCTTGTGTCATTTTGTAGTTCCAGGGTATTGACTTGCTCAGTCTCTTCTGTAATATCCGGACATCTTTTGCCTGATTCTCATAGAACTATCGGATATAGTTTAAACAACCTAGGAACCTTTGTAGTTGTTTTGTGTCCAGAAGCTCATCAGGGAACTGAACTAATTTTTTCAAAACATGATCCTGGAGTTCTACTTCTCCTTGAGAAAGTATAAGTCCAAGATATTCAATCTTTGATTGTGCCCAACATAATTTGGACTTACTAAGTACAAGTCCATGTTTGAACAAAAGATCATAAACTTGCTTCAAATGTTGTACATGCTATCTCATATCTATAGAGCATATTAATAAATCATCTATGTACACTATTACAAAATGAAGATGTCTGAAGATATCATCCATGCGTTTCTGAAATTCAGAGGGAGCATTCTTCAGACCAAATGGCATGAATTTCCATTGATATTGCCCCTGAGGCACAACAAAGGAAGTCTTATATCTATCTTTGGGTATAATGCCAATCTGCCAAAATCCACTTTTAAGATCAAATTTGCTAAATACATTGCATTTCCCAATCTTAGAGAATAATAATTCTTTGGAGGGCAAAGGGAATCTAAATGGTAACAAAGCTTCATTTAAAGCTCTGTAATTAATGACCATCCTTGGTTTTCCCCTTTTCTGTTCACTGTGTTTATTGACATAAAATGTTGGACATGCCCATGGACTTATACTATTCTCTATAAGCTTTCTTTCCAATAATTCTGCAATCTCCTTCTTACAGTATTCAAGTTCTGTAGGAGACATATGATTGGCAGAAGCTTTTTGGGGCTTAGGAATGTAATCTTCTTTATATGGAAGATTCACAAAATACTTCTCTCTAGTCCAGAAAGCGTTAGGATAATCAGAAGTACAGTCATTTTCAATCTTTTCTTTTATATCCTTGATGACTTCTTCTCCATGCTTATTAATATGGGAAACTATTTTCTGGATTCTTGAGAGACTACTAGCAGAATGTTCTAATTTCTTAGTAGATTCTTTTACTGCCATTCTACTTTCAAAGACTGTTTTTCTAGGAATCTTCAATGGTTTTCCATTTCTATGTAATTGTACAAAGTTACTACCAACTATTAGTGGAAGACATTTATTCACAAAATCTTGACCTAGTAGGATATCATATCCAGTATCAAAACTGTAAAGAGTTACTGGAATTTTCTCTTCTTGGATGTATATGGGGAAGTCTGGAGCTATATGAGAAATCTTTAATTCAATCTTATTGACTGCTCTAAAAGATATATTTACAGGCTGCCAGTAATATTCAAGGATTGCTCCAAATTTTGCACATGAATTCATGGCTCCTGTATCTAATTGAGCATCCAAGGCATATTGCATATATACTGATACTTTAATGGAGACAGTGATGACAATTCTGTCATCTAGGCCTTTTATTATTTTATTTACAGAGAATTCAGCCTCTAATTCATTTTGTAAGAATATCTCTTTCTCAAATTCTTCATTTCTTTTCTTTTTCAGATATTCAAGTTCTTCTCTTTGTAGTTTCAAGGTTTTCCAAAGATCATGTACCAGAGTCTCTTTCTCACTTATCTCTTGTTCTAGATGGAAGATAGTGTTTTCGAGAGATTGTTCTTCCACATTTGGAGAAAGACTTAGAGCTTTACCTTTTGGCTCCTGATGAGTAATAGGTTTGTAAGGTTGCATCACAGGAGGTTGGGTAGGAGTAGGGACAAACTATGCATCAGTAGGTGTATAATGCTGAATAGTCACCATGCTTGGCTGCTGGAGAGCTTGTATCTGCTGATTAAGTCGCTCTAATTGAGAAGTGTAGTGATCAGATAATTGAAACTGACCAAGAGTGAGGGCTGAAAGTTTAGATTCAAGGGATGACCTTTGGGCAAGAAGAGAATTAAGGTCAACAAAAGAAGACATCATTTTGATATCTAAGAAATTGAGTTCTTCTAGTGGTAAAGAATCATCAGAATCAGAAGAAGGATGGGAGTCATTATCAGAATCACTGTCATCTGTGACAGAGAAATATTCACCTTCTGAACGGTGAGAGACTAAGTCCCATTCAGTTGGATCATATGTTGTGTTAAACAAATCCATAAAAAAAATTTGGACTTTTGTCTTCCACCGCAGAGGACACTGAGACGCCCAGTGGCTAGGCTTCTTACAGATAAAACATGAGGAATGCTTGGCTCTATGGTGTTGTGGTTTTCATTTAAAGAAAACTTTTCTTTTCCTCATAGGGAAGTGACGGGAAACTTGTTTAGAATATTTCCGAGGATAAGCACAACCACAGTATTTTTTAGACATCTTTTTATGTTTCTTCTGATTAGAACATCTGAAACTAGAAGTTTCATTGAAAAATTCACAAACAGAGGAATCAAATCCTAAATGTTTCTTTAGGGATTTGGTTGTCTTCTTTCTTATACATTCATTTTGCAGAGCAGTGACAATGTGCTCTTGTAGACCGGCAAGAGATAGAGTTTCTATATCTATCTCCAGATCTTCTAGCCTTTCTCTGACTAGATCAATAATTTTTCCTGGAAGGGAAGATAAATATTTTCATAAATATGTAGCATTAGTTGGATCCGAGACTTTATAGAGAAGGGATTGCATAGTACAAAAATATTTTGGTAACTGGGAGAGATGACAGAGTCTTTGACTCATGAACAGATCAGCATAATGACTCATATTGACTTTTATGTCTCCGTAGAATTCATGCACAACTGCCTTGACAAGCTCATCAACAAGTTTCTCATGCTCAAGTATTCTAAGCTTGCTTCTAGGAGTTACTCTTTCCCACCAGAAATTTAAGTTACCAACAAACCCCCAAGTAATTCTTAGAGAAATATCACTCCAAGTTACTTTGTCCTTATGCAATAGCTTTTGTGTTCTAGCCCATGCATGCCATTGTTGTATTATGTTTTCTATTTCAGTTTTGCTTTTACAATCAAAATCTAAAACAGGGGCTGTATCAACATGTCTGATGGAGACTGTAGGTTGTCCATCAATATTCATTGGGGCTTTCTTAGATCCAGCATATTTACTATTACACCATTTTTCCCAAGCAGACTGGAAATTTGTTCCAGAAGACTCAGGTTTTTCTTCAGTAGGTTTTGTCTCACCTTCCATAGCTTTTATTGAAATATTATTTACAAACGACTTAGGAGAAGAAATATGGACAAGGGATAATTGATTTTCTAGGCTAGCTGTTTTGGAATCATTTACTTGAGTTTGAAGTGTAGATATTTGAGATTTAACTAACTCAAGCTTGTCAATAGCTAGTTGAGAAATTTCAGCTATTCTTACTAGAGTAGGGTTAGCCAGACTACAAGCCAATTGCTTCAATGTCAAGTATTTTGTTGGCTCTGTAGCAGAAGTATTAGTGCCAAAGAAAGAAAATGTTGCATCAGAAGTTTCAGGGATTAATACAGGAGAAGCAGGTTGAGATTCTTCTTGATATGTAGATTTCATATTAGTAACTGCTTTCTCAATTATTTCCAACTTTTCTAAGATAGTGTGCAGTTGAAGCTTCAGTTATTCATGATTATGCTCTAGATTGTCAATTTCTGAATGTAGACCATTCAGATGTCTTTGAGTTTTAATAACATCTTGAGCTATATCATCAAGATTTTGTGCAAGGCACATAGACTGATAGTTGGAGTAATTTTGAAGTCTTATAATATCCTGAGAAGGATCTGCATCTGACTTTCTGTATTTTATGAAATCAAGGTCTGCTACCATATCATTCTGGAATTTGGGAATTTGATTCTTGGGACCTAAATGTCTATATGGTAGTTCTGCCCTTTTTTCTTTTCCACTCCTAGGTAGAGGAGTATCAAACATCTTGATTGTAGGGACAAATAGATCTTGACATGAAGAGCAATCTGGATGTTGACCATAATGATCAACCTTACTCTGATAAGTACTGAAATTCTGAGGAACAACAGGGTAGGCTTTGAGAGAATCGGTAGGACAAGGTTCTTGGGTAGGAAAATTTCTTTTACAGTAATAACAGTTTTTGGAACCTTGTGAGTGATGTAATAAATGGTCATCTAACTTAGATCTACCAGAAGCGGGTTTATATACAGGGTTTCTGGGAGGAGAATGTACAGGAGTATGTGTTACATAATCAGATCTTGAAGTACTTGTGGACAGATTAGAAAATTGCCTGTCAAGATCTTGGATTTTCTGGCTTTGTGACCGTCCAAGCTTTAGAACTGGTTTACTAGCATTATTCATAGAAACAGTAAGTCCTTTAGGAATTGGAGGTTGTATTTTTGCAGAGATAGGTTCATATTCTGCAGGCCATTCTTCTATTTCTGTTAATTGACAGAAACCAAGGGTTAGAGGAGAGACGTTTCCAGGGCCAACCACCACGCCTTCATAGGTGGCACGTTTAAGTAATTTAGGATTCAAGGCAGGCATAGTCGTGGAAACAAAACACAGATAGATGGAAGAATGTAACTGAGAAATTTTAGATCCTTCAGCCATGTGAAAGCCAACAAACTGTACATAGGCTTGTAACAAGGAATTAATATAAGGATCACATAGGGAGACTTGGTACCGCGGTAAAGCTGAGGACCAGACAGGGCCATTAGGTAATGGTGCTTGAAATCCAGAAATCAAGGCATCCTGAAAGGTATTATGACGGGAGTCAATGATACATGTAAGAATAGAGGTATCTAAACCAGGGTGAACAAGAGGATTTATACCAAACTGAATTAATCCAATATGGATATACTCAAAACCATGGGAAAGAACCCAGGCAATATCAGCTTGTTGGATCAAGGGAACTTGATACACAGACTGGCCAAGAGAGATAGGTACATTTACTGAACAATGTCTGATTAATGTAGTGGCTTTGAACTGAAACATAGAGATATCATATATGGAAGAAGCAGGAACTTCAGGTATACGCCAATTAGGATCTGGCTCATATTCCTGAGCTAACAATCGAACATTATATAGTGGTTTATCACCAGACTGACTGAGTAACTTAGTATACCATTTACTAGGTCGATATTTAGTAAGAGATGATAGATCATGAGATGAAGAGTCCTTTTATGAAGCCATTATGAATTACTGCTACTTCTGGCAAGTATCCTTTAAATGTTGTAGGTAAGCAAAAGATAAAATGGTAAGTTCAACTTACAATGAGTCTAAGACACTGGAAATAGCAAAGGCCTTCTACGGCACCAAAATGCTGATCAATGCTTACGTATCCTCCGACAATCACCTTTGGCTGAACACTTCACTCTATCTAGAATTTGCACATCTCACAACCATATCTTCCAGACACAAGGCTTACTCATAACAACAAAACTTCAAAACTCTGATTTTATTAATCTGTCAATCTTTGTTACATAACATCATGCAGGAGGCATGGAACATACACAGACTATTGAGATATATTTGCATAGAAAAGCAGGGCATTCAGGCTTATGTCCTCGAAGATACAAGGATTAGCCAGGCTCCTGGCACACTGCTCAGGCAAATACTACCTCAGACAGGCTCTAATACCAGGTTACGTGCACTTCAAAGAGGAAAGGACCTTATACACTGATATTACACTGATATTATATATATATTCACATTCTCTTTAGAGTTTTAATTGTTTTATATTGCTTTAATTTGTTTTTTTTCTAAAATTATTGAGAAGGAATATTTACATCCCACTTTTCGAAGAGGCATGCATAAAGGTATTTCACAAAAAGGAAATATGAGTGGGTCTAATGGTTAGGACCATATGTTTTCTCTTATAAGGTCACAAGTTCAAATCTAGAGGGGAGTAGG
>JZKD02S0891094.1:54640-89509 GCA_000966675.3 Picea glauca | reverse complement strand
AAAAGGAGGTTTCCCCCTCGAAGAGGCTTATTATCTGAAATTATCTCTTTTTCAAGGCATTGAGTACTTTTTCTAAGGTTTTTCTATGCTATATTGATATTTGGTTCTTAACAATCAATATCATTTAACCAAAGTGGGTCAAGAATATGTGGTTCATGCTCATCATGTAAAGGAAAATAAAACTCTTCAAACTATCGAACAATTAATAAAGGCGGCTCATGCAAGAAACACACCTATAATTGTTTCAAATCAATTAATCAATCTTAAGAAAGAGCAAGAGATGATTGTAGAATGGAAAATTAATCACAGTTTGCTTCAAGATAAGCTAATGTCATGCAAATATTAAAAACATATCAGCTCATTTGCAGACATATTTTTGATACTATAATTAATAATGTTGTCTACATGGATGATAGTGGCTTCAATAAGATGTGACATGGTACAAATGGCTAACAATATGTTGTCAGTTATCATGATTGTTTTATAGTTGATCTTGATGAGACAGCTGCATAGGATAGAGTTCAAAGATAGAGAACAAGTCGGGTGGCCTGTCCCAAGCTTGATGAATGATTAGTAACCTTTTGGGTACCAAAAGGTCTTTAGTGGGGAGGTGTGATCCAAAATTGGATCCATGAGCTTGATGGGGCTAAAAAAGGCCTGAAAATCAAAATTCTTAGAATGGCTTCAAAACGAATGTCTGTGTAGTCCTCATCGATACCAACCTAACGCAACTTGAACGGGCTCAACAAGACGTCATATGATCCAACTATCATGATTTGTTCATTTGTCCAAACAAGAAAAAAGTAGACAAGCCAAAAAGTCAACGCTAACGTCAACATGACATCATGATGAATTCATCACATTGATGTCGCAGTGTCTAGAGGTGACACATGGTAGCTATTGATACAACTAACATGGCAGGGTACAATTGGATGTTGACGTGGTAGGTATAGGTGGACTAATCTAGAAGTGGCACGTGTCACCACTACAAGGGTGACATGTGGCACTGTATAACCAACCATCAGATGCACCACAGATACATACAAGCCCCATGAGGGCTACTCAGGAAGAAGATTTCTCTCTCAGAACCTAGGGCTTCCAAGGTATGTGGAAAGATTTCATATGTGCAAGAGATGCATCTCACTACAAAGACTATAGTAGAAGATAGAATATTGGCTCAGTCCCTCATAACTAACCCAATTGAGGAAACATACGAATTCCATAAGAATAATATAGTTAGGAATACTCAATGGATGAAATAGGTGCAATGGATACAGGTAAAGAGAAATTGCAGCCCACCATCGGTCGCCGCAACTAAGTAACCAAGGGGAACCCAATTAGGGTGCATAAGAAACATGCATGATGCCCCTGAAGAATCACACTTGCGCATGTATGGAGATGTCCCTATCACCATCAAGGTTCAATGGTCCCATTCTTCTCTCGAATTAATATAGTGACATGTTTGTTATACACTTCATGAAGGAAATAATAATTGTCTAGTCTCTCAAAAATAATTTCTACGAACTCCCCAAAATTTATGCACATTTTGCAGTTACATTAGTCAACATGTGAAATTAATCCACACATATTGCTACATTTAACAGAGCTCAAAATGTCGGCAAAAGAGGCTAACACCACTTTTTACCATTTTGATATTAATGAGATGACTGAGATATTATACATTTGACTAACTTGGATAATAACAACATTTACTCCCATCCCACCTCCTAGTTGTTTCATAGTACCCATTTGGAAATTTTTCATTCTTAAACTTAATGCATCCCAACTTAGTGTTGAGTTTTATTCATCAATAAAAGGGTGTAAACATTGTAGTTGGAAGGGAACAATAGTAGTAGATGGGAGTTGAAATATTAACATTTGTTTCTTAGTAGTAACTTTCCATTGGAACCTCACAAAAATAATTCCCATGGCTTCGGAAAGAAGAACACATGGCAGAAATCGATCCATGGTCATCGTAGACCGACAAGTAGTAAATCCAACATTACCGTGCCATGTGAGAGTCATAGGTTCCAAGAGAGGAAGAGTGCATGATGTTCATTTCACCAATTACAATGTCCATGAACTTGAGAAACTCCCCACCTTGTCCTTTCACTATTATACTTTCACTTTTCAAAATACAGATGGTAAGTCATTAGTGATCACTAGCCACAAACCCTTAGACAAGTCGACATTATCTGTAACATCCCCATCCACCAACAGGCCAAGCAATGCCACAACTTGAACACTTTACTTAGCTCAACTAACATTGATACCAATTTGTAATGTCCCCGACCACCGAAAAACAAGTCGGGCAATGCCATAGAGTAACTGACATAGAGCCCCTACCCTCAGTAGTGTCTACTGACCTCTTGGTCTAGGATCATTCCAATTCTCTGAGTTGAAGCAACTCTTTGGTCCATATTGGAACCTCCATGAAATAAAACCACAGGTCCTTTTATGAACTCTTCCTACGCAAACAAGCACTAGGTGTAATCTCCCCTCACATAAGCATCGACGGTGTCCAAGAGCCTTACCAAAAGGTTCTTTTCACTTTGCGATTTCGGGTGTTCTATTATGGGCCAACCTTATCTCTCTTCACTCTTGAGTTTTGATTCTCCAAACTAAGTGCTTCACTTTGTCTGAATATTTCTCATCTCCCTTATTCTGAAACCCTAACTTGTGCTTGCATCATATCAATGGTCCACTACTTCTCGTGATCCAATGGTCTTGATCTCTCCTTCGCGTATCAGGACTTTGCGTTTAACGAAGTTGGACAATGGATTCCTTCCTTCCTCTAATTCTAGAACTGGTGAAATTTTCAGGACCATATATATGATCTAGATCCCTCCTTCGATCGACGACTACGATCGACTCATGAACTCAGACTTCACAAGTTCTCATGACTACTATATCTGACTTCCTGAGTTACGAGTCAAAAAAATGTTGATCTCTCACAACGTGTCCCTTCTCGATGGACGATCAATATTTCTATAGCTCCTGACTCTTCAGGTATCCTCCTGTGAACTTTCAAAGGGTTAAGCCTCATGCACTTACCTATGGATCTAATGACTGTTGGTCCATGTGCTCAGATCCTACGGTCCATATCTGATCTTCTCATGTGCTCTCTTCTGAGTGTCTGGATGTGAGATTCAATGACCCAGATCTCTTCCTATCTAGTTGATATGATGGCTACTATCGTTCCTCCTCCTGATATTTCAATTTCTCCTAAATTTGGAAGAATTCAAATGCCTCGACCTTTGATTCCTCTGCGAGCCCAGCTACTTCGGTCTCATCTGCATTCTGAAGACATTATTTCTCATGAGCTTTGGAAATGTAATTTATCCTCGGCCCTAGCGCACACTTGTGCTCTGCGTGTGAACTTGTAATACTCCTCCTGAGCTTTCAACTTTCTCAGTCTCTAAGGGACTTAACCCTTATGCATCTTCCAAAATACTTTTGGTACTCACCTGACATGTTTTGCGCTCAACCTCCTCATCTTTTGAACTTGAAACAAGTTCTCTCTCTGCACTTGCCTCTGGCCTTCATATGGTTGTCTTTCAACACTTCATTTGAGTGTTGGCCTGATGCACTCCTTGCATAAGTATTCCTCCATATTTTTCAACAACTCTATAACAGCCTCGAGCTTTAACTACTCAGACCTCAAAGGTCTCTATCCATTTTCCTCCTTGAAGGGATGCAAGGTCCCTCTTGGAAAATTATGCTCAAGCACACCTTACTGAGCTTACATAGTGTTCAGTAACTATATGAGTGTCCCTCCTTGACACTTCTCTTCTCTCTAAACTTGAAACATATTTCTCCTTATTCACTCCTTGCATTTGCTCGATGCTCACCTGGTAGAGCTCTACAAAACCTTCAATAATTTTGTCTCTCTATGCCTTCCTCTGCACAATCTCTCCCCTAGAGTATTCAATAAATTTTAGGCTCCTCTTGATTCTACAACTATCTTGGTGTGCCTATTTGGCACGTTATCATCTGAACTTGATAGAGAGATTCAGATGCACACTCCTTGCGCTAGCTACAGAACTTCCAATGTTCCATTTTGTACTCCTTGCACAACCTAAAGAACCCATAAACAAGTTAACAAACCCAAAAATAGATAATTCTATCTATCCCCGTAGATGGAATATAACATACATCTATGACCTACATCAATAAGGACATAATGAACATTCATGAGACATATAACCATACATAGGAAATCAAATGCAGGAAAAAATGCTCTTTATATTAATCTCAGAATGTCTGATTACAATGGGTGTGAGCTCGGACTGTAACAGAGTCTCAACTCTCTCCTCTTCTTTCTCTCTTCTCTTATAATGTCCCCTAATGAACCTAAATACAAAGATATTTTTTCAAAAGAGGGGCTCCTAGAGCCTTTCCCTCCAAGATACCTACTCTCATTAATTACATTGAATTACATTCAATGGCTGTCTAGTCTGGATTGGATCGAGATATCATCATCCTGTCAACCATTAAAGGTGACTCTACGTACATCTTGCACAAAGGCATGGTTTTGGCTCTTCCAGACTTACAAAAATTCAATTGCATTTAATTACAATTCAAAATTTAAAATGAGGGCTAATGCCTCTCCCTCCTTGAATGTGCGCTTGATGTGTTGTCTAGTTGGCGTGTTGCTGAGTTGGAGAGATGCTCAAGGGATGGCAACAAAAAAATTTTAGTATAGCTCAAGGTATGGCAACAACCACAATTCGGTAAGGAACAACATGACTCTGCCAAGTATAGATATGTTCGTATTCACAGGAAAACAAAGGTTAGCTTCACGAGATATTGGTTTCAGAGGTGTGTGAAAGATGCAAAGGTCGACAATCGAGCCAAGTGAGTTAGGAGAAGGATCCGATAATGGGAAGTGAACCCCTCCAACAAGATGACTTTCTAGCTTAAATTGCATGTTCCTGAGCTGCATGTGCCTGAGATGACACATGTCTCTCATGAAGCATGTCCCTTTCGATTTGGAAGTCACTCGTCCTCTAAAAGGAACTTAGGATAAAAACATATCCTTCTAATCAACTTTTGGAATAATAATAAATTATTATTCTCTTAGACTTAAGCCCTTAATCTTAGCTTGTCTTTCCAATTCTCAACCCCCTCTCCCTTACCCATCCTAGTGGAGCTTCATCCCCCATCACTCTTTCTTTGTGGTCGGTCTACATGTAGCGATGTATACATTTTATTAATGATCTGCATAATTACATATACAAAAATCATGCTTATGGCCTTTAACACATAGGATCTCTGGACTAATAACGCATAAGCCTATCAAATTATCAACACTTGTCTCACAAACCTACAAACATCAATACTTTTCACAAGGGCTTGGCCTGGGGTATTAAAATCCTCTCCCCTTATTTTTGCAGTGTCCTCGGTGCAATTTATTTACACAACATCAGCAAGATTTTCAAAATCTTAAAAAATATGTGGGTATTCTACCCGCATATCATCTTCATACTCCCATGTCACATCCTCAAGACCATACCAGGTCCATTGTACCTTTACAATCCCTATGGATCGATTCTGAAGGTTTTTTATCTTCCAGTCCAATATGTGCACTGAATTCACCTACAAGACGCCTTCTTTCTCCACCTGAATCACATTCCAATCAATCACATGATTAGGATTAGGCATATATTTCTTAAGCAATGAAACATGAAACACATTATGTACAGTCATGGATGTAGGAAATGCAAGCATATATGCAACTGGTTCAATCCTTTCTAGGATTTCAAATGGCCCACAATATCTAGTTACCAACTTGGAACAGTTTCCCATCTTCAGGGAAATTTTGTTGGCTTCCACTTTCAATAAAACATGACCACCCACTTTAAACTCCCTATAGGTTATGTTCTTATTAGCATAAAAAATTTTCCTTTCTTGGGAAACCTTCAAATTGTTCTTAATATTCAACATTTCCTCTTCCATTTACTTGAGAAACTCTGGCTTAGCCACTGCCCTATCACCTGGGTTATCCCAACTGACTGGGGTGTTTCACTTTATTCCATAAAGTGCTTCAAATGGGCTCATCTTCAGTGATGCTTGATACCCATTGTTTTAGGAAAATTATACCAAGTGTAGGTAGTCTTCCGATTTAGATGGTTTGTCCATCACATACATCCTTAGCATATATTCTATCACTTGGTTCACCCTTTCTGTTTTTCCATCAGACTTAGGATGATAGGTTGTGCTGAAGTTCAGATTCATTCAGAACCCTTTGAATAACCCTTTCCATAACTTTGAGGTGAATTTTGGGTCTCTGACAGACACAATTGTCTTGGGAATACCATGCAATCATGCTACTTCCCTCATATAAATATCAACAAAATTATTTGCCTTGTGAGTAGTTTTGAATGGAATAAAATGGGCATATTTCGTAATCTTATCCACCACCACCATGATGGAATCATGCTTCTTGCCGGTTCTGGTCAATCCTGTGATGAAATCCATTGTCACCACTTCCCACTTCCACTCAGGAATGGGTAATGGTTGTAGCAACCCTGTTGGGTGCCTATGCTCAGCCTTGACCTTCTGACACTCCATACATTTGGCGATGTATTCTGCAATTTCCTTCTTCATACCTGGCCAAAAGTGATGGCTCTTGACTGCTTCCACTATTTTATGATATCCAGGGTGCCCAACATATGGCACATTATGCATTTATTTCAATATCATAATTATCAAATCTTGGGAATTAGGTACATAAATTTTGTTTTTGTACAGGAGTGTTCCATCAACTTCCAATTTATAATCTTCCACTTTCTATAGCATATTACCTTGTTGCAGCTTTGCTACCAATTCCATGTACTGCAAGTCTGCATTTGCAGCTTCCAAAATTATTCCTTTAATATCAATTTGATACATTATAATGGTCATAGCATGTAGTTGATGTACTCTTCTGCTGAGTGCATCAACCACTTTGTTCTCCTTTCCTTTGATATGCTTGATATCAAAGTCATACTCACAAAGTAATTCAAACAATCTACTCTGCCTAGCATTTAAGGTTGGCTAATCAAACCGATACTTCATACCATTATGATATGTCCTCAGTTCAAACTTCCTTCCCATGAGGTAGTGTCTCCATTTATTTAGAGTGTGTACAATGGTTGTCAACTCCAAATCATGATTTGCATAGTTCTTTTCATGATCCTTCAACTTTTTGGATTCATAACATACCATAAACCCATTCTGACTGAGGACTCCTCCTAGTCCTTCTTTTCATGCATCTCTACACACTACAAAATCTTCATTCGGATCTACAATCCTTAGGATTGGAGCACTGGTTAACAACTTCTTCAATTGATGGAAGCTTCTCTCACATTATTTTGTCCATTGAAATTTCTTCTCCTTCCTTTGTAAGGAAGTGACGGGGTGAGCTATCCTTGAGAACCTTGCAATGAACTTTCTGTAGTAGCCAACTATACCGATAAAGGATCTAACTTCTGTCACATTTTTTGAAGTTGACCATTCTCTGATGGCTTCTATCTTTTCAGGATTCACGACTATCCCACCTTTTGAAATGATATGTCCCAAATAATGGATTTTCTTTTGATATAATGAGCACTTACTCAACTTGGAATATAGTTAGTGCTCTCTTAGCACCTGCAACACCATCCTCATATGTTGTTCATGCTCTTCCTCTGGCTTGGAATACACCAGGATGTCATCCAAAAATACTATGACAAACTTGTCTAGATATTTTGTGAATACACCATTCATTAGGCACATGAAAACAATAGGTGCATTTGATAACCCAAATGGAACCACTGTGAATTCATAATGACCATTCCTTGTTCTGAAGGTAGTCTTGTTGATGTATTAATCCTTTATCATTACCTAGTGGTACCCTGGCCTGATATCTATTTTTTAAAATATCTTGGCGTCCTTCAACTGATCAAAGAGATCATCGATCCTTTGAAAATGATACTTGTTCTTAATAGTCACTTTGTTCAACTGTCAGAAAAAGATGCACAATCTCAATGTCCCATATTTCTTTTTCACGAACAGAACTAGAGCACCCCAAGGTGATACACTTGGGCATATATACCCCTTCTTTAGAAGTTATTCAAGCTATAATTGCAGTTCTTTTAGCTCTAGTGTACTCATTCTGTAAGGAGTTTTTGACACTGGAGCTACTCCAGGCATCAGGTTTATAGATAAATCAATATCTCTCTTCAGGGGTAGTCCAGGTACCTCATGGAATATTACATGGTATTCAATATTTGACACCTTATCCTTAGGTGATTCTTACATATGAGCTGCAACTATTTGACAACCCTTCCTCTAATGCTTCTTCAGCTGCATTTCTGATATTTCTCTAAAAGTAACTTCCCTTGGGATTCTCTACACTTTCCTTGGGTTTCCTTCCCCATCCAGGCAAGTGAATGCCTTGTTATGATAGTCTAAGTTAGCATGGTGCTGATCCAACCAATCCATCTCAATTAGATAGTCATAGGAACCTAAAGGTAATATGTTCAATTTAGCCCTTGTGCTCAGTCCATTCATGTACACCGGACAAGACTTAACCAACTCAACAACCTTTCTCTTGGCTTCTATAGCCAACTGCATTAACCAATATTTTCCATGCTTTCTTCTTGGAAAATGAAAATTTTACACCATTCTAGGATCTATATAACTATGACTAGCCCCTGAATCAATTAAAATAGTAAAGGTATGGTTATTGATCATAACTTCAACTTCAATCGTGTGTGATTGAAACTCAACTTGCTTGTTGTCCAGGGCTGCATAGATCCTTGGTATTCTACTTCCCATGTCCTCCACTGTTTCTTCTTGTTGAATATTGTCGACAACTCTCACTTTGTCATTTATTTGGGGGCAATCCTTGTACCTATGATTTCCTTTACAACCCCAACATTCCATAGGTGGTTTTCTTGGCATTTACCCACCTACTTTAGCCTTCCTGGGATCTCTAGAACTTGGTTTTCCTTGAGGGATATTTTTGAAAAATGATGGCTTAGTTCTCTTCTTCCTATGATCCATATTAACGTTCTTCTTGTCTTCCCAAGACTTCCGGAAAGTGGGATTTTATATTTGTTTCTCATATAAGCATTTTGGTCTCCTTATAGTTTCTTCCATAGTTTTAGGATAATCATATTGGATCTTGTTATTGATGGGAGATGGTAGTCCACTCATATACCTTTGAATTTTGATTGTCTCATATTTGATGAAAGGGACATACTTCAACAATTCCAAAAACCTTCGTTCATATTTATCAATGGTCATGCTACCCATATTGAGTTCAAAGAACTCTTTCATCTTTCTATCATAGTATCTCTTAGTCAAGTATTTATTTTTGAAATACTTATTGAATTCATTCCAAGTAACATTTTTCTCTTTAATGTGTTGAACCTGCATAAGTTGATCCCACCACATGGATTCCTTTCCTTTCAGTTGATACATTGCAATTCTTCCTTCTGCATGAGAGGAATACTTCTACACTTGGAAATATTTCCTCATGACAAGAAGCCATGTCTCAGCATCCTCCTCCTTCTAGTGCTCTCCATCAAACGTAGGAGGTTTAATCTTGTTCATTTCTCCCTTCATTTCACCCACTCCAGATCTGCTATGCCTTCTGGTAGGAGATGGGCTTGAACTATTGTGTTCCCTCCTCTTAGAATTCCCTTGGGAGTGATGATGGTGCCTGCCAACACTCATTGATTTCCTCTTTTCATCAGGAGACCCATGAATTTTTTATTTACTGGAGTCACTCTCCTTATCCAATTTATTTTCTATCCTTTTGAGACTCTGTATCAACTTTATGTTGAATTCTCTGGATTGATCCCTGGCTTTCATGAGCTTTCTGTGATCTACTCGGTGAGTCTGGACATATTTCTGCAATCTTTCAATGATTTTCATCATGTTTCCTTCCTTATCTATATCTTCTCAATGCCCATTGGAGTTTTATCCTTCAAATCCCAAATGGACATCCATTCATCTAGCTTCATTCTCTGAACTGGAAGCATTATGTGCCTCCTCCATTTCTCTGCACTATGTGGAAATTCGGTTTGGTTATGAAAATCGTTAACTCTGTAAACATAATGTGCAGTTAACCAAAATTTGTTAGGCCATCAGTCCTTAACAAATTCCACAGTATTCATTAACCAATATGATTTAGGAAAAAATTCAGATTTCATTCTGTGGTTCCTGAGCAATCAAGAACCCCTACAGATCTTTTATTTCTGAGATTTGATATGTTCTGCAGTAAGTTTTCAAGCACTAGCCCCTTTTCTCTTAGCCCCCAACCCATGAAACCATGGGTTGCGGCCAAGTGCTAGGTCGATAGGTGATTATTCAGGACTTCAGCCTCTATCTTCAGAATTTTTTAGAGCACCTTACAACAAATCTCTTAGAATTTGGGATTGACAAGCTCACGAAGTAAGGTGGATCAACAATCCACGACTACCCAACATCCAATGACTGACACCCACTTTGGAACTTCAGGAATCTGAGCTCTAGGATTTCAAAGCTTCGAATCTCTGAGACTTTAGAGGATTTCACATCTGCACATCCCCAACACCCCAAACCATTAATATCCAAACACTTCCATGTCACCTTTGGTGATGTCATTAGGTCTCGTCACCTCGACATTATGAAAATTTTGAAAGTTCCTCCTTTCATTCCCTTATAAGACATTCTTCCAGAGTGTCAAGTCTTTGAATTTCACGATTGGTGCCACATGCCACTATGACCATCAGGGACCCACCACCCATACTCAAGAGGAGGTCCTCATGGAGAAACATTAGAAGCAGACAAGACACATGGCCCACTCAGACAGGTGACACATGTGACGTTCCAAATGATATTTCAATATTTTGTGGGTCTGACACCCACTGACACATGGAACACATCCCATGGGTCCACTTCATTCCTGATGACATAATCGTTCCACGTTAGTTTGGAATTTTGGAGTTCATACGTTTTTATGCCTGCTTCCTTCCAGTCTCTCAAATTCTGAATTTTTGGACTTCATTTCCCTCCAGGTCCACATAGTACAACTATCAACATTCCAAGTGGGGGCATGTGGTAGGCATAGGAGATATCCACATCACCTCCAGGTGATTTCATCATTAATCGCTACTTCATCTCTTTGGGGATTTAGAGATTCAATATTTGGGAGTTCTCACCTCCACACACACTAATTCTCTCTAACACCAAACTCCCAAACAAGCCAATATGATGACACATCTCCCTCTTGATGGTCTGTCTGGTTTAACTCTAGACTTTGGAGCTTCAGGGGATTTATCCCTTCAGAACTACGTTTTCCCCATTTTTAACTTGTCTTGATCCAACGGTAAGGATTCTCCCTAGATCTACGGTGTAGATCTCCTCCAGGACTTCGAAACTTTGGGATTTGACCCTTCTCTTATTTTTTCACCTATCTTCACTGAAGTCGTGAAGTCCGAAGGCCTTCCAGGTTAACCCTCCTACACTTTCTCCAAATCTAACAGTCATGAAGGATTCCCCTTCTCTCGAACAGATCCTATGTCCCCAACACCATGAATGTTGTGATTTCTTTCTTTCTAGCCATTGCTTAAACTTATTACGCCTCCTGTGTTCCGAACAAAGTCCAAGTTTTATTTCAATTCCATTCTAGAATTTTGTACATAAAAATTATATGGAATTCCTACTCCAAATTTCTCGTTCATGGCCCCTCCAGGTTCCGGGTAGGGACCATGGGATATGAACTTGAATTTTGTCCATTTCAACAACAATTCTTTTCCAAAAAGTTTTCTTCAACTTCCATCAACATGGCCCATCCACAATCAGTGTTGAAACCTTGGCTCTGATACCAATTTTTAATGTCCCCAACCACCAACATGTCGAGAAACGCCACAACTCAGACACTTCACTTACCTCAACTAGCTTTGATACCAATTTGTAACATCCCTGACCACCGACCAACATGAAGGGAAATGCCATAGAAGAACATACATGCATATACATATATGTATGCATTTCTAATGAATTTAAAACAAATAACAAATAATTACTACTATCATACAAAATCTTGCCAGAATTAACATTAATTCATATATAGATTAATGCGAAAATAATGATAAAAGCATACATGCAATACTCATAGGAAAAACCCATAATATAACACCATATATAGGCAATATTCATCAATTATAACACATGTACATATACCCAACATGTAATTGAACATAGGGATAGGTACTTATATTTCAATTGAAATACACCAATTGCATGCAGACCTTCCATGAACCTCCCATCCTTACACCACACTCCTCATCACTCTCATCAGTGGGTCACCCCCGAGGTGGGACTAAGCTCCACCGAGGGCAAGGGAATCCTAGACTAGGTTGAGGTTACAAGAAAATGCATAGTACAACTGGAATAATTCTCTCTAGGAGTCTTCTTATCCACACTAATCACAGACTCTCATTCCTCACATGCCTGTTCCACCCCGAGAATATGCACTTTCACTGTTCCATAGTCCATCAACTACTCCACTTCCCATTTTAGGGTCTCAGCAACAGGTCAGATTAAAAATTCTCAGAGCTTCATAGTTGGTGCTGGACTCTCTCTAGAAGAAAATATCTTCCCAACTAACTCTCTCACCTAGAGAGAGATTCTCAAAGGCCTGACAACCTGCCTCTTCATCAATGGGCATGACAACCTGCTTCTTCAACTCAGTTCCAACAAGATGAGGAAAACAACAAAGGTTCAATATAACTCAGGGGATGGCAACAACCAAAATTCGGTAAGGCACAACACGACTCTAGAAATTACATATATGATGGGCTTCATAGGAAAACATAGGTCATCTTCATGGGATATTGGTTTCAGAGGTGTGTGAAATATGCAGAGGTCGACGATCGATCCAAGAGAGTTGGGAAAAGGATTTGATAATGGGAAGCGAACCCCTCCAACAAGATTACTTTCCATCTTAAATTGCATGTTCCTGAGCCGACACATGTCTCCCATGAAGCACGTCCCTTTCCATTTGGAAGTTAGTCGTCCTGCCAAAGGAACTTAGGATAAAAGCATATCCTTCTAATTAGCTTTTGGAATTATAATAAATTATTATTCTCTTGGACTTAATCCCTTAATCTTAGCCCCTCTTTCCAACCTCTCAAACCCCTCTCCCTTACCCAACCTAGTGGAGCTTCGTCCCCCATCACTCTTTCTTCGTGTTCGGTCTACATGAAGTGATGTATAAATTTTATGAATGATATGCATAATTACATATACAAAAATCAGACTTATGGCCTTTAATGCCTAGGCTCTCTGGCCTGATAACACATAATCCTACCAGCTTATCAACACTTGTCTCACCATCCTACAAACATCAATACATTTCACAGGTGCTAGACCTAAAGTATTACATTATCCCTTTGATTGAATTCCATCATTTTGGGCATCGCGATATTTTTACCATAAGAGTTTTTCTTTTACTTATCTACCTGCATTGTGGATACTTGTGGCTAGGGGGGGAGTATCTGGTCAATGAAGCAGGCATCCATCGTATTAATGATTTACCCATGCATGGTGAGGAGGTAAAGAAATCCTTATCCACTCAATATGTTTCACAACATGAGATCTACGACACATATAGTACTTGGCAATGTCAGTGGGGGTACTCATTTCTGAAATAAATTCTTGGTTGGTTTGATTTGCTACATAGTTAATCACCTTCAAAATATTATGCAGTTGTACAGAATAGGAGTGCCCATTAGGGGTCATCATTGTAGATGAATGATGTGTAGTTGATGTTTAGATGACTTGGGCTCGATATGTAATGAATGAATTCATTGATGATTGCTTAGATGCCCAAGATTCTAGGAAATAATATCATTACTATTGGATTCTAATATTTCTCGCTATCGTGATTTGGAAACCTCTTTGGGGATTGGAGAGACCTGTAGGAAAGTAGGAATACCTTTGAATCTCCATGATTCTTGTAAATGTATGAGAGAAAGGATCCTCATGCTCAAGATTCCAACAATGACTTGTTCCATAGTTGGTACAAACAAATAATCCAGGAAATTGCTTCGCAGAAGCACATCTCACACACACTCATGGAAAAGTATGAGGATACCTTTTATTTGAATGTACTTTCCATAGCATTTTCATCTATCCCTATGATGATCAGGGCACTGCAATGACACTCCTCCCATTCTACATTACATATGAAGATGTACAAAAAGGCATGGTCGAATGGCCTTATCACCTCCAACCACTTCTTGATGAGGAAACCGATACTATAAAAATGTGTTTTAAGCACAATCAGGACCAAAGAAAGTATGAATTTTCATAGTAGCAAGCGCAACACACGATCCCCCAAGGCATGGATTCCACTACTGAGACATCCAGAAAACACTCTCAGGATCCCCATCTCAAGCAACCGCAAGCACAATCCACCCTAATTGGGGAAAAGTGACAACATACTATCCCATCTAGTACCTTTCCCTCCACCCTGCATGGGTTCATTTAGAGGATGTTGGGAACCACCACATTAATAGATGCCTTAAAACATCAACTATTTCTCCAACAACAAGTTCATTTGGAGGTTGTGCAATGGATACCATCTCTATCGACAACTCAGAGGCACACCACCACTAGCAAGCAATACTCTGTGGTCATCGGCTACTGAGATTCATTCCAATGCCTCCCCTTGGGTCCTTCGAGTGGACCCCCCAATTTTACTTACAATAGATTCCAATCATGGTGGCATCTCGTTGGCATTGATTCCAAATCCCATGATCCAAGACAATGCTACCACCCTACTCTCTGAGTTAAATGAGCAACATGAAACACTAGGATAAGCTCATGTGCAATTACAATTCTAGCATCAGGTAGACATCCCTTCACATAACTAGATGCAAGAGCTATATCAAAAGGAGATTCAATATCATCAGGAATTACATAAGAGATATGAAACAAAAATCATGGAACATACCACCACCCAGGTGTCATACACTAAGCTTAGTATAACACTCACTGACCTCATTGGAACTGTGGACAGTCTGTATGCACAAATTCCTACCACTTCAACACATATGCAGGATATGCCCCCCAATTTTAATCTTTTAGTTGTAAAGGTCGGCTTGCAAATTCTCAAGTCCCAGCTCACAACTCCTCGTCCACCCCCTCCACCAATAAGCTCTGACAGTAACCCTACTCCAACAAAATATTAAGTTAGCTCATGCAGGTTTCCAATATGCCTAGCATAAGCTATAGACATTTTCAACAATGGTAGACTATGGATTTGCACTATGGACCCATCTTCAAATCCCTCCTTAGGTGTCTTTAGTTGATGATAAAATATGTATTGTCAAAGATGAGGTTTCCCAACAAAACCATGACCTAACTTGTTTTCTTTTTAGAGAGCGTGTCGCTGCAATGTTAGCAATTGCATCCAAAACAAAAGAGATTATTGTCTCTCAGGATGAACAACATAGCACCTCACAGGTCATCACATCTGCGACCGATAAGGCCTTGATCTTTTTCACTCAACTTTTATATGTACAGTTTTCTGCCAACGACCTCATTGAGAAACTTAACACAACATACCTGTATGTGCCTCAAGTCACAACAGTCGAGGTTGATGTGGTTGTTCAACTTACCTAGGATCTCCAGGGATATTTTGATGAGTGTGAGCATCAGTTCAAGAAGTTCGTGCAAGAAATTGATTACCATTCTATCCATCAAGGAGGTTGTCCCATGAATCAGTTGGCTTGAGGATGAGACAAGTAATAATGGAGGGGTCCTCTTGGCACCCAAAGTTTTAGTTTCATTTCGCATGCACACACAATTGAATTTTTGCATGCTCATTCCAAGTTTTGCAGGTGCCTAAGCTAATGTTCAAAGAATGACTGGAAGTTTGTGTTGGATTGAGTTTTGATATTACATGAAAAGATTAAAAGTCTACCAAGCACGCATCATTATAAGTTTTTTCAGTTGCGTCATAAATCAGGAAGATGCCCGCCGAAATCAATAATGGAATCATCTTGAAATATCCTCGAATGATTAATTCCAGTAGCACAAGGGAATGTGGGACAACCCAAGGATGAGTTGGATAGGTAGTTAATATTTACTTGATGCAGAAAGTCTATGTGGAGCATTGGAATGAACCAGAAGCGTGCAAAATAATTTATAAGTAGAGCGAGTGGAGCAGAGAAGAGAGAGACATAGGTCCTAAGGAGAATAAATATATAAAAGGAAGCAACGATATCTGGGATAGATTTAGTTGGTTGGTTAGTTAGAAAATAGATAACTAGAGAGTTTGATACTCCCGTAGAATATCCATTGAGTTTTTTTTCTCGAGCTCACTCCGAGTCTTTGTAATGCTACAATGCTTCTGAATATAAGTTTGGGTCTCTCACATTCTGATGTTTTGCAAGGATGTGGATAGTGTGTTGTACTCTAACTATGGGGAACTATCTATAGAAGACATTATATTTTGTTGTTGTTGAGTATAGTGTGCTTAATGTATTTCTTTGTTATGATGGAATAATATTGGTAATAAAGACACGATAGTTCTAATCTATCATGTGTTATTTGGATATGTGTGTGTATTTTTTACTCATTGATCATTAGTAAGTTGATGGTAATAGAATGTATGAAATTCATCCTGAATGGATATCTATATGTTTAACCTTTCATCCCCATCACAATACCTTATGGTATATGTGATCCTCTTTGCATCTCATGTGAGACCTACATCGGACTCGGTCAAGGATTGATATGTCGATGCTTTGGGGTTTTTGTTGGTCAACTCTGGATGAACCATGGGTCTAAACCCCCCAACAAGAGGAAGGATGCACACAAGAATGAAATTATCCAACATTATGGAATTCATCTGGGAAACAAGGGAAAAAGTCTCAGAATAATCAATCCCTTCAACCTGTGAAAATCCCTTGTCCACTAGTCATGCATTGCGTTTGTCAATATAACCATTTGCAACATATTTGGTTCTATAGCCCCATTTAAAAAAAACTAGTTTTTGTTTCTTCGGAAGAGGAACGATATTCCTTGTGTGATTCTTCATCAAGGAAGAATACTCCTCTATCATGGAAGCTTCCCATTCATTTTTCCCAATAGCATCAGATAATTTTCGGGGTTCATCTGAAATGACGTGACTCAAAAGATAGATACATGTCCTCTGTCGTTGATTGTTGCAAGGAGTAGGAAAAAAAATAGTTGAAATATGTTTCCTCATAACCATAATGATCAAGTATGTTTCTCTCTTGAAGGATCCTCCTCAATTGTTGTTCCTATGCAGTTTGCTCAATTATTTTTGGCTGATTTTTTATTTCCTAAGTATCCTCATTTGCAACTATTTGATGTTCCTCATCTTATTGTTATTCAAAAAAAAATCAGCATGATCTGCACTATCATTTCAATGTATGGAGAGAGTAGGGTAAGGTGAATGCTTGAAATGCTCATCAAAATGGACAACCTTATGAAAAAATACATCATTAGTAATAGGATCAAATAACATATATGTCTTTATGTATTTATAGTATCCAACAAATATCAGTGGTTGGATCTTCTTCTCCATTGATTTTTGTTGTTCATTTAGAATTAATTCCCACACTGGACTGCCAAATACTTTAAAAATAGAGACATCGGTCTTAACATGACTCCAAGATTCCTTTAGAGTCATATGCAACACTGCCTTATGAGGCATCCGATTTTGAATGTAATTTGTGCAGTTCACCACTTCAACCCAGAAGGAGGATGACATCTTCTTGGACTAAATCATGCATTTTTCCATTTCTTTCAATGTCATGTTCTTGCTTTCAACAACGCCATTTTGTTGAGGGTGTAGGGAACAAAATGTTGATGAAAAATAACATGTTCTCTACAAAAATATTTGAATGTATGACTAACATACTCATGTCTATTACTTCTGCGCAAATTCTTGATATAATGAGAGGAATTCTTCTTAACAAAATCCTTCAAGGTCTTAAAAGTGGCAAAGACCTCACTCTTGAACTTAAGAAGGTACACCCATGAAGAGTGTCGTGAGAAGTCATAAATAAAAGTGAGTGCATACTTAGCCCTTGAAAATGAGCAAGTTGGAAAAATCATGGGTTCCATATGTACTAACTCAAGAGGTGTTGTGGCACGCAAGGATTTTAGTGTTGTAAAAGGATCTTGGTGTTGTTTTCCAAGAACACATCTTAGACAAACTCCATCAGTACAAGAAACTTTAGGAATTCCATGAACCAATTTTTGTGTGTTCAATTGATGCAAGTACCTTTATTTTAAATGTCCAAATATTTAATGCCAAATCCTACTCAAAGAATTAACATGTGAAATGGAAGAGGAAGCTAAAAAAGGCTCAAAAATAGAAAACTTGTACAATCTAGAGCTATGATAAACTTTTATTGAGGCAACAACAATATTAGGATTTTGTAGTTCTCGAATGACTACATCATTAGGAGAGAACACTACTATGGTCCCATCACCATAATGGAAAATTTCATAAATTGAGAGTAGGTTAGCATAGATGTCAGGAACAAGAAGAACATCATTGATGCACCCTCGATCTAACTTCACATTTCTTGATCCTAAAACATCAAGATGTGTAGAGTCTCCAATTGAAATCTAAGAAATGCTACAATCAAATGTTGAAGGCAGTAACACATTGGAATGATTCATATGATGAGATGCACCTAACTCAAATACCCAGCTACCTAAGGATGCATGAAACACCCAAGTATATAAATAATGTCCTTTACATTTCAAAGAAGGTTTGGAGACATAAAGTTTTTGTTGTTCAATGTATTAATTCAATGCCTCAAGTTTCTTCCAACATTTTGATTTTGGATTCCCTGGACCATCATAAAAGATGTAAGTTTCATTAGATGTTTTCTTCTTTGTCTTGTAAGAATAATTACTAGACTTCGAAGGTGGAGATAATTTGGTTTTATGCCGGGGTTTGGAGGGAGTCTTACTACCTTGTGCATAATATTTCTTCTTTTTATAATGGGATTTTTGCTTACCTTTCGAGGAATGGGACAAAAGAGATTGATTTTTAGAGTTTGAAAGGGAATCAGGTTGCATAATCTTGAATTTTTCCCTTGTGAGGTTCTCCCAAAAAATCTCAAAATAAGGCATTTCAAATTTATCTCCTAGTGCATCCATTGTAGAGTAAAATGTAGAAATAAATCCCTGATAAGGACCTTTCAATTTGGATAGCATCAAGAAAATGCACCCATCATCGGATTTGGATTTTCCAGACCCTTTCAGTTGTGCCACCAATGACCTAAATTTGGAAATATAATATTCAATAGACCCATGCTCATTAGGAAAAAGAAATGAAAATTCCGCTTCCAATTACAATACTAGGAATTCATTGACTTTTCCAAATAAGGAAGCCAACTTGTCCCAACTTGATTTAAACATTTTATAATAAGAAATGTGGAACAACAAACTATCTGACACGTGTAATCCAATGAGACCCATGTATTCATCAAGTTTGTTTCTATAGGTAAACATCTAGATTTCCTTGGTGAATACAAGTTGAGTTTCAACTAACATTTTCCAAATCCATTTTGATTGCAACAGTTTTTGCATCTTAAGTTCCATGTGTGATAGTTATGGGGAGTTAGGATCTGAATAGTTCTTAATGCAATGTCCCCAACCCCAACCTGGCCAATGCCACAAAATGTTTCTTCCTTTGATACTAGAATGTAACATTTTCAGCCACCCAGTTGTGTCATGTTACCCCTATTCTTAACTTTGATACCATTTAATTAACATAATATGCCCTTCACATGCAACAATTATGAAATAATAGTAGTAGACAAATTCATGCATAAACATATAGATTTAAATCATACAAAATTGACATAACATACACACTTCAACTTCCACTCCAACAAGCGTATGGATGGTGGCAGACAATCCTTTAGAGAATGATGGTAGAATGGATAGAATGAATGAGAATTATACTAATTTGCAACAATATATTTTCATGATAATAACATGACACTTGTCACCCTATAAACCACATTTGAACCTTCTTAGTGATACATTCCTAGCCTTTGGGAACTTAGAATAAAATCATTACATGAATTTTGACTTTAGGAATAATATTATTGTATTCATTGGCGTAATCCCCCTTGAATTATCCCATTTTCCTCTCAATTCCTTATCCTCCTTTCCCTCTTGTGGAGTCTTATTCCCCCATACTCTTTCGTCTGACTTGGTCTGCAACAATGATGTATTTTATTAATAATATGAGTGATGACATATTACAGTGATTGGCCCATTGTCCTTTTAACATCTAGTCTCTCTAGCCTAATAATCACACAAGCACTCTAGCCTCAAAACATATATACAAGGCACTTTGGTCCAAAACATTTTGGCTCACCACCCTATAAGCATATGTATGTATACAATTGGGGTTCGGCCTAAAGGTATTACATTCCCCTCCCCTTATTTATGCATTTTCCTTAGTTCATTACATACATATGTACAATAAAAAATATTCAAAAATATGTGGGTGGCATCCTCAATCTCCCACGTTGCATCTTCAAGACCCTAACAGGTCCACTGGACCTTTACTAGCCCTGTTGCTCGATTCCATAATATCTTGAATTTCCTCTCCAATATGCACATTGGTTGAACTTGGAAGTCATCTTCTTTCTCCACTTGAATCACATTCCAATAAATTACATTATTAGCATCATGTAAATACCTTTTAGGAAAATACACATGAAAAATATTATGTATACATATGGATACAGGCAGTGAAAGAATGTATGCAATAGGACCAATCCTCTCTAGTATCTCAAATGGTCCAAAATAATGTGTTTCCAACTTTGAATAGTTCCCCAACTTCAGGGAACTTTTTTTGACCTTCACGTTTTAAGAACACATGGTCGCCCACTTTAAATTATATGTGTGTTCTTCCTTTGTTTTCATAACTTCTCTTCCTATCCCAAGAAACCTTTAAATTATACTTCATTTTCACCATCTACTCTTCCATTTCTCAGAGAAATTATGACCCAACTCACTGACATGTTGCACTTTCTACCATATAATGCTTCGAATGGACTCATATTCAAATGCATGATACACATTATTACAAAAAAACTCAACTAAATGTAAATAATACTCCCACTTTAATTTTATATCCATCACATACATTCTTAGCATATTCTCAAACACTTGATTGACCCTCTTTGTTTTCTCATCTGATTCTAGGTGATATGTTGTTTTAGAGTTCATATTTTTTCTAAATCCTTTAAATGATCCCTTGCAAAAGTTTGATGTAAATTTGTGATCTCTATCAAAAACAATTGCTTTAGGTACATCATGTAGCTTGGAAATTTCTCTCATGTAAATCTATGCAATGTTAGCTACCTTGTGAGTGAGCTTCACTGAAATAAAATGAGCAACTTTAGTTAGCTTATCCACCACCACCACGATGGAAGCATGTTGCTTTCTTGTTTTGGGCATCTTGGTGATAAAACCAATTGTCACCACATCCCATTTACACTCTAGAATAGGTAATGGTTGTAGAAAATTAGCTGGATTCCTATGTTCATATTTGACCTTATGATATTCTATACATCTAGCTATATTAGCCACCTCTTTCGTCATGTCTAGCCAAAAATATTGGCTCTTTACAACTACAATTTTTTTTCTGGTGATCTAGGTTCCCATCATAAGGCACATTATGCATTTCTTTGAGAACCATATTTTTCAAATATTGATACTTAGGAACATATATTATTCCCATGTACATGAGGATTCCATCCTCTCTATAATCATATATTTTAATTTGTTGTTGAATATTACCTTGCTATAATTTTTCGTTTGTTTCCAAATAATGTTGGTCTGATTTTCCAACTACCGAAATTTTGTCTTTTAAATCAGATTTGTACATGCTAATGGATGTAACATGAATATCATGAACCCTCATCATAAGTACACCATCCACCTTTTTCTCCTTTCCTTTTATATTCTTTATATCAAATTCATACTCATCAAGGAACTCCAACCATCTAATTTTCCTAGCATTCAAAGTTGGTTGTCCAAACAAATATTTCAGAACACTATGGTCTGCCCTCAAATCGAATATTTTTCCCATGATATAATGTCTCCACATATTCAAGGCATGAACTATGGCTACCAATTCCAAATCATGAGTGGAATAATGTCTCTCATGTTCTTTTAACTTTATTGACTCATAGCAAATCACATGCCCATTTTGGCTAAGGAATCCTCCTCCAAGCCCTTCCTTGAAAGAATCTTGCAATCAATAAAGTTTTCACTTGGATAAACAATCTTCAATATTGGTTCACTTGTCAATAACTTCTTCAAATGTTGAAACAATTCTTCACATTCAAAGGCCACTCAAAATTCACACCCTTTGTTTGAGAAAAAGTGATTGGATGTGCAATTCTTGAAAATCCTTCAATGAACCTATTATAATAATGTGCTATACCCATGAATGATCTCACCTCTGACAAATTATTTGGTGATGGACATCCTTCAATGGTTTTTATCTTCTCAAGATCCACTACTATCCCTTCCTTTGAATGATATGGCCCAAATAATATATCTTCCTTTGATAAAATGAGCACTTGCTTAGCTTAGCATATAGTTGATTGTCCCTCAACAATTGTAGCACCATCCTCAAGTGATGCTCATTTTTTTCTTCATATTTAGATTATATAAGTATGTCATCCAAGAAGACAATGAAAAACTTATCCAAGCAATTTATGAAAATTCCATTCATCAAACACATGAAGATAGTTGGTGCATTTGACAACCCAAATGGCACCATTGTGAACTCATAATGTCCATACCGTGTTATAAATGTTGTCTTGTTGATTTCTTCTTCTTTAATCCTCACCCGATGGTAGATTGACCTGAGGTTAATCTTGGAAAATATATTTGCATCCTTTAGTTAATAAAAAATATCATCTATTCTTGACAAAGGAAATTTTTTCTTCACAGTCACCTTGTTTAGTTTCCTAAAATCAATGCACAACCTCAAGGTTCCATCCTTATTCTTGAAAAATAACACTGGGGAACCCCAAGGTGACACACTTGGGAATATATACCCCTTATTCAAAATCTCTTAAAGTTGCATTTGCAATTCCTTAAATTATGGTGTACTCATCTTATAAGAAGTCTTGGTCACTAGGGTTGCTCCAAGCATCATATTAATATAGAAATATATATCTCTTTTTGGTGGAAACCTCGTCATCTCTCTAAATGCATCCTCAAATTCTTTTAGGAAGGCACAGTATTCAATATTTGGCACTTTATCCCTAGGTTTCTCTTCCATATGTGTTGCAAATATTTGGAATCCTTTCCTGAATTTTCTTTTCAACTACAATCCTGAAATATCTCTCATATATGTTTCCCTTGGAATATATTGAACTATGCTCAAGTTACCCTCCTCATCAAGATAAGTAAATTCCGTGTTGTAGCAATCTATGACCACATGATACTTATCCAACCAATCCATACCAATTAGGAAATCATATGAACCTAAAGTTATGATATTCAAATAGATCTTTGTACTCAATCCATTCATGTCCATTGGACAATAATTAACCAACTCATTGATTCTTATTTTATCTCCTATAGCTAATTGAACTAGCCAAGTTTTCCCAAGATTTCTTCTTTGCAAATGAAATATTTCTAGCAACTTACGATCTATATAACTATGACTAACTCTTGAATAAATTAAAATAACAATAGGTTGATCATTATCTTACCTTCCACTTCAATCATATGGGATTGAAATTAAGTTTTCTTGTTGTCAAGGGATGCATAGATCCTTGGTGTTAGCACATAATATTGTATGCGAGGTGTTTTCCTAAAAAGTGTCCCCTTCGGCGAAAAGTGGCAAAGAATGGGTCAAAAACCCACTTATCCTAAGTTGGGGGCACATAATCACTCTGGATTATGCAGTGCCCAGATATGGGTGGTTAGAATATGCACACCCAGATCTTTGGTCCAGATTTAATTCTGGACCATCCCCATCGTTCTACCTTTAATGATGGGGGGGGGACCGATATGATTGTTTTCCTGTGCATGGATCTGAAGAGTCAAGTGCACCATGCCCAGATCTACGGTTGAGGTCCCATCTTGGACCCCCCCACCATTCTACCTTTAATGATGGGGGGTGCGGTCTGATATGGGCGGTTTTCCAGTGTGGGCCCCTTTGCTATCATGGCGCCTCCTCCTTGCGTCACCCCCCTCCTCTTGCCACCTATGTTCCACTAGGCCTCCTGTCCACTAGCCACATCATTCGTTTCCCCCTTGTCTCGTTAGGACACACTCACCTTCCACTCACCCTCATGGCATGTCATTTTTTGTTTCTCTCCCTCCGATCTTCCCACACCTGTCCCTCTCCCTATCACGTCATCCCATTATAGGAGACGTGTTCCCCTTAGATAAATCACATCCCACCACCATATCTCCATGGCCCCCACAAGATCTACCACATCCATCCTCTGGCCTCTCCTCGTATCACTTCCACATCTAATATTCCAAATCATCCATGTCTAGTCACCACTCATCTGTCGCTCCCCGTTAGGTGCCCCAATTAGCGTGTCTACCTCCACATACTACCATGAAGTTGTTTAGCAGATCGATGTGGCAACATGAGAAGCCTCCACGTCCCAAAGGTGCAAAGTTGACCGGGGCCATTTTTTATCACAAGGAAGCAGTTATTGAAATGGTTGGTGGTGGGTCGACATTGTTTCCACCATAAATGGAAAGTCCAGGAGAGGACTATTAGCTTGTCAACTCCTTGTAGGCTTTTTCTAGAACACGGTGGCATTTGATCAAAGTGCACGATGGACCAGAGATTTCATGCACAATCTGCCAGTAAACATGTAGATGTAATGTATTCAATGCAATAACTTGAAGCTCCTATTGGGTTTTGGCTCCAAGTATATGAAGGGAATTTTCCATTTTCATAACTATCGATGGTTGAGCTATGCTCCCGAATTGTAAATATTTAATGAAATTTATGGTTCTCTGGTTATGAGTTGTATCTGAGACCTCTTGTTTAATGAAAGTCATCTTCTCTCCATCTCTCTGTAAGCTTTGTTTTAATACACTCGGAATTAGTAGGTCTAGACGAGGGAGATTATGTTGTGTGATGTATGTTTGATCATGACAGTGTTTTCACCAGTTTTAAATCAATATCCTATGTCTTTTTCTTCCTCTTACCCTGAGTATCTCATTGAAAGATTCAAGAGATTTGTTATAGTAGCCACCGTGATGCAGGTATGATCATTGTGTTACTATAATTGTGTCATCCTGGCACATTTCAATGTTTTTTCTTTCTTCTATGGACTGTTGGAAGTTTGATTCCTACAACAGACCTATGCAATTTATCTCTTAAGTCTTCCTCCTACTCACCCTTATTACAACTTACTGATTGAAGTTAGATCAAGACCTCACATGCTTGTGCATATCCTAGCCTAGGATTATGATTTAAAATGATATTATTCTGGGTCTGCATCCATTTGATCACCCTTTTATATACCAATTGTGACATAAAACTGATGGGAATCAGGATCTGCTCCTGCCACAATCCAGAAGTGACTTCTGACGCTAACATTTTTGGCACCGTTGCTAGGGATGAAGTTGAAGATTTTCCTAGGGATTGAATGACATTGAGCCTCTGATTCTGAAGGTGCATCAGACATAAGAGCCCTTGAATATTTCTACTGTGCACCTGGTGACTCCATTGTGATGACTCTGCTGAGGTGAACCTGTTGTTTTAGTAATGGATTTTAGAGGTAGACACACGAGGTATACCCCACAGATGCCCTTGGCAACACCTGAAGCATATCCAGAGAATCCATTCAGAAAGGGAAAGGCCCTCGGAGAAGGAGATTTTGTTGCTAAACTAGGTATTTCTTACAGTTCTCATCTTCCTCTGTTAGAAACTCCATTATCTACTTCTCAGTTTCCTAGCAGACCTTTTATTGAAGTTTCTCATTTTCTAAACTTTGGGAGTCTTCCTACTAAGATTTCTTCTCATGGTGTGGGACGAGAGGGATAAACTCTTATCACTCCTATATCCCCTGACATTGCAGCCTGGTCTACACCGAGGAATTCATAATATTTTCCTACCCCAAGATTTACCATCCCTCCCCCTATTATTGTTGCTACTGTTGTGATAACACAACCCTCTTTATTACTAAACCCAACATCCTCCCTTGTTTCCATTTCCTCCTGCAAGCTCATTCCTGTCTCCCCTATTCAAGCCCCTTCTCCTCCTAGTTCTCCTCCACCTAATATTCCTATGGCAGGAGAAAATCCCCCCATGACTGGAATGGAGGCTATAATAGCTGCTAGGTATGCTCCCCTTGTGTTACCTCAGCCTCTCAATGTGCTTCCAACAGATGTCTACCTCAAGAAGCTTCCCAAGTTTATAGGAAAAGGAGATATAACTGTAGAAGAACACCTTGAAGCCTTTTACAGTTTTAAGATCATCATTTCATCATGCACGTAGACGTATGGATGAGAATTTTTTTTTATAGCCTTGAAGGAAAGGCTAGAAAACGGTTTAGGGCCTTGCCTCCTAGATCTATTGATGGGATAAAGGCTTTGGATAATGACTTATTGACACAGTGGGGAGATAAGCAAGACTTCATGTATTACATGACCGATTTTGGGTCTTTGAAGAGAAGGGAAGGAGAGTCTGTCTCTGACTTCTCCAAGAGGTTCAATAAGATGTACCATAAGATCCTGCTGAGATAAAGCCTTCATAAGATTCAGCAAAAATTACTTATGACAGTGCCTTTTACCTTGATTTTTGCCTTTTTTTGAGGGAAAGGCGAGCCACTTCCATGGCTCACATGTAGTATGCAGCTGTGGAAGTTGAGTCGAATATTTTGATTGTCGATCGACTCAAAAATAAAGTTGATAGAGACATACCCAGAAAGAGATTTGAATCCTCCACATATGATTCCTCTACCCTTCCCCCTCATATGGATGAATTAACTAAGATGCTAAAGACACTTTTGGATAGAATGGAAAGGTTGGATTTAGAAGGGAAGTCCATGTACAAAAATCCCCAAAATATCGATAACATAGGTTTCAGAAGGCCTAATAACAATGTGCCACAAGTTATGCCAAGGGAACAAAGGAACAAAGATAAGGATGATCAAAGGATTCAATACCCTCTCCAAAATAACCTGGTTAATGATGAGGATAGGGAAGAGGAGGAACTTGACCCTGAAATTCACTATATTGAAGACACCTCCCCTCTTCCCCATTTGACTCAGTTTGCATATGAAGAATCCCTCATTAACAGTCAAATCAATGAACTGAGTAAAAGGGAGAAATCCAAAGACAACAATCCTAACAGGTATAACCTCATGTCAAAGAAGAAAGAAGGGAAGTCCGATATCTATGATCAGCCTCTTCTAGCAGAAAGGCCTGCTAAGCATGCAATAAACACTGCCAAGGAAAATAAAGCTTAGAATATCTTGCCAATAGCCAAAGCCCCTGTCCCAAAGGTGAGGAAAATTCCTAAGCCTCCTTCCTCCTTTAGTTTTGAGCGTGAAATTCAAAAGATAAGAATTCATGTACCCCTCTCAGAACTTGTTAAAAATGAAGATTTCAAAAGGTCCCTCTCCAAACTACTATTTTCCGAGCCACCTCAGCTTGCCACAGACTCAGTAAAGGCCTGCTAAGCATGCAATAAACACTCCCAAGGAAAATAAAGCTTAGAATATCTTTCCAATAGCCAAATCCCCTGTCCCAAAGGTGAGGCAAATTCCTAAGCCTCCTTCCTCCTTTAGTTTTGAGCGTGAAATTCAAAAGATCAGAAGTCCTGTACCCCTCTCAGAACTTGTTAAAAATGAAGATTTCAAAAGGTCCCTCTCCAAACTACTGTTTTCCGAGCCACCTCAGCTTGCCATAGACTTAGTGAATATCCAATATGAAAATCCAACAGTCATCCTAGGTCCCATGGTGGAAGATAGATATGAATCATCCCCTCCCTTCTACACATCCCTAAACATACATGATAAGGTGTTGCATAACTTCCTGATGGATTTAGGGGCTTCTCATAACCTCATGCCCAAAATAGTCATGGAAGAATTGGGACTGGAAGTAACAAAGGCCTATCATGATTTGTACTCTTTTGATTCAAGGAGGGTGCAATGTCTTGGAGTCATCAAAGACTTGGTGGTGTCCTTATTTTAGCTTCCAATGAAGAGCGTGGTCATGGACATTGTGGTATCTGATGTTCCTCCCAAGTTTGGCATGCTACTATGAAGATCTTGGATTAAAAATCTTGTAGGAACATTACAGATGGACCTTACATATTCCACCATCCCATACTTTGGAGGGGAACACAGAATACTATACAGAGAAGCTCAGCTGGGCTACATTGTTAGTGAAGAAGAAGATCCCACTAATCACCCTATCTTTGAACTTGAAACTGATTTGGGGTCTAGTTTATCGCATCTCATTGATACCCCTGAAGCTCCTCTTGAAGTCAGAAAGCAACCCATTTCCTATCCTGAGATACCTCCTCCAACTATCTTTGTGTGGAATATGTTCTTCGATGGAGCCTCTTCTAGTGAGGGTGCTGGTGCCGGAGTGGTTTTTGTGTCACCTTGTCAGGAAACCATATCCATATCATACAAGCTAGAATTTGAAACTACCAATAATGTGGCAGAATATGAAGCTCTTGTTTTAGGTTTGAGGGATGAAAAAGACATGGGAATTGCAGAGGTAGTAGTGTTTGGAGATGTTGAATTGATAGTCCAACATGTCAGAAATGCTTATCAAAGTAAACATCCTCGGCTCAGAATTTACAAAAATGAGGTATGGGACTTGATTGACAATTTCTTCTCAGCTTTCAACATTTCATTTGCTCCAAAAGAGGAAAATTCTTTGGCTGATTCCCTAGCTATCTCAGCTATCATTTTTAGGATACCTATGCCACCTAAGATCAAATATGATGTCAAGATAAGATATAGACCATCTGTACCAGACAATATCAAGAATTGTAAGGTATTTGAGGATGATCTTGAAATCAAAAAATTTCTTGAGTCTGTTGATAAATTATTTACATTGCACATTGATCAATATCTTGATCCTGACCGTGACCCTCAACCTGAGGTATTTTTAAATAAAATCACTACTCACCATATTGTTCAGTTGCCTAGCAATCACATTCTAAAGGGACTAGTTCCTTTAGAAAGATTGTTCGATGGGAATGATGTGGTAGTGAAGGGTGAGGTTTCAAATGAGGATGTTGAGGTAATGAGGTAAAATATTGGCACAGAGGAGGATCCTAAGTTTGTCAAGTTGTCAAGCATCCTGTCAAGGGAGCAGAGAACCGAGTATGCTAAGTTATTAAAATAATTTGTTGATGTGTTCGCTTGGACATATGAAGACCTCAAGACCTATGACACATCTGTCATTGAGCACAAGGTCCCACTAAAAGAAGAGGCTAATCCATTCAGGCAGAAGCTAAGACAGATTAATCCCATGTTACTGCTTGTTATGGAGAGAGAAGTGAAGAAGCTATTAGATGCCCAAATCATAGTCCCTTTGAGATATTCTGAGTGGGTGGATAATCTGGTGCCAGTAAGAAAAAATAGTGGAGAAATCAAAATTTGTGTTGATTTCAGGGACCTGAACTGAAGCTCAAGAAAGGACAATTACCCCCTACCTAAAATGGAGCATATATTGCAGAGGGTAACTAGTGCATCCAGGATATCCATTATTGATGGATTTTCTGGCTACAATCAGATATCAGTCCTTCTTGAGGATAGAGAGAAAACAACCTTCAACACTCCTTGGGGCACATTCATGTATGCCAAAATTCCTTTTGGATTGATGAATGCAGGAGAAAAATTTCAGTGAGCCATGGATATGGCCTTCATTGGGGAGAAAGATTAGTTTGCAGTGATATATCTGGATGACATCACTATCTTCTCCATATCTGATAAAGAGAATTGTTGTCACTTAAGGAAGGTTTTCTTGAAATGAAGGAGGTTTGGCCTTTCCTTAAACCCCAAGAAATATTTGTTTTCTATGAAGGAGGGGAAGTTGTTAGGCCATATAGTATTAGCTAAGGGAGTCAGGATTGATCCCAATATATTTGAAGCAATTCAGACCCTATGAATTCCCAGATCCAAGAAAGAGGTCCAGTCTTTCCTGGGAAAAATTAACTTCCTGAGCAGGTTTGTCTCAAATTTTGTTGAGTTAGTGAAGCACATCACAACCATGCTCAGAAAGGGAAATGAAGTAAAATGGACTGTTGAACCCAGGGAATCCTTTGTCCAAATAAAAAAGGCTTTGACTGAGGCAACTGTGTTGATCAATCCTGATTATTCCAAGGATTTACTAAATTTTTCTTTTTCTTCTTTTGATATAGTAGCAGTCGTTCTATTACAGAAGAATGCTGAAGGGATGGAGTAATCCATTTCATTTTTCAACATGGCATTAAGAGATGCAGAGGTCAAATATGAAATCATGAAGAAGCAAGCCTATGTCTTGGTCAAGGCCCTTAAAGCATTCATAGTATATGTTCTTCATTCAAAAATCATTGCATATGTTCCTTGAGATTATGTGAAGGACATTTTCATTCATCTTGACATGGACGGGAAAAGAAGCAAGTGGATTACCAAGATCCTTGAGTTTGACCTGGAGATTAAGCCAACCAAGTTGGTTAAAGGGAAAGTCTTAGCCAAGATGCTCATTGAATCAAATTGCAAAGACTTCGGGGTTAAATTCATCAATGGATACTCAGGAAATCAATAAGATGGATTGTCTAGTGGCAATCCTCAAGACAATCCTCCACTAGTAGAATGCACCTGGTATAGATATATCATATATTTTATGCTAGAATTAAATCCCCCTGATGAAATGGGGAAGAGTAAGGCAAGAGATTTAAATCTCAAGGAGGTCATATATTTCCTTATTGACCAAGTCTTGTACTGGAGAGACCCTCTAGGGGTGATTCTGAGGTGTCTGAACCCACAGGAGGCCCAAAAAGTGACATTTCATTTCCATAGCAGCCTCTGTGGGGGACACCATTTTTGGAAGACCACAGATCACAATATTCTCAGGGATGGGTATTACTGGCCCACCTTATTCACTGATGTTTGTAGAGAGGTGAGAGCCTGCATCAAATTCCAAATGTTCTTAGGAAATTAGCAACTCAAGTCTCTGCCATTAAAATCTGTAGTAGCTACAAAACCCTTTCAACAATGGGGGTTGGACTTCATTGGAGAGATAAATCCTTCCTCAAGTGGCCAACACAGATGGATCCTAACTGCAACTGACTATTTTACCAAGTGGATAGAAGCTATCCCCACCAGGAGTGCTTCACACAAAGTTATCATCATATTCTTGGAGGATATCATAGCAAGGTTTGGATGCCCCAACAGAATTGTCACTGATAATGCTGCATCTTTTAGGTCTGAGCCTCTGGTGAGGTTCTGTAAGAGGTTTGAGATTTAACTGGTTCATTCCACTCCCTATTATCCACAACGAAATGGACTGGTAGAGTCTTCCAATAAAAGCCTGATTAATCTCATTAAAATATTGTTGGAAGATAATAAGAAGGCATGGCACTCAAAACTAAAATTTTCTCTGTGGGTTGACCGAGTGACAAAAAATAAATCCCTCGGAACCTCCCCTTTTCAATTTTTTTATGGGACAAAAGTTGTTTTTCCCACTCATCTGCCTCTACCTGTAGAAAAATTATTTCAAGATTATGAAGGAGAGCCAGACCATATGGTCAGAAGAATTCATTAACTGGTGGAAGTGCAACAAACCAGGGAGTATTTAGTGAACATAGCTCACAATCATCAACAGAAGATCAAGTAGGTCTTTGACAGGAGGGTCAAGAAAGAGGATTTCCAACTGGGAAATCTGGTATTTAAATGGGATGCTCCCAAGCAATACAAGGGAAAACATGGCAAATTCAAAGCCCTATGGATCAAACCCTTCAAGGTCGCTGAAGTGTTTTCAAACAATACCTACAAGTTGTAGGATTTGGAGGGTGAAGAAGTTTTCAATGGCCCTGTGAATGGGCATTTTTTGAAGAAATGTTTCTTTTGAGACACACATGGCTCCTCTGTGTTTGTAAATACTGTTTTTCAGTTTATCTTTCATTTTTAACAATGACTCCATATCCCAACAACAACGCAATGAATCTTCAAAATAGTTCTTGGCATCTTGTAGGGATAAAACCATCCCCCATGGAGCCTAATGTTAGCATATAATATTATATGCGAGGTGTTTTCCTACAAAGTGCCCCCTTCAGCGAAAAAGTGGCAAATAATGGGTCAAAAAATCACTTATCCTAAGTTGAGGGTGCATAAGTGCTCTAGATTATGCAGCGAACAGATCTGGGCAATCAAAATATGTGCACCCAGATCTTCAGTTTGTTGAGTGCTCAACACACCCTAAAAGTTCTATGACCACTTCCTTTTGGATACCACCTTGTCTTCTACCTTCGATTCTTTTCACCATGGTTTGAGCATGATAACCTTCTTATCTGATATGTTTCATATCTTAGTTTCTCTTGAGCATATTAAGAACCATCTTGAGAAACACCATGATTGATCAAGGAACCAACAACCCATATTTCTCCCAGGTTACTTGAGAAGTTCGACATCGGTGAAAGATTAAGGTAGCGGAAATTGTATGTGAAGTCAAAGCAGCTGAGTGTCGACATTCTTCAGAGTCAATCGATAAGAGTATCCCTTTTATGCATATAGTCACCGAAAAGATTTCGCCAAATGCCGGTCCTTTCGACTTCGGTAGAGAAGTGTAATCATAAGCTTTGCACAAAAGAGGAGTTCCGTCGTCAATGCCTGAAACATCACCAATCCCAACATCACCGGTATTGGGAGTTTTATCAAGAAAATAGAAATGTTGATAAACAATCTAAAATAGTAGTCGATCCTCGATCTTTATGAAGGTAAGACATGACGTGACGTTTAACCCTTAGCTGTGTCAAGTACTCTGCATTTAAAGCTTTAGTTAATTCATATATTGCACATTAGTTACTAGATCATGAGCGAATAAAAAAGGAACCGTTAAACTCACTAATACAATGCATCTCCATCCATGCCTCGGCCATCAACCAGTTAAGTCTTAGTGGCATAAATCTGATAACGTTATATTTTGAAATCTTCATTTATCACCCATATTAACTAATTGATATGACTGGTAGTATCTCCCAGTTATATTCTTTAGAGTCCTTTTTGTGTGATCCCACTCTATGTAGCAAGGAATTCAGAACAAACAGGAGAACAAAGACACTAGTCCAGAGGAAGCATCTGAAGTCCAGTGAGTATTAAACAATTTTCTTAGAAAGCATTATAGGTATGGGTTCTCTTATGGCTTTACATTTCATTTGTATATGTTCTCACCCGATGCTGCTCTGTATATGTGTTTATAAGGTCGTTTTGATTGCAGGGACAATGCCTCCAAAGAAGCCATCCACCAGGAAATTACCATGGGCACCAAAGCTGCAAGAATAAAAAATAGGATAAGGCTCCTCCTCAGCGGTTGCAAGACAATTAGAGTTCACTCTTAAGCTGGTGTCCGTCATCAAGGTGATCACCAAGGAGCCCTTTGTCCAGCCCCCAGATTTTAGGGAGACAGAGTGTTAAGCCCTAATATTGGCTCATTACCCCTTAATTGGGGCATATTACATTAGTAATTTTATTTTTTTTATGTCGGCTTTATTCCATTAGTTGTAATTATACCTCCTAGTCTCCTATATATACCAAGGAGACATTTTCATTTGGAATCATCCTGTACTTGAACATTTAAGTGGGGTAAAAGGAGGTTTCCCCCTCGAAGAGGCTTATTATCTGAAATTATCTCTTTTTCAAGGCGTTGAGACTTTTTTTGAGGTTTTTCCATGCTATATTGATATTTGGTTCTTAACATATGGTATCAGAGCTCAAGGTCTTGGGGTTTCACTACTACATATGAGACACCTTGGAATTTTATCTATAATTTTTTTTCTAAAATGTTTCAGAAGTAACAGCTTGGATGATATTTAGTATACAGGTCAAGGTACGTTGGTTTAAAATTTAAGCTCCTGAGGCCTTATACTTTCAGAGATATAGCTTGTACAAGATAGGGTTTTGGAATCATCCTAAAATGATTCATTGCAGAATTTTCATTGCAAAACATTTTCTGTAATGTTTAAGAACCTAAAATCTAGGGGCAATTCACAAAAATTAGTAAGGTATCTATGGTAAAAATTTCATATTTTGGGTCATCTTAAATTTGTAGATACACCCTATGTAAGATAGGGTATCTGACTAGTCCTATTGACTAGTCTCAAGAAGGTGTTCCAGGTAAAACAATCATAACTTCTTCCTAGAGTATCCAAATTGAGTGCGACTAGTTTCATTGGATCATGGACAATCTGTACTATTTCAGGTAGGAGTTTCATAATTTTATATCAATTTTTTTTTGCGGGGAATGCTATACAAGTGATATCTCCTGGAAAGGCCAAAAATCAACAAGTTGTGGGGAAGTTACCGTAAATTCTACTTGGCACATCCAATTTTGATTAGAACTATGACATTGTAGAGAAGAAATATCAGAGAACTACATAAAATAATTTTTCATACCCAGAAGGGATGAAAATTGGGAGATACAATAGAAGAAATATAGCAGAACCAACTCAAAATCAAGGTTCAAAAGTGATACTTGGCCACCATGCCACCCAAAAAGGGAAATTCTACACCAAATAAGCCTCCATAAAATCCTACTTGGACTCTTGATGAAGGTGAAGAAATGCGTAGGGACATAAATGATTTACAAAAGAATATAGTAACAAAAGATGAACTACAA
>JZKD02S0891094.1:41652-53602 GCA_000966675.3 Picea glauca | reverse complement strand
GGGCCGACTTCTTATTCTGTCCTTTGTAATTGTTCGATGACCAATCCACAAAAGGGGATTTGGTCCTTATACAATTACCAACATGATTAATCCTCAATGGGGATTAATCCAATAATAATGACATGATTAATCCGCAATGGGGATTTAATCCAATAACAAAATAATAATAATAATGCTCTTTCCAGTTACATTATTTCAACACTCCCCCTTAACAAGAAGGGTATTCTTCATCAGCATCATGCGAGAGAGCTCTGCATCATTAGTGGCATCTAGAGGACAGTATCATCAATATCATCTTGAACCATTGTCTAGCACATTTATGAGTCATTGGAAGTTTTCTTCATAGGCAACAACATCATTCTCAAAAGAATGCTATCATCATCTGCATCAATATGTATCAGTAAAAATGATACCTCATCACAACACTAGGCTGGAACATCACAATACTACACTAGCTCAATGTCACAGCGGTTAGGTTGGTAGCTCAGTGTCAATCACATCTTTCTTTACATCTAACAACTAGGTCAGAAGCAAGTAATATCATCATCTCGCTTTACGTCTAACAACTAGGTCAAAAGTGAGTAATCACAACGTCATGCTTTACGTCTAACAACTAGGTCAGAAGCATGACTCATATTTCTTTATGTCTAACAATGAGGTCAGAAGCAAGGAACACATCAACATCTCGCTTTACGTCTAAAAATGAGGTTAGAAGTGAGGAATCATCTTGCTTTACGTCTAACAACTAGGTCAGAAGCAAGGAATCAACAACGTTATGTTTGATGTCTAACAACTAGGTCAGAAGCATAACTCATCTTGATTTATATCTAACAACGAGGTCAGAAGAAAGGATCACACAACGTCATGCTTTACATCTAACAGCGAAGTCAGAAGCATGACTCATCCTTCTTTACGTCTAACAACGAGGTCAGAAGCAAGGATCACACGGTGTCATGCTTTACGTCTAACAACGAGGTCAGAAGCATGACTCATCTTTCTTTATGTCTAACAGTGAGGTCAAAAGCATGACTCATCTTGCTTTACATCTAATAGCGAGGTGAGAAGCATGAATCATCTTGCTTTATGTCTAACAGTGAGGTCAGAAGCAAGGATCACATGACGTCAATATTTACGTCTAATAGCGAGGTCAGAAGCATGACTCATCTTGCTTTACATCTAACAGCGAGGTCAGAAGAAAGGAATACATCTACTCCCCCTTTCAGGGAAGGTCCTTTCAGACAATACCAAGCTTATATTGAAAATTTTCAAACTTTACACGAGATAGAAGCTTAGTCATCACATCCGCAACCTGTTCATCCATGCTAATGTACTGGAGCTTCAAGACTCCTCTCTGTACCATGTCGTGGATGAAATTATAGCAGATCTCTATGTGCTTCGACCTGTCGTGGAACATAGGATTCTTTGTCATTTTAATGAAGCTTTGATTGTCACATGGGATCGCGGTTTCTCTCATATCCAAATCAAATAGGCCTATCAACAAATTTTGAAGCCATATAGCTTCATAGCTAGCAGAACATGCAACAATGTACTCTGCTTCCACAGTGCTGAGATCAATACTAGATTGCTTCCTACTTTTCCATGAGATCATAGCTGATCCCAAACTGAAACAACATCTGGAAGTTCTTTTTCTGTCAGCAATGCTTCTTGCCCTATCTACATCAGTATATCCACTCAGTGTGAAGTCATGATCTCCATCATAGATGAGACCATAATCCATTGTACCTTTAAGGTACCTCATCACATGTTTTGCAACCACTAAATGAACATGTCTGGGCTCTACCAGAAACTGACTCAAGGTGTTCACTGCAAAATAGATTTTTGGTCTGGTGTTCGTCAGGTACATCAGTGATCCAATAATCTGTCTGTACAGAGTGGCATCTATCAAATCTGACGAATTATCGACCAACTATTGAAGGAAAATCTCCCTGCGGACAGGTAGATCTCCTCTTGAGAGCTAGACTCTTAAATCTTAATGCAGAAGACACTTAATGTGGACACTGACTTCCTTTCAGATCTATACAAACTAATGTATGAGGAGGAAGGAGAAAATAAGTACCTTTTACCGACGTTTTTCCTTGGATGCCCTGAGTTGAGATCCAATCTTTCGCTCCTCGATGATCCCTGTAGACAAACAATAGTACAACCACTTCCTACTCTATTGATACTAGCTTGAAATAGACCTATCTATTAGAGACAATTTCATGTGAGATTAAACACAAACTAGAAAGAAACAGGCCAAGCGTTTCATATTGATGAGAACAATGACAAAAGTAACTTACAACCGTAGATGTGAATGCGATAGCTTCGTCAAGTCCCCTTTGTCTAACCCTTGCTCAAAATATCCACGATCTGGATGACAACAACTTCACTGATTACTTTCCTCCAGTTCACTGTATGTTTCCTATGAGATCATAGGTTTCATGCTTCCAATTCTTCCTCCTTTCCACCATGATAGAGACTATTTATATAGGTTTAGAGAGGCCTAACCTCTTGAGGTATCATTAGGGTAAGTTGAGGATTTCCCTCCTTAAGCTAGGGATCTTCTCCTAATATCATGGATGAACCAGGAATTCGAATGCAACTTCCTTCCTAGATTGAAATATCTTCCCCTTATTCTCCTCAACAGATCAACTTCTACCCACAATAGGTAGCTCTCCCTCAAAAAGGCTATCAGAACACTATAGCGCTCCCTAGTAGGCTTTAGGGGGGTGTCAGCGCTCTTAAAATCCATAGCGCTCCCTTATAATGGTTGTTTTGTGTTATAACGCTCCCTAGCACTTTATAGGGGAGCACCAACACTCCTAAGGGTGATATAGGGGAGAACTCTCTTCTAAAACCTTAGATTGAAAACTTCTTTCAGGTGGCAAGAGGTACTTAACTTTAGTTAACCATCCCTCTTCATTCAAATCAAGTGTTTAAGGCATTTTAAGTGTCTTATTAATGTCGTTATAAGTATGACATAGGTATCATGGCAGTATGCTTTGCTTGACACTAGCGACACTTGTGAGAAACATGTGACACTTGCGACACTTGTGAGAAACATGCGACACTTGCGACACTTGTGAGCAAACCAAAGTGAGTAATGTTGATGTGTAATAGATTGCCCCCCAAAGTATGAAGTTAGAAGATGAGAACTGATAACTTAAATGCTTTGTAGACTTTCAAGCAAGGGTATAGATGCGGAGAACCTGACAGAAGCTGCACACAAACATACAACAAATATTATGACATGTTTCAAACCCAAGGCAGGCATACCTATACAAAGTGGATCTATGTCACAGTATATGTGTCATTGTTCAAGAGAAACTCCATCGCAACCTGAGAAAAGTACATATCAAACTGATCACTCAACCCAGGGTCTTCTTACCGATCCCGATGTAGTACGAATCTAACCATGTGAATAAATGTCCTGATGTCGAACATGGAAGAAACCACTTGATTACCGGTCAATTATGTAAACCGTTAACAAGCGCGAGGGATATCACCATTAATGTCAATGATTCCCAAGGTACCCTATTACATTCCAACGAATTTGAATGGATGAGCTGGAGTCGAACATCCATGGAATCATCCGATTAGAGGTCAATGGTGTAAACCTACTGTCGGACATGAGGAGGCCTGCCATTGAGGCATGCAGGTCCCAAAGTGCTAACTGGTTTCTAAGCCTAGTTCCTGGATAATGTGTTGAAGTTGACAAGAATAGAATCTTCAAGGTAGGGCCTTGATGTATCCATCATAAACGACATGAAACAGACACATAGATGTAATTGGTTGATCAAATGAAGATGGACTGACATGGGTATCGAGACAAGATATTTGTGATGGTTGACTCTTGAGGCGGATACTTCCCTTGAACACTGAGGCGCAACAGTAGAAACATGACATGGACCAAAAATTTATGATGCAGTGGATGCTATGAATTACGTCAGGCAACCCAAAGGAGTGAAATAAACTCAAAGGATTGGCTCAATGCAGAGGTTCAGCGGATTAAAATGCATGCAAAAGACAAAGTGTCGTGTTCAAGGGCGACTCTAAGAATTACTTGGTAATGTTCTCAAGAGACTTCTTGGCTTTCTTCTTTCAAATTTTCCCCCATCCAGATAGACGAGTACCTCCTTTTAATTTAACGAGCTCAAGGAGGGTAACACATGCTCGATATAAATCACCTTCGGTAAGTTCCTCTTCATTTGCTTAACGAACTGGAAGAAGTAAGGTTTCGGTCCTGTGCGGGCCTATCGATGTTTGTTTTAGCGAGTCCAAAGATAGAAAACTCGAAAGTTTTTCATGATTATAGAGTTTGGAAAAACACTTAAAAGAGAACTCTCTCAGTTCCTTTTTCATACAGTTAGTCTCATGGGGCCGAAAAAGAGATAAACTACCACTCAAAAGATGCCCTTTCGAACCTTTTAACGAGTGTGAAAGGAAGCAAGATCACTCGATGATCTTTTCATATTTAGAGAGTATGAAAAGATTTTAAAGATGACTCCAGGGGGTTCCCTTTTTGTGTGTCCATATGGGTCTGAAAAAGAGATAAAAGTCTACCTGGTGTGCTCTTATATTCTTGAGCTTGAGAATGAACTAAGAGTATGCTCGTGGATGTGACAAGGTAAACAAACGATCTGAACTGCTTTGAAACCTGTAGTGTCAAAACTGCAATCCAGAGGTTTAGTGAAGCCATTATATTGTCAAAGAAACCCACAAATAACTATACCTTATAAAAAATGGAAATTTATAAATAGCAATACAAGAAAAATCTTCATTTACCATTTCATTTGCATAAGGATTTGTAGCAGTGGGGATTCTCACTTTGGAGGTGGATCTTGTTTTGCTTGATACTAGAGCTACGGTTGACCTTTTCTCTTGCCGTTTGGAATAGGTAGATCTTCATCTCCCCCTCTTTCAATTACATGGTTCAATATTTGTTTTCACAACAATATTTAAATTAAAAACGAAGCCCTAGGTCATTCCAAAAAAGATCAAATTGGCCTCTAATCAAAATGGTGGGAAAAAGACATTTGTTTGCAAAAATGATTTTAGAGGGTGATAGCATAGATGCCAACGCCTTGACACTTGAGTAGATAGGTTGCTTTTGCCAAAGCATCCATAAAAAACTCAAAAATATGCCCACACAACCATTATGAAAATTATTTTAATTTTAAACGTTTTATTGCTACGTGATGATTATTGAGTGATAAAGAGAGGGCGTGGTCCTTTTTGAACAGTATGTGCAATAGATTTCAAGATTTTAAATTTCTTAAGAAATTGCCGAAAAATTGAATAATGAAATTCTTTGTTTTTTTTTGTTTGTAGGTGATTTCGGCAATGACCATGATTGAGCGGAAGGAACGGGAGCATGAACTCGATGATTTGGCTGCTTTGCGAAGTCCTCACACGTGGGCCGCATTGAGAGATTGTGGCCTTCTGAAATTATTCAAATTGCAAAAGATGAAGAAAGAGATTCTTCTTCTTGAGCACATAATCAGCTTGTGGTATGTCGCAGAGCAAGGGTTTCGGATCGGAACACAACTTCTAACCATCGATTTGGAAGATGTATATTTCTTGACTAGCCTCTCGAAAAGAAGGGTTCCTATAGCTTTTTCCCAACAGAGGGAACTTTCCTGAGCAAGTGGGCGTGTATTTGGCATGTCATTGTGTCCTAGGAGAAAGAATGGTGGGGGATAGAATCCCAATCAAGGATATCAGAGAGTTACCCCTTCGGTCTATTTTTTTCACCATCATGAGTGTGACAGGAAGCAATAGCACACATCTGGTGTCAAGATCACAGGTAGCTTATGGCGTACAATGTTTGGAGACAACACTATTTAACTGGAGCACAGGGTTTCTTCGGAATGTGAAGGAACAGGTTTCGAGGTGTAGGATGGGGTAGAAATAGTTCTAATATGGTTCTTTCTTGGTCTCATTCTTCTTAGAGCGCATCCCCTAGATGCAGCCTCAGATTGCATTAGCGGTATGACCAGTGGGAGAACCACAGATGGAACGGTGGACTAGTCTGTCTCCAAGACTAGTGGCAGAGTCAGAGTTTCGTTTCACCGGTGACTTCTTCGCTTGGCTGAGACGCCAATATATTTGGATAGAAGACTTCCCATATGCTGAGGTGGACTTTAGTGGGAGCATGGATTTGATTCTACCAGTGGGGGAAGATTGGGATGCGTCAGGTGAGAGACTAAGCAACACCTTGTCTAGTTTTTTGTTTTAAGTTTTTTAACGTATATATATTTTTTGGGGTACATAGAAGATCTTTTAATGGATGTATTGTTTTCAACATGCAGACAAGGGATCAGTGTGCCCGACTGATATACCAATACCAAGACATCACGGGGGTGCTCCGGTTGCAGTAGATCCAGGGGCACCAATGATAGGTCTTCGGGAGGTTGAAAGAAACCTTCAAGGCCTCACGATGGGCATTCCTCCTCTATGCAGGAGAGAAGTGCCTTTACATCTACAGAGATATATTGTGGGGGTGTCAAAGAATGTTAATTCTCTACTGAGATGTGTAGTGCACGCAGTGATATGTTACTCTTAGCACAATGTAGTGCAGAGAGATTAGAGTCTCTCTGGTGATTGTATATTTTGTATGACTTGTCAGATGATGTTGTATGGGTGTAAAGACCCAAAATTTTACTCTTCCAAATACTTTTTTGATGTAATCAAAACATTTTCAGTCATGCTATGTATATATATACAATTTCAAGTTTTTACAGTGCCAAAAATTTTGTACATGATGATGCCTTTAATGTGATGTGTTTTAATTTACATGTGATGTACAATTTGTTTTCCTTCATGAAACCTTATCTATGGGTGAGATACCAATCGATGATGTAATTAGCTAACGAATCCGAAACATTATTGAGTTCTCTTGGAATATGTCTGTATTCAATGTAATCAAATATTCGTTCAAGATGATGAACTTGTAGGTGGAGACGTAGCAGGATAGGATTAAGAATAGCATAGATACGATTGAGTTGATAGACCATGAGTTGGGAGTCTAGGTTAACAATGATACAAGAGATACCTAGGGAGGAGACTTTGGTCAAAATTCTAATGACAACATGATATTCTTCCATTTTATTAGTCATTGGTCCTAAGCAAATAGCTCTTGAACTCACCACCTCGTCAAATTGGTAAATGACCCATGCTGCTGAAGTAATGTTCTGGGTGTGTCGACTAGCTCCATCCGCAAACCCGACAAAGATAGGAAAGGAAGATGTCATCTGCGCATGAAAACACAAGGCACAATTATGAGTGGGAAAGGCAAAGACTCGAGCACACGAAAGAAATAGACACACCAAACTAAAATACAATAATGTACAACGTACACATGCTAGGTGATCTAGGCATAATACTTTTTAAGGTAAAGCCCGTTATGGGGCTCTCCTAGGGAAATTCCATCATAATAGACTAACTCATAGGTGCCTTTGTGCAGAACACATTTCACAATGTAAGGGCCATGCCACAGAGGTTCTAACTTACCTGCCCCTAGTTTGTCATGAGCCTAGTCATAGACGAGGACTAAGTCTCCTTATGCAAAATTCCGAGGATGGACGGATTTGTCATATTGATTTTTTATCCATTTCTGATGTGCCTCATTAACGAGAGCATCATCACGACGTGTTTCATCTAGTTTGGTCAGATATAAGAAACATTCTTCTTTGGCAGAAGTATGGGGTAGGAGTTCTACTTTAAGTTTCAGAGATGGAATTTCACACTTGATTGGTAAAATGGCTTCGATGCCATACACTAACTGGAAAGGAGTAAACCCAGTTGTGGTTTTCACGGAAGTACAATAAGCCGAGAGAGTGGAGAAAAGTTGTAGATGCCAGGATGTCTTATTTTCCCCTACCATGCATTGAATCATGGTTTTGAGGACCTTGTTGATGGCTTCAACTTGTCCGTTGGCCTGAGGATAGTATGGGGATGAGTTTTCATGGAAAAAACCCAACTTGGCATGGAATTCACTCGTCATCTAGTTCTTAAAGTGTGCACCATGATCAGTGACAATGGCGTGTGGTACACCAAAATGAGTTATGATGTGGTTAAAAAACAAAAGAGTTGTGGTACGACCATCGTTCAGAAAAGTAGGCATATCCTCAGCTCATTTGGTAAAGTAGTCGACGACGATGATTATATAACCGTGCCCCCCGACTGAGGTAGGCTTACATTGCATAAAATCGATACCCCACTTGGAAAAGGGGCTGATGGCGATAATGGGGTGCAACATAGTAGGGTGGGTGCATGCCTTGTTGTTAAAAACTTGGTAGGGTGGGAATTTTTTGATTGCCTCAATAAAATCTTTGAAAATCGAGGGCCAAAAATAGCCAGCACATAGAATTTTTTGGGCTGTGGCCATCCTAGAAAGGTGACTGCCACAGGCTCCAAGGTGACAATCATTCAGAATGCGTTCAACCTCTGCATGAATCAAACATCATCGAAGAATAGTATCAATACCACGGTGATACAAGGTCTCGTCGATGATAATATAATGACGAGAATGGTGGCGAATACATCGATGCTCTTCACGGGAAGTGTTAGGTTGAAAGCATTGGGTTTGGAGATAAAGGAGGATGTATCTGTACCAAGGATCAGAGGTGCTTATGAGGAAAAGAGTTTTTTCAGGGAGAGAATCTCTAGGTTCGATATCTTCATCAGCATGGGGGAGGTCGCAGATGAGATCTACAAACACCAGGGACTTTTTGTCTTTGGACTTCACAAATTTAAGATCGAATTCCTGAAGGATGACGATCCATTTAGAGTATTTTCCCCCGAGAACTTAACATGTCAAGACATGGTACATGGGGTTTGAGTCCGCAATCACCGTGGTGGTTCTTAGTAGGATGTAATGGCCAAATCTATGGATAGTGATGATGGCTGCCAGAGCCAGTTTCTCTACATGTGAATATCAGAGTTCGGGTCTAGATAGACTCTTTCTTAGGTAATAGATCACATGTTCCTCATCGTTGGGGTCCTCTTGAACTAACACCATTGCAATAGTGGAAGTGGAGGCAACTAAGTAAAGGATGTAGTCCTTTGTATACTTTGGAGGATGCAACAAAGGTGCGTGGGTCAGGGCATGCTTGAGAGTGTCAAACAATCATTGAGAGATGTCATCCCAGATGAAAGGGGTTTTTTTCTATGACAATCACATGAATCCTTTAGTTATCTTAGTGTAGTTACAAATGAAACGACGAAGCAAGTTTTATTTTCCTTGCAAACTTTGGAGTTGAGTCAAAATAGTAGGCAGGGGTAAGGCCATAATAGCCTTAATATTTAAGGGATCCACCTGAATCCTGTCTTTAGAGACAAAAATTCCGAGGATTCGACCGGATTCGACAACAAAAATACACTTATGTGGGTTCAAGTGGATACGGTAAAATTGACATCGAAGAAAAATAGCCCATAATTGATCAACGTGATCTGATTGATTGGATGAGTGGGAAGGTAAGTCGTCGAGGTAAGGTTCTACAATATGATTGATATCGTTGAAAGCATACGACATGGCCCACTGGAAGGTAGCACCAGCATTTTTGAGACCAAAAGGTAGCTTTCGATAGGTGAAAGTTCCCCATGGGAAGATAAAGACCGTCTTATGTTGATCAGCAGGTAAAATTTCAATCTGGTTATACACGGAGAATGTTAGAAAAACAGGACCGTGGGGCAATAAAATAAAAAAAATGTAGAAACAAAACACAGAAGACACATAATACAAGAGAGACACAAATTTACGTGGTTCACCCAGTGTGGGCTACATCCACCAGAGAAATTGCCAATTCCTTCCTTTATTATTATCCAGCAAATGAAGGGATACAACCTATAGAAAAACCCGTTGTATCTTCCTCTTTTTCTCTCACAGTCTTCTCTCTCAGAATACAATATTCACCACCATCCATAGCCACGATACATTTCCCTCATAAAAGAGGGTTTCCTTCTAGGGAAAAAAAACCCTAACATAATCTCTACCATTAGATCTGCGACCTTATAATGAACAGTCCATATTTACAATGAAATTAAAATATACTTTTACAAGGCAATTTTTTCTTCGGGGCTTCACCCCCGAACCCCCATCGGGGGATGCTTCCCTCGAACCCCCATTGGGGGCTCTCTTGCCCCCAGACCCCCTAGCCAAGGGGATAGGCCCCCCGGACCTTCTAGCTAACAGATTTGCTTCTATGCTTACTAAACTTTTCTGCATGTCCTCTAGAGTGACAAAATTCCTTTCCCTTAGTTGATATGACATATCAACATCAAACACATCAGGGAACTTGATTAAATCCAAACCTTGTGGGGTTTTAATATCAGTTGGAATTGTGTTATAAAGATTGTTGAAATGAATTCAGTAATCCTACACAGTTTCCCCTTGATTCCTTTTGATATTCTCATATTCTGATAAAATATGGAGAGGATTTGTCTTTACCTCCCATATATCAAGGAAAGTCCATTGGAAAGTAGAAATGTCAACTATGGTAGCAGGGTGTAGCTCTTTGAACCATTTTTTGACTTCTCCGGTCAAACTTTGTGAAAAAATTCTCATCTGGACATTTGCTTCATCAACTTCATGCAAATCAAAATAATCATTCATCTTATCAACATGATGTTTTTCATTTAGAGGACCAGTACCATCAAACTAAGGAAGTTTGGCTTGATAGTCCTGAGACATGGCATGTAAAGGAGTGGCCAACACCATGGGAGAATATCTTTTCTCCATGATTGGTGGAGGAGGTTGAACAACAACTTGTGTGATTGGAGGGGAAGTGATAGAAGAAGTAGAAGAGGTAGGACTAGGGGATGCAGAGTGAATTATTTGATGTTTGATGGAGGCTGCAACAATAGTCAGGGAAAAACATTCTATAGACTATTGAAAGTGATCTTGGTACAATGTCTGATCAAGATTTTCTACTAGATCTTCTAACTTGCTTAAATCTTGAAGGAAGCATTGATCAAATTCTGTTCTGGGAGAAAGTATTTTAGGGGGGTTGGAGGATGGTTTGATATAGGATTGTGTCACTTACAAAGCTGTCGGATTTGGTTCTAAAAAGGATTTGTTCAAAGGATATGTCAAACTCAAGATCCTGAATGGAAACCAACTTCTCTCGGAGAGAATTGGACCTATGAAGATGACTGTGACTCCTAGAACCTTCTACAGTGTTTTTTCTTTCCGAGTAACTTTTCTGGATCATCTATTGTTGTCGCAGGTTCTGGATCGGGGTGAGACCTAGTGTAAAAAATTTTAGGAGATAGAATTTTTAATTTTTTAAGAAATATAAACTAATATATACAAACTTTAACAACCTCTGAACATTATATCTTTAAAAGTTAGATTTTATGATTTGTTCAGAAACAAATTTTTCTTTATCTAGGGAAAATAAATCATAGGATAGAAAGTTTTTTCATTTCCCCAGTATGGTCACCACTATGTTATCGCTCTATAAATTCCCAAAGGATTTCGGGAGGTAGAAGAAATTTATCATACGTAACTTTATCAAACCACTTCGAAACTGGGATCTAGCCCTACCAGTTTTAGAGAGGGATCTCCCTGCAATATTTAGATATGTTTTAGGTTTCAGATATTATGATAGTTAAATAAATGGGACTGTGTTGTTTTGTTTTATAAAATGGCTGAAATATTGCTTACACATCCATTGGGATATGGGGTCTGTGTTAAGGTTTGAGATCTGAGAACAAATTTTATTAGGTCTCTTCACAGGGCAGGATAATGCCAATGTTGGATCCTTGAAAAATTAAAATGATGGATAGTAGAAATAGATGAGATGATGAACTACAACAAATAAGCATTGAAGAATTTCTTTATCGCAACATCATAAGATAAACACTTAGATCTTTAAAATCCTAAAACAGAGTATACGAAGATAAATTATGAAACTTTAACTTCTTTTAAATGATCAGATATAGAAAA
>JZKD02S0891094.1:19047-38025 GCA_000966675.3 Picea glauca | reverse complement strand
GTTAAAGGTAGAACATTCAAGGGGGTCCAATATTACCTGTCGGTAGTAGATCTGAGTGTCGTTTTCTCAGTCGTTGATCTAGGTGCACCGTTTAATCACAGAGCGTGATTCATATTACCTTGTGTAAAACTTAGGATAGTGTTATTTTGTGGGTTTTTTGTGCTTCTTATTTTCATTTTTCCACCAAGTGGTTAGAACACAACCTTATAACATCAAAACAAAGAATCTCATCCAACTTTGTGCTTGTTTTATTGAAAGAAAAACCAAAAAAACTATGTCATAATCTATTTACCTAACACAAATAACCCAGATTAAACTGTTGGGATAAACATTACTCTACCTTGGGGCTATTTGATCAAGTTTAAACAGTTTGAACAAATTTATTCACTAGCTAACCTAACTAACTTGGCTAAGATTAAATAGTTTAGCCAACCTTTATTTACTAATCCTCTCAGCATAAATTGAAAAGACTTGACCATGGTTAGACTGTATGGATCAAGACATTTTTATTTCATGTGGTTCATCATTTTTCTTTTCATACCCTCTTTTATTCTTTCTTTCTTTTTCTTTTCTTTCCTTTTTGTTTTGTTTTCTTTTTGTTTTCTTTTCTTTTGTAAATTATTTGCAGAATGAAATATTATTTACAAAAAAAAATACAACAAGAGTAAAAAAATTCCAATCACCAGTTGATCCTATGAAACATAGTGTTATATCAGTGGCTCCACCTGGGGATGGTTCTCTCCTTGTGAGGTGCAAAGAACCTTCTTCCTGATGTATTGAAATATTTTCTCCATTGCTTCTTCTGCAACTTGTTTTGAAAAATTGATGGCACTAGTCAGTGGCTTAGGGCCTTCTCTGTGGGCCTCACCCATTTGACAAACATCACCCACACATAAATTGAATGTAAAATAAATAGTTTGTACAGTGGAAATGGGTTGCTAGGGTATTTATTGGGGTGGTAAATAATGCTTCAACATCCTTCCATTTACAGGTCCACCTGGCAGGTCTATTCCATCACTGTCTTTGAGAAAAAATGCTTCATTTCCACTAAATACTTAAATGATGTAAGGGCCTTTCCACAAGCTATCAAAATTTCCATGTTTACCCTTATCCTCATTTCTAGAATCCCACTTCAGCACCAAATCATTCAACTCAAAATAATCCTCTTTATTTCTCTTCTCATAAATATTTTTGATACATTCCTCTTTAACCTAAGTCTTCTTATACACTTCTTCTCTGGACTGCTACAACTGGATCATCTGATTTATTCTTCTTTGGGTATCATTTTGATCTTCTTGCACTTGCTGCAATAGTTTCATAACAGGGGCCCCCAAATAAGAAGGTAAAATTGCCTCAGTACCATATACCAACTCGTATGGGGACACACCAATTGATCCATTGGTGGCCAATATATCATCCAAGAGTGCATGAACTAAATTATTATGACATGACTTCTTGTTCTCTTGTAGCATTTTATTAATGATATTCACCAAACTTTTATTTGAGGACTCATCCAACCCATTTCCAGGAGGGTAACAAGTTTTTAAGTGTCCCAAAGTAATGTGGTATAGGCTAAAAAAATCTATAAGTATTTTCAATATGAAGTTCTCTACATTGTCAGTTATGATTTTCCTAGGGCATCCAAAATGAGACAAAATATTAGTTTCCAAAAGTTTAATGATGATAGAGTCAGTGGCTTGTATGCATGGTACAACTTTGATCCACTTCGTGAAGTATTCTATGGTTGTGAGGATCCACTTGTGTTGGTCCGAAGAGGGTGGGTGTATCTCTCCAATAAATTCTAAACCCCATTGTTGGAATGGAGCTTCAACCAACATGGGTTTCATGGGTAGAGGCAAAATATTCCTTTTACCTTCGAAAACTTGGCATTTGTGGCATGAGGTGACTTTTTGATGCACATCAAAAAACAATGTGGGCCAATAAAAACCATCTCTAAGAATATTTTTAGTTGTGGTATTCCAACTTAGATGCTCACCACATTCCCCTACATGGAAATCCTGTAATACCTTGTCAGCTTCATCCTTCGATAAGAAATTAAGAAATATACCTCCAAGATATTTCCAATAAAGGTTTCCATCTAGAATACAATATTCGAATGCTTTCAGTTTAATAAATCTGGATTTGGTCTTAGTTAGACCAAGAGGAGCTTGTAATTTATGAAGTACACAAATGAGTCTGGGTACCAAGGAGAGTTTAAGAATACCTCTTTTACATTTGAAGTCACCTTCTCTTCCTGCTTGTCAACTGTAGACAAAAACTTAATGTCTAAATCATGAAAATTTGATTCAACCATTAGTTTGGCCAAACCCTAACCTTTGATCAGTTTAGTGGTTTTTTCGTGACTGTTGACCATATACTTCATCAGATTCTCCTATACAGTCTTCTATGTTGTCCAAATACTGGGACGGTAGCATAAGGCATATCTAACTACAAAGTGCCTTTCATCTTAGCTCCCCAAGATCTAGATAACAACATACCATATTTCAGGGGAATGTCTGCAACCACAACATCCATAACCATACTTTTTGTTGGGATTTGAGCTAGGGTGATACGTAAATATTTAATTATCCCTATACAATTGACCTTGATAGAATAGAAAGAATGCAAGTCCTTGTAGTTTCTAGTGACATCAAGCCCCAACTTCTCCATCACAGCTTTGGGCATCAGGTTGTGAGAGGTGTCAAAATCAAGCATAACATTGTGTAAGATTTTGTCATGGATATTTAGACTGATATAGAAAGGGGGAACAACATCGTTATTAGTTTTTCCATCTACTTCAGGACCGAACAATAGCTCAGGTTGATCATCAGTAATATTTACGGTGTCTGAGTGTGTTCCTAATCCAATATTCAATGCTTTTGTACCTATCTCTGGTTGAATGCTTAATGATTTAATCACCTATGACTTGTAGGCATTTTTTCTCATTAGTTCGGATAGGGGAATAAGATTTTTCAATTTGGCTAGTTCCCCTTCTAGGATGAAAGTAGTGGAAGCATTTCTTTGTCTCTGCACTTCTACTTTTTTTGTCATAGTTATTTGGGTAGAAGTATTTGGCTGACTAGTAGATGTGACCTCAGTTTGATTTGATCTTTGCGAAATTTCAGGATTTCTTTTCACAAAAAATTCATAATTATTATTCTCAGGGGATTTCTTGAGAGAAGTATTTGAGGTTTTCTTGGCCTCAATCGTTTTCTTCATTTCAATGGCCTTCTTTGTAGGATTGTTGTTAGTCTTCTTGCTTATTAAGTTATACAGTTTGTGCACCTCCATTATAGAATTCTTAAAGGCCTTCTATTATGTTTCCTCTTCCTCCTCATTCACCTTTGTTTGTGAGAGGAGAGAAATATTGTGTTCTTCCTGAGTAAGAACAATGGAGTCATCATCGTGAACAACCATGAGGTTTATGTGAGTATTATCCAACTCTTTGATTACCTCCTCCCCATCATCAGCATAATTCTCCTGAAGAGGTGGTCTAATCTGCTGATCATGCCCCCTTTGTTCTCTTTGATCTCTTGGATCCCTCTGTCTGATCTGGGGAGGGCTCCTTCTGAAGTTCAGATTTCTTATCTAAGGGGTACGCTGATTTTCTCTTGGTGGATTCCTGTCAGCGATGGTTAATCTTTCCATAATTCTCTCCATACTTTTGACTATGGAATCTAGTTTAGCATCTGAAGAAGATGTGGAAGGATCTTCTTTGATTGTAACCCTTTTCTCTATTCTTTGCCTGGCTCTTCTGGCTAATATATTTGATTATGCGCTTATTGCACTTTTCTTCATGTCTTCTAGAGTTACATAATTCCTTTCCCTTAGTTTATATGGCATATCAGCATCAAATCCACCAAGGAACTTGATTAAATCCAAACCTTGTGGGGGTTTAATATCACCTAGAATTGCATTATAAATATTGTTGAAACAAATGCATTAATCTTGCACTGTTTCCCATTGATTCCTTTTGATATTCTCATATTCTGATAAAATCTAGAGAGGATCTTTCTTTAACTCCCATCTGTCAAGGAAAATCCACTGGAAAGTAGCAATGTCAACTATGGTAGCACGTCGTAGCACTTTGAACCATTTTTTGACTTCTTTGGTCAAACTTTGTGAAAAAGTTCTCATATGGACATCTTCTTTATCAACTTCCTGCAAATCAAAATAATCATTCATCTTATCAATAGGTTGTTGTGCATTCAGAGGACTAGTACCATCAAACTGAGGAATTCTAGTTTGATATTCCTGAGGCATGGCATGTAAAGGAGCGGCCAACACAAAGGGAGCATATATTGTTGCCATGATTGGTCGAGGAGGTTGAACAACAACTTGTGTGATTGGAGGGGAAGTGATAGAATAAGTAGAAGAGGTAGGTCTAGGGGATGTAGAGTGAATTATTTGATGTTTGATGGACGCTACAACAATATTAAGGGAAACAATTTCTACAGACTGTTGAAAGTGAGCTTGATACAAAGCCTGATCAAGATTTGCTACTAGATCTTCTAACTTGTTGAATTATTGAAGGAAGCGTTGATCAAATTATGTTCTGGGAGAAAGTATTTCATGGGTTCTAGGTTGCAGGATGGTTTGATCTAGGATTGTCTCACTTACAAAGCTGTTGGATTTTCTTCTAAAAAGTCTTTGTTCAAAGGATATGTCAAAATCAAGATCCTGAATGATAACCAAATTCTCTAGGAGAGAATTGGACCTATTAACAAGACTGTGACTATGGGAACCTTCTAAAATGTTTTTCTTTTTGAGTAACTTGTTTGGATCATCTACTATTGTCGCAGGTTCTGGATTGGGGTGAGACCTAGTGTAAACTTTTTTAGGAGCCAAAAAATTTAATTTTTAAGAAATCTAAACTAATATATACAAACTTTAACAACCTATGAACATTATCTCTTTAAAAGTTAGATTTTATGATTCATTCAGAAAGAAAGTTTTCTTTATCGAGGGAAAATAAATTGTTGGATATAATTTTTTTTTAGTTCCCCAGTATGGTCGCCACTATGTTATTGCTCTATAAATTCCCAAAGGTTGTCGGGAGGTAGAAGAATTGTATCATAGGTAACTTTATCCAAACACTTCAAAAATGGGATCTAGCCCTGCCAGTTTCTTTTTTAAATTATTTGCAGAATGAAATATTATTTACAACCAAAAATACAACAAAAGTAAAAAATTTCCAGTCACTAGTTGATCCTATGAAACATAGGGTTATAACATTGACCACAGTTAACTAGTGCTCTGTCTGGAAGTTATTCATCGTTGCATGAATCTGATGCGCCTTTCCCAAATACCCCATAGTAGCAGGTCTGGATGATCGAAATGCTATAGTCCTCTCCATTGGGAAGTCACGCTGGTAATGTGGCTCCCCACATGTCCAACACCCTTTCTTTGGTCTAGTACTCCCAATACCCCAAGTAGAATCCGACGGACCACCAGCCTGGAAACCTGGTCTATTCTATTGAGAATGCCTAAACTATTATTGTTGTGGTTGACATTGATGTTGGTGCTATGGACCTCAGTAAGGATTTTGATTCTAAGGCGTTGGTCATTGAGGTGTATTGAAAGTAGATCCTCTCTGGAAGAAACAATATCCTGGTGAATTCCTAGCTAGTGTTTGATGTAGTTGTGCACTAGATGACACTTTCCCTGTTGGTCTCGCTAGAGTCCTTCTCTGACCCCTACTGATAATATCCTCCTCTACTATGAGGGCCTTCTAAATGACATTATGCAAGGTTTGAGGCATCATAATCCTAACCTTTGCATGAATGCTGACATTAAGGCCAAACAAGAACCCGTTGACCTTAAGTTTCTTGGTATTTGGGTGCAGAGTATACTGAAGTAGTTCCATAAAACATGCTTCATACTTGGGCACCATATGACCACCCTGTCGCAAGGCATTGAACTCGTTGAGCTAAATCTCAATGAATTCCTTTCATAGATACATCTCTCGGAACCATTCCTCAAACAATTCCCATGACACATATTCAATGACTATATTCAATTGTTGAAGGAGCATCTTCCACCCTAGAAGATTGCTCCCCTTCATTTGAAAGATGCCCATACAGACCTTCATATTGGAGGTATATTCGTGAATCAAAAATCACATCGCCATATTCTCCAACCATGCCTCAACGGTTGTGTCATATGGGGCAGTAAAGAACTTAGTAAATTTGACCTTCTCGAGTTCATGGTGAATGCTACCAGTATCGACTGGAGTGCATGGTGGACCCTCAAGGGGTGTTGACTCCTTGGCCTCATCTCTATCCAAAAGGCTGATCAGTGTCTCAGATATCTACTAAAAAAGACCACATGATCCCAACCACATCATGCACATCTATTTTTCCCTTCCCGACAACATGCTCATCTCCCTGGGGGTTAAACCCCTAGAGCATGGATGTTTCTAGAGGCATCATGCCGCCTCCCCTAGCACCCCTTTGTTTACCTCCATGATGTTCTTTAACCATGATTACCTGCATGAATATAAATCAATTTAATTAGCAAAACTATAAACAAATATCTAATCAACGAAATTCGTAGTGATCCCAAGTTGTGGGTTCAAGCACCTCTGATACCATATGTAATGACCCCATCATTAGGACTACATACAACACAATGAAAAAATAATTTTTTTTATTTAAGAAGGATTGAAACAACGACAAAATTTAAACAATGCAACTTGACGACAAACACCATGTATGCAGATCAGGCAACTAGACAAAACATGTGATAATCAATAGATATATAAAAATGAGTACCTTCCTGACACAAGAAAGACAACACCTACAAGATAAAGGACAACATCAATGAACCTGACACAATGGATTCGACAACCAATAACTAGAAACCTCTACGACACACAAAACTAAAATCATTGAGACATTATAGAACCAATTACCAACATCAATTACAATGAACAAACACCCACATTGGGAAGCACAAGACTTTGGTCAGGTTATCATTCATATCTATCCAACAGGGCGCACAATGATCCCCTCATCAATAATCATGTCGTCACAAGGTGATATGCGTGGCAATAACCATGGTGTAACATAACATATCTAGACCTTTAAAAAAATTTATATCCCTCGCATTAGGAAATCGAATCATCTGTCAATAAATACACAAAGACTACACCCAAGCACCCAAGCAACAAGTCAACAAGACGCAAGGTGACATCACTCAAATTAAATTGTGAAACTAACCAAAGGATTTATGGTTTTCTTATGAGGCCCCTTTTGASGAAGTCTCCCACACTGTAAAACAAAATAATTGAATAATATCTAAAAATTTATGTGCACAAATATTCAATTTTAATTCTCCATATAGTAGAATGTTATTTGAAACATAACTTACACATATGTGATACAAGAAATTAGCACTTACATTTGTTATGCCAAATTAGTGTTTACCATCATAAACAAAGTAAAGTATTATATATTAAGAGCATGAATTGAAGGTTTTTTTTTTTGGATTAAAGAGAACTTCCACCTCATATTATCAATTAGTTTAAAATTGTTGTCCAGAAATCATTATGATATCTAACAATAATATTCTAACTAACAATATTGTTATCTAACGATAATATGCCAACTAACAACAGTATGCTAACTAACAATATGCTAGCTAACATTGCAATCTAACAACAATATGATAACTAACAATTGTTAACTAACAATATTGTAACTAACATTGCTATCTAACAATAATATGCTAACTAACAATTGCTATATAACAATATTCTATCAACGATAAATTCAACATCTAAACAATAGATAAATTCATTGTCTAATAAAATTACTATCTAATAAAAATGTTGTCTAATAAAACTCACTGTCAAACAATCAATATTACTACCTATTAATAAATCCACGTCTAACATAATAGCCTTGTCTATTAATATTGTTGTCAACAATCATTAACGCTATCCATTATTAAATGTTGTCTAGAGATGACAACTCTGTCTAACTCATATCGTTGTATATCAAGGATTTCCTATATAACAATTTTCTATTACTATCCATTAATAATGATTCACTTTCCATTCAATACATGAAATCGATGTCTATTGACACATTAAGTTTTTTTCTATTAACACATTAAATTCATTGTTGTCTATTAACCCATTAATCATTGTCTAAACTTTCCATCCATAATATGGCAAGCCATAATATTAAATCGTTGTCAATAGTAATCAAGTTTCTATTCAATTGCAATCAAAATGTAGTGGTGAAGGCTGGGTGAATTCGTTGTGTAAGAACTGGGTAATTCACCTAGAATTCGTGGTGTAAAAAGGTTGTCTAATATGCCAAGATTGCGGTGTAAAAGATGGTAAATAACTCCAAGAAAAAAAATTGTGGTGTAATTGATGTGTAATACACCCAGAAATTTGTGGTGTAGATTCTATGCAATGTGCCAAGGAAATTGTGGCGTGAAGGCTGGGTAAAGTGCCAAGTAATTAGCTATCTAAAAAGAAAATTGCAGAGTAAAAATTTGTAGTGGTAAGTAATATAACACAAATATTTTACCAATCAAAGCATTGGGATTTATCATTAAAATCTTAGATATTATACCAATCAAAACATTGGGTAATATGCCAAGAAATCGCAGAGATAATATGCCAAGAAATCAATCAGAGATGAATCACAGAGATAATCATCCACAAGAAAACGTATATATGAATCGATCAGAGATGAATAAAAAAAAATGCAATACTAAACGATCAGAGATGAATCAAACAAAAAGATAGAAATACTCAATCATAACAAGGCACAAAGACTAATCATTCGGAAATGAATCAATCAAAAATGTAAAGATACTCATTCACAAGAAGGAACAAAGATTAGATATTAATCATCAGAGAAAACACAGAGATAAGTAAGCGATAGATAGTTGGGCCAAAATTTATCCTTTCCCTATCATCCATGCATAGGAAATAAGGTCATTTAAATATTATTATTAAACACCGGAGTGAAGAAAGTCTATTAGGATCCTAGCCAATTGCTTAGGCACAGAGTAATAACTTAAGGATAAGGGACAAAATATAAAAACACAATTGTTCTTTGTAATAAATCAATAAAAACAAACGCAAAGAAGCCATTGCAATTAGAGTTTGGGTTCGCCATGGGAAATCAATTCAAAGTACAACGAGAATAAGGAAGGCATGACTTTAAGTTCTCTGATCAAAACGTTGGGATCATAAAGACAAATTGTTGAAAGAGAAAATGAAATCTCTGGATAGTGTTACGTTGATTAAACATAAAATTCAAAACAATAGAAGTACATTATTGAAGGCATATGATAAATATTTAAACTACCATTCAGTAAAAATATACACATGCATACCATATCCAAATGCGAAAGCTCTGATTCATTGTCCTACACGCACTCCATCCAACTCCCTCTTGTCGACCGATGTGACCTCACCGGTACCTCCCAGCCAATGCTAGGGGTACTCTTATTCCCCCTGAGCCCCCCTCGAAATGAAAATGGACCACACAAACAATACCAGAGAATGTTATCCTCTATCTCACCTCGCAAGGTTGAGCTACCACTTGTTACCCAAGCCAGGTATCCCAACTCCCACAAGAGAAAGTTCATTCAAGATAAAATTTCAGTAGCGTAACATTACACAAAAATATCATATCCATACTCCTCCTCCTCCATCCTTTTTATAGATTTTTTAAGTAATTAGTTTCCCAAATTCTCATTAAATTCCTTTTTCATTAAATTAATTAGGAAAAACCTCCCCCGTACACATGTTGCCCATCCCCTAGTTGCACTGGAAAATCTATTTTATTATTCAATTAAATATTCCTATTTCCCTCACCCCCTGAAAGCATTCCTAAAAAGGCTCCTTGGTGTCCCAGTATTCCCTTACAAATCTTAAATGACTTATGCCTTACTTAATTCCTAGTTGAGTTCATAAATAGAAAGTCCCAAAGGCTAGCTTTCTTACTAAGATAGACATTCAACGTTTTCTTTAAGTCTCCCCTTTTCTTTAAGTTTCCTTTTCTTTTAAGTTTACCCCTTTTTCCTATTTAACTAAAAATCAATTTAGCAAGTTTAGATAGAAATAACCATTTACCCTCTTTTATTTTTAACTAAAAATTAATTTAGCAAATGTAGATAAAAAAAACCATTTACCCTCTACCCCCCTTTTTTACTAAAAATCAAATTAGCAAATGTAGATAAAACAACCATTACCCCTTTTTAAAAATTTAATCCTTCATTACAATTTTTACTTTAATAAATAAGTTTGAATTTCTTACCCCCCTTCTTGTTACATGTTTATTTATTTTATTTTATTTTGACCACATGTTCTGTTTAGAACTAGGTTTTAATTTTCACTAGGATGAGCGACAATTTTTAAGGGAACTTTTAGTTATTAAAAATTTTACTCATACTATCATCTATTTTAAGGTCGACCAGGTCCTAAGGAGGCATATTTTTCTAGGCACTGGGTTTATTAACTTTTCAGTGAAAATTGTGGCGTACCCTTTAGGATGCACTATGTGATCCAAGGATGCCACTCACATCTTTTTGTTTTATTTGCACGACGTTCCCTTCAAGACGCACTACATGCTCCAAGGGTGCCACTTGCCTTTTTTTCATTTTCTTTGTGCAACGTGCCCTTCAAGACGCACTACGTGCTCCAAGGGTTCCACTTTCCTCTTGACTGAATTTGGTAGACGTCAAACCCTTGGAGTCAATAATCCACTAGGTCATCTTGTGGGAGACTAAGGGCCTCTAAGTAATAAGGCCCCTGCCTTATTGCATGCCCCTTAGAAACATTGTGAGCGACTGTCACAGTATTCCCTCGCGACATTGTGGGTTTTCTCGAACTAGGTAATCGTTAAGCTACAGTTCGAGCCATGGTGAGAGTGATAGTAGGGTGTGGCAGGGTTTCTGCCACACCTCTCACTCAAATTCTTTGGTTGTCATGCGTGACCCCTCTACTCCACATGTAGGTATGTTCGACAAGTTATCTTCATCCTACATCGATCAACGAATCATGTCAACAATAATAATCAATCATTATAACATCTAATCATATGTACATATGTCACATCAACAACATTAAAACTCAACATTCCACTCCCTGAATCGATCCAGATTCCAAGGGGTTTCATTGATGCCTCTGCATCCTCCAGGTCCAAAGTCCTGCACACTCAGTATAAAGCAGTCAACAACACCTATGTATGTAAATACAACCAAATAACATATCATCAAATACATAATATCTCATAATCATAATCAAAATGACCAATAGATATAATAACTCGGATCACTTGCAAGCAAGTGTCCTCAAAGAATAAGTTCTCTCAGTGTTCCCAAGAGCGAGATGTTACATACACCCCCTCTCAGATTAAACTTCGACTTGAAGTTTCACAGTATATAAGTGTCGAGATAAAGTGTATCATAGTATCATAATTCTAGCTATCAATAAAAAATGGAAACTATTGGTGCATATCATATGCGTTCTCCCTGGTCACCAAGTGTGAACTATAGTTGTCCCACTGGACCTTGACCTGATCTATTGTTCGACGTCGTAGCTGTCAAATCCAATGGTATAGGATGCATATTGGCTCCACCGTGAGCACACCCTTGTCAAGTACCTGCAAGGAACTCATGTCAATAACATTTGTAGGATCACCAATATAATGTCTCAAAACATATATGTGAAAGATATCATGCATACACCTCAAAGAATCAGGCAAGGCTAGTCGATAGGCCATGGGCCCCTTCCTTTCGATAATGTCGATGGAAAACTTCATAACTACGATCGACATGATGCAAATCGACATAACTTTTCTCCCGATACTGCGCTTCCTTGATCCTTTGTCTCATAGTTTTCATTTGATCTTCCATTTCTTCTAGTCCCACTAGGACCCTATCCTCAATCCAATCCAAACTCAAAGGCATCCAACATGGTCGCCCATAAAGGAACTTGAAAGGCACAATATTAATGGTTCTTTGATAACTGTTGTTATATTAAAATTCTACCAGTGTCAAGAATTCTTCCCAATGCTTATGTTGGTCCATAACATACATATGAAACATATCCTCCAAGATTTGGTTTGTTCGTTCAGTCTTCCCGTCTGTCTCCGGGTGATACATGCTGCTAAAGTCAATTTGGGTTCCCAAGGCCTCTTGTAAACTAGTCCAAAATTGTCCGGTAAACATGGATCCTCTATTGTATATAATCCTCTTATGCACGTCGTGCAGCCTCAGAATCTCACTGATGAAAACTCTAGCTATTTCAGGTGCCTGACACGTCATACACACAGGAATAAAATGAGCACTCTTTGTCAGAGTGTCGACTACCACAAAAATCAAGTCGTGTCTCCTTGTCATCAGTGGAAATCCAACAATGAAATGCATCAAAATGATCTCCCATTTTGATTTCAGAATAGCATGTGGCTATAGTAATCCTTCTAGATGTCTAAGTTCGACCTTCACCTGCTGACATTCTAGACATCTTGCCACATAGTTGACTATGTCTTCCTTCATTCCTTTTCATATGAATAAGGTTTTAAGGTTCGTGACTCCAGGATGAGCCATGTACACTTCTATGTGAGCCTCATTTAGGATCAAACTCCTCAACTCGTCGTTGGGAGGTACATAAATTCAACTTTTAAATTTCAATAATCCGTCGTTGTCCATAGTAAATCCTTCAAATTTTGGTACCATCATTGTGTTTTGTGTGACAAAATATTTGATGTATTTAAACCATTCATCATCTCCCTATAAAGTTAGAATATTTTCACGTATATTCTTCTAAAGAGGCATCACCAAAAATATGCACGGTCTTCAACTCAATGCACCAACCACTCTTTTCATTGTTCCCTTTATGTAAGTAATCTCGAAATCATACACACTAAGGAATTATGAACAACGTCGTTGTCATGCGTTCCATTCGATTTTCATAAATATGTGTTTTAGTCCACAATGGTCCATTTTTAATTCGAATTTATGCTAATTAAGGTAGTGTCTCCAAACTCTCAAGGGATAAACAATGGCTAACAACTCCAAATAGTGTGTCAGATATTTCTCCTCATGCCTTCTCAACTTTCATGAGATGTAAGAGATCACTCGACCATATTGGTATGCATCAATGCATACCAGGAACTCCTCATCCATGTCAGGGACCGAGAAATACTTCCGTGCATTTCTCGGTCCTAACAAACTTCTTTTTCTTCTTCTGCAATTCCGTAATCGAAATTTCTATCGTAGAAAATCCCTCAATGAACCGATGATATTATCCCACTAATCCCATGAAGATGCACATTTCGAGTACATTCATTGGTGCAGGCCATTCCATAATATCCCCGACCTTTGTTGGATCCATGATGATACCTTCGTCGGAGATGACATTCCCTAAGTAGTGAATCTTTGATTGATAAAGCGATCATTTAGACAATTTCCCATACAATGTGTTCTCTCGAAGACACTATAATACCAAGCGCAAGTGCTTGACATGGTCCTCCATCATCCGAGATTAAATCAAAATATCATCGATGAATAATTGGATGAACTTGTCCAAGTATTCATGGAACACCCCATTCATCAAACTCAAAAATACCCTAGTGGCATTTGTCAGTCAAAATGGTAAAACTTTAAAATCATAATTTCCAAACCTCATCTTAAAGGCATTCTTAGGTAAATCATCCTCCTTGATCTGTAACTGGTGATACCTTGATCTCAAGTTGATATATGAAAACACCGTCACGCCTTTCATCTGATCGAACATATCATCAATCATTGGCAATGGGTACTGATTCTTGATCGTTTCCTTGTTCAATTGACATTAGTCAATGAAAAGTCTCCATGACCCATCATTCTTTCATATGAAAATAACAGGCGCACATGATGGTGACACACTTGGACATATAAGTCCTCAATCCAACAACCCCTTCAGTTGCATTTTCAATTCCTGTAACTCTGGGATCGAAATCCAATAAGGCGTTCTTGCTATCAGTTCAGTCCCTGATTTTAGGTCTATGGTAAATTCTAATCCTATCTCCGATGACATCCCATGTAACTCCTCAAGTAAGATGTCTACAAGTTCTCTCACCACCGAAAGGGGTTCTAGACCTTCTGCTACTCCCTTTTCGTTTAACACAAGAATCACATAAACCTTACATCACTTGCGCATTTTGTTTTGTAGTTTCAAGGAAGAGATGAACCTCAGGGAAACTCCTTGGTTCTGACCTATAATCACATGTCTCTTCCCCTCATCATCGACCAAGATCAACCATTTCATATTATAGTTGAGTATCACCTCGTGCGATTCCAACCAGTCCATACTGATCATGAAATCATAAGATCCTAATATTGTGATGTACATGTTGGCCCTAGTAACAAACTCTCCCAAGTTAAGGATACAGCTCGTAACCTTCCCACCAACCTTTTGTTTGGCTCCCGAAGCCATTTCTACAAAGATAAACTCATTCTATTCGAATTCCTTTACCTTAATTCTCTTTAGTGTTGCCCCATAAATGAAACTCTTTGTAGCACCAAGATCTATCAAAATACTAGGGGTCTGGTCAGCGATGGTACCTAATGTCTCAAGCATAGATGACTGGTGCTCTGCTTGGCAGTTATTCACCACTGCATGAATCTGATGGGCCTTGCCCAAATCCCCCACGATAGTGGGTCTGACTTATCCATATTCTCTAGTCCTCTCCATTGGGTAGTCGCACTAGTAATGTGTCTCCCCACATGTCCAACACCCTTTATTCGGTCCAATACTCCTGGTACCCAAAGTAGAAGCTCACGAACAACTGGCCTGGAACCCTGGTCTATTCTATTGAGAATTCCTAAACTATTGTTGTTGTAGTCGATGTTATTACTGGTGATATGGTCCTCAGTAAGGAGTCTATTGTTTAGGCGTTGGTCATCAAGGTGTAGTGAAAGTGGATCCTCTCTGGTAGCGATGATATCCTAGTGAATTCATGGATGGTGTTTGATGCTATTGCGCACCAAATGACACATGCCCTACTGGTCTTGTTGGAGTCCTTCTCTAAGCCCCACTGATAAGATTCTCCTCTGCTATGAGGGGCTTATGAACAACATCATGCAAGGTTTGAGGCATTAGGATCCTAACCTTTGCATGAACTCTGAAATTAAGGCCAAACAAGAACCTGTTGACCTTAAGTTTCATGGTTTTCAGGTGCAAATCATACCAAAGTAGCTCCATAAAACTTGCCTTGTACTCGGGCACCATACATCCTCCCTGTCGCAAGGCATTAAACTCGTTGAGTTGACACTCAATTCATTCCTCCAATAGATACCTTTCTCATAATCATTCCTCGAACAATACCCATGACAGTTCTTCGATGGCCATGCTCAATTGCGGCATGAGCATTTTCCACCATAGAAGAGTGTTCCCCTTCAGTTGAAAGACCACCATGTGGACCTTCATGTTGGAGGTATATTCACAAAGTGAAAACCACATTACTATATTTGTGAGCCATGCCTCAACAGTTGGGTCGTCCGAGACACCAAAGAGCTCAGGAAATTTGACCTTCTAGAGTTCACAGTGAATGCTACCAGTATAGAATGGAGTGTGTGGTGGAACTTGAGGAGGTTTCGACACCTTGGCTTCATCTCTATCCAAACGGTTACTCAGTGTCTCAAACATCCATTGAAAATACCTCATCATCCCAACCACATCACCCACAGGTATCTGTTCCTTCCCAACAACATGTTCATCTCTCTGGGGGTTATACCCCTTAGGTTTCGATGTTACTGGAGGCGTCATGCCTTCTCCCCTAGCACCCCATCGTTTACCCCCGTGGAATCCTCTAACCATGATTACCTGCACGAATACAAAATAGTTTAATTGGAAACATTATAATCAAATATCTAATCAACGAAATTCATAGTGATCCCAGGTCACAGGTTGAACCACCTCTGATACCATATGTAATGACCCCATTGTTACGACTACATGCAATGCAATGCAAAAACATTTTTTTTATTTAAGCAGGATGGAAACAACGACAACAGTTAAACAACACAACTTGACGATGAACACCACACATGCAGATCAGGAAACTGGATAAAACATGAGATAATCAATAGATAGATAAAAATTACTACCCACCCATCACAAGTAATACAATGCCTACAAGTTAAAGGACAACATCAAGAAACCCGACACAACGACTTTGATGACCAGTAACTAGAAACCTCTATGATGTGCAAAACCAAACACATTGAGGCGTTACAAAACTAAATACCAACATCAATTACAATGAACAAATGCCCACATAGGGAAGAAAAAGACTCCGACCAGGTTATCAATCATATCTATCCATAAGGATTTCCAATGATCCCCTCATCAGGAATCATGTCCTTACAAGGCGATATGAATGACAATAACCATGGTGCAACATAACATATTTAGACCTTTAACCCAAGATAAATCCCTCGTTCTAGGAGACTAAATCATTTGTCAATAAATAGACAAAGACTACACCCAAGCACCCAAGAAACAAGTCGACAAGACACAAGGTGACATCACTCAAATTAAATTGCAAAACTAACCGAATGATTTCTAGTTTTCTTATGAGGCCCCTTTTTAGGAAGTCTCCCACAATGTAAAACATAATAATTGAATAATATCTAAAAATTCATGTGCACATATATTCTATTTTAATTCTCCATATAATAGAATGTTATTGGAAATATAGCTTACTCATATGTGATACAAGAAATTAGCACTCACATTTGTTATGCCAAATTAGTTTTTACCATCATAAACAAAGTAAAGTATTCTATTAAGAACATGAATTGAAGGGGTTTTCTTTTTGGATTAAAGATAACTTCCACCTCAATTTATCAGTCAGTTTAAAATTGTTGTCCATAAATAATTATGTTATCTAACAACAATATTCTAACTAACAATATCGTTATCTAACGAAAATATGCCAACTAAAAACAATATGCTAACTAACATTGCTATCTAAAAACAATATGCTAACTAACAATTTCTAACTAACAATATGCTAACTAACATTGCTATCTAACAACAATATGCTAACTAATAATTGATATCTAACAATATGCTATCAACAATAAATTTGTTGTCTAATAAAATCACTATCTAATTAAAATGTTGTCTAATAAAATTTGTTGTCACACAATCAATATTGCTCCCTATTAATAAATCCACATCTAACATAATAGCCATGTCTATTAATATTGTTGTCAACAATCATTAACACTATCCATTATTAAATGTTGTCTAGAGATGACAACTCTATCTAACTCATATCCTTGTATATCAAGGATTTCTTGTCTAACAATTTTATATTACTATCCATTAATAATTATTCACTGTCCATTCAATAAATGAAATCAATATCTATTAACACATTAAATTCATTGCGATTAACAGATTAAATTTGTTGTTGTTTATTAACCCATTAATCGTTTTCTAAAATTCCCATCCATAATATGACAAACCATAATACTAAATCGCTTTCAACAATAATCAAGTTGATATTCAATTGCAATCAAAATGCAGTGGTGAAGGCTGGGTGAATTCGTTGTGTCATAACTGGGTAATTCACCCAGAATTCATGGTGTAAAAAGGTTGTTTAATATGCCAAGATTGTGGTGTAAAAGATGGGTAATAACTCCAAGAAAAACAAAATTGGTGTAAATGTTGTGTAAAAAGCCCAAAAATTAGTGGTGTACATTATGTGTAATGTGCCAAGGAAATTGTTTCATGAAGGTTGGGTAAAGTGCCAAGTAATTAGCTATCTAGAAAGAAACCGCAGAGTACAAATTTGCAGTGGTAAGTAATATAACGTAGAGATTTTACCAATCAAAGCATTGGGATTTATCGTTAAAATCATAGAGTGTATATGAATCAAAGTGTTGGGTAATATGCCAATAAACCACAAACATAATATGCCAAAAGATCGATCAGAGATGAATCACAGAGATAATCATCCACAAGAAAATGTATAGATGAATCGATCAGAGATGAATCAAACAAAAACACAGAGACTAATTGATTGGAGATTAATCAAACAAAAACACAGAGATACTCAATCACAATAAGGCGCAAATACTAATCATTCAGCAATGAATCAATCAAACATGCAAAGATACTCATTCACAAGAAGGCACAAGTATTAAAGATTAGTCATAGGAGAAAATACAGAGATAAGGGATAGATAGTTGGGAGAAATCTTATCCTCCATTTATTTTCCATGCACAGGAAAGCAGGGCATTTAAATCTTAGTCTTAAACACCGAAGTGAAGACAATCTATTAGGCTCCTATCCAACTACTCAGGCACAGACTAATAACTTAAGGATAAGGGAAAAAACATAAAAACACAATTTTTCTTCGTAATAACTCAATAAAAACAAACACAGAGAATTCATTGAAATCAGAGTTTGGGTTCACCATGGGAAATCAATTCAAAGTACAGTGAGCATAAGGCTAGGATGACTTTAAGTTCTCTAATAAAAACACTGGGCTCATAAAGAAAAAGTGTTGAAAGATAAAATGAAATCTCTGGATAGTGTTACGTTGATTAAACATAAACTTCAACGGAATAAAAGTACATTACTGAAGGTGCAAGAAAAATATTTAAACTATCATTCAATACAAATATACACATGTGTACCATAGCCAAATTCGAAATATCCAAGTCATTGTCCCACGTGCGCTCCATTAATCTCCTTCTTGTCGACTGATGTGACCTCACCAGTACCTCCTAGCCAACACTAGGTCTACTCTTCTTCCCTCTGAGCCCCCTGAGCTAAAAAATGGCCACACACACAATACCAGAGAATGCTAGCCTCCATGTCGCCTCCCAAGGTCTAGCTACTGTTGTAGGAAAATCTGCCTGCGGACAAGTAGATCGACCTCTAAGGCTTGACCTTAACCCTAGACAGAAAAGTGCTTATCATGGACACTGAATTTCTTTCGAATCTAT
>JZKD02S0891093.1:922282-935985 GCA_000966675.3 Picea glauca | reverse complement strand
TCTGATACCATGTTAATGTTTAAGCCATTATTATAGTTCTTTGCATTTCAATAGATAACAGCAACATAAGACAAGATCACTGAGAAATACACAATCACAAGAGACAACATTTATCTTGAGAAACCCTCTAGGGGAAGAAAACCCAACAAAAATTCCTTATTATAGATAGCCAATACAATGCCAAGAGATAACTCAATCAAGTACAGAAATTCCTCTCCCAAAGACATGCCTCTCTCTCTCTCTCTCTCTCTCTCTCTCTCTCTCTCTCTCTCTCTCTCTCTCTCTCTCTCCAACTGTAGCTCCGAAACTTGTCTCTCAATGAACAAGTGAGTGTGTGTCTAAGTGAGGCACTAACCTTCTTATTTATACTAATCTCGCACGTGTGAAGTGTCTCTTCACTGGCAGGGCTGACTTCTTAATCTGGGTGGTTATAACCCCCTTTATTATATTTCAGGGCCTCTTTGATATATTCTGGGGCTGACTTTTCTTTCTGCCTATTACAATTACATTATGACCAATCCGCCTAAGGGAATTTGGTCCTTTTACAATAGCCGACAGGATCAATCCACAATGGGGATTGATCCAATGAATAATATATCAAATAATAATAAGAATACACTTTGCAGTTACATTATTTCAACACAATACACTGAGAGTAGATGTGAAATGAGGGAGAGAGGACCTTTATTTATACTTGGGAAGGCAAAGTTACCCCTCTTGGATGCTTTCCAAGTGTCAACACCCAAACAAAATTGATCATCTCAAGGGGAGCGCACCTTTAGGGTTTTGGAGAGGTGAGGGGGATGAGAGATGAGTGAGGGGAATGGGTTAACACCCTTTTAGATCACCCAATAGTCCAAGTTAGACATTAGGAGGGCGCACCATAGCTTAGGGGTGTGTTTCACCTTTTAATTTTTCAGTTGGGACAACATCTTCCTCAAGGGGGGTGCAAATCCCCTAGGGGAGTAAGTGAAATAAAGTGAATGTCAAGTGAGAGGGTGTAAAAGATTAGGAAAGGGGTTAGGATAGCTTAGGTATGGGTTTGGGTAAGTTCTCCCACCTTCTCTCTAACCATTTATCTTAAAATTACAAAAATTGACGTTTTGACTATGTCAAGACTAGCAATTAAATTGATGTTTTGGAGTGACTAAGACTCCTCATGGACAAACACCTAGCAAAACTTGTCCAATTGAGTTGAAACTTGGTCCAAGGGCGTAGGGGGTCTCATTCCATTTCTTTTGAACACAAATACCACTATCAAAAGCCCAAGGACCTAGTTTTTACATTTTTCATCAAAATTTAATTAAAATTACCCAACTTAGGCAATTTTAATAAATTAAAAAAACATATCTAGACTCGACGAAATTCCGCAAAACTTTAGGAGATGTCTTACATGGTCATTTACAAAATTCCTAGACACTAGCTACCAGAGGGCTAGACCATTAGAACGTCTTTCACCACTTTGGAGGAATTATTTGTGGGAGTGAAAAACTCGAGGGGAATTAATAAGACTGGTTAGGCCAAATTAATAACCTGAGGAAAAAAAACACTCAGTTAAAGGGACTTCTCGAATGATGAAGTCCTAACGTAACCAACCTAACTATGATCCATGCAGACCCATTACATTATTATCCCACGCAGGGGAGCGGAAATTCCATTACAAAAAGATGTGTTGAAGGCCAAAATTGCCTTGTAGAACCAGTAAGTCTCTGATTTGGTAGCGCCTGATGGTGCATAACTTCATGGTACATGGAGTTGACCCCCTAATTGAATAGGTGGTCAGCAGGGAGATGATGTCTCGAGGCCCATAGGTAGCAGGCATGGAGTGCCGAGAGCCAGATGACCAACGGAGCCCACATTGAGCAGATAGATCCCCTCCTCTCCACCACGCATCACCACTCATTGTCAGCAACATAGCAACATCCGCCATACCAGCTTGGTCCACAGAAGACAACAGATCTTGCTTCATGAGGTAACAAGTCAGGTCTCATGGTAAGTGTCACTTTAATATTTGAAGCATTTGAGCATGTTGCAAAGAGTCCTTTCCTGATTATGAAACTTTTGCTTGGAAATTATATCTTTTGCCTTATTTCACCTTGGTGGTTGACATGGTATCCTAGTAAGTTGGTCAACCTCAGGAAAAGGGCTGCTACTGGGGGTTCTCCTTGAAGGGTAAGCGTACCATTCCCACTCATACTTTACCACTTTCCACACTTCTTCCCCTCTGTCTCCTCCTCTTTTGGGTTTTTGGGTCCATTGACCCCAAGAAGAGCTTGTACCTCATTTCATGGGAAGAAGGGGCTAAAGTCCCAAAGGTGTTGGAGGTAGCACTGTAAAATCAAAAGTCATAAGCTATCCTTCTAGATGCTTTCCCTAAGGTCCTAAGAGCCATGAAACGCTTCTCTATAAAAAATAAAGGACCTTTAAAAAATAAAAAGTGTCTCGCTTGATCGGATAATGCATTGCGGTGTTCTTTAATTTCTAGTGCACATGGCACTCAATGTGTTCTAACTTCAAGTGGCATTGCGGTGCTCTTTTTCTTTCCATTGCACGTAGCACTCAATGTTCAGATCATAATAAAACAAAAAAGAAAGGAAAATAAAGGGCTTGGAAAAATGTTGCATTGCAAACGAAGGGATGAACGCACCCTCCACAAAGGTACCCATAGAGGAGACAATATGAGCCCCTAATATGTCAAGAACCCCATGCCCAAGAGTACTTTCCCCCAATCCACCTTATACTCACTACATGGTCTAGAGAGGGTCTTCTTGGGAAACATTCCTTGACTTGGGGATTGGTCTACCCAATAGGGTATTATGACACCCAATAGGGCATCATGACACCCCTCCCATGCCTAAATTGGGCAAAGTTTATAAGGTCTTGTTAACCCCTAGATTTTTACCCTTGAAAATCTTGCAGGCTAAGAGCCAACATGCACTATTTTGGCTGGCATTATGAGATTCTCTCAGATTTTAGCATTTGTGTAGAGAAAGAGGTTACTTCCCATCGGAGACAGGTATAAGATCAATACATGGTTATTTTGTTCAAAGTTAGAGTTACCTTGGTTTCCCATGCATTTGAGGGAGATGTCTACATACAATAGGTGTTGCTACTTTTTAGGAGACACGTTTTGAGTTGGTCTCTTGACAATTTGAAGCAGTTATGAGCACACAGGGATGGTTCTTGCTTGATTCTAGGCCCGATAGCACTTTTCCGAATGACATGCAAGAACTTTCTATTTTTAATAGTTTGAGCTCCATGCCCTAGATTCAGATTTTGAGCACATATTATTGATCCTTGAGACATTCTGAGTCTTTTAAACCTCTTCCGTGATGATTTGGCACAAATTTCTATTTTTAGTAGGTTGAGCACCAGGGCTCGCATGTCAATTCTAATTGCGGATTCGGATTTCTTGCGGAAAATCAAATTCAATGAGTATAATATCATGGACATGCAAGGGATTTCTATTTTTAGCAGTAGACACATGATGGTGGTCTCCTAGTCATTCCAAGCATTTGTGGAGAGTTTGGATCAGTTTCAACAAGTTTCAAATTTTTGGGACCGGATGGCTAGTTTTGGAAATTTCTATTTTTAGCAGTCATCATCATCTCCAACAGTGACAAGTGGTAGGATCATATTTCGACATGTAGTAGAGTATCAGGATGATGTGGCATCTACATGGCATCATGGACCAAGGGCGCATTTTCCAAGGATTATGTATTAAATGAGAATTAATTAAGCTAAAAAGGTGGCGCATGGGTGAAGTGGCATTATCTGGAGAAAGTTTAGCCACTCAAGGCTAATTTTTCTCACTCTCTCCCTCTCACTTTCCATATTCTCATTTTCCATGCAATTAGTTTCTAAATATTCTCCCTAAATTGCTTTTAAACGCAAAATTCTAAATTTTAGGAAATCCCTAAAAAATAGGGTGAATTTCTCTTTAACTCATAACTCCCTCATCCCTTGGCCAAATTTAGCAATCTAACATGTGTTGGAAAGATAAAATTATCCTCCATGCATCTTAGCCATTATTTAAAACCCATGCACATTATTCACTCACACTTATTCCCTCATGCGCATCAATTCCTAAATTTCCCACTCACACTTATTCCCTCATCCGCATTAACTCCTATTTTCTTCACACTCCTCTCCTATTTATTGGATGGTCTTCAATGGTTATTGGTCGGAATATTGCAGCAGCTAGCATAGTGTTCTTTATCATTGCTCTCTCTTTCTCTCTTAGTCCAGTGACTCTTCTTTGAGCAAAGTGATCATTGCACCGGTTGTGGACTTGCCTATTGTGGTGTAGCCAACCCTCTTGCAAGGCTATCAATAACAAATTCTAGTGTTTGTGTTCTAACCTTGTTTCTTGTCCATATCTTGTGAAATTTGCAATCTGATTTATCATTTTTTGAACTGTTCATTGTGATTTTATTAATCTTTTGAGTTGTTTTCTTTTCTATTTTCACTCTATATTCATTGTGCTAACCCTGTAGGATCCATCCAAGTAAATAGTATACGGTTCCTCATCGTTTTAGACTGTTTAACACGCTGTCCAAACCAATAACTTGCTGATTTTTTGTTTTAACGCAGAAAATCAGTCATAAAGCTCAGCAACAAGGTGGCCAGGGTGCCCAGGGACTCCCCCCTAAGGCTAACAAGCACTAGCCCAAACGGAGAGGGGTTTGGTTACTGACAATTTTGGGCCATTACTCCTTCAATTAGCCAAGTTTTTACCACTATCCTAACAGATGTATCAGCTCAGATTGGAGGGTAGAAATTTGTGCTAACAAATTGGTGTCGTTGTCGAGGAACGCCAACCTTGGTAACAACGACATCGGTGAGTTTTTATTTCATTGTTTTATTTTGTTTTAACTCACCTGACGACTCCACGGGATACAGGAACAAATCCACAAGGGAACTTACACATGAAGATCATCCAGTTTTGATTCCCTCAGAAGGTCTAGTTTCGAGTTTGAAGAAACCCTAACATCTTTTCCCGGAACAAGACTATTCCTTCACCAAGAACTCCTCTCAAAGTTGGTAAGCGTAAGAGTTCTTAGGTAAGTTCTTTTTCGATGAGCACTATGGTGAGCATATCTTCGACATCTTCATCTTTCATTTTATTTCCATCTCGAGCTAGCAGGGTAGCAGTTGTGCTTTTTTATATCTGAGACTAACAATATGAACGCAGCTATGAGGCCACCAGTAAGGTGGAGATTTTTTGCCTTTGAACCACTAAGTTTTGTTGCATTCCCAGATTATCCTCATGACTTACCTGCACGTCAATGGCTTAAACGCATACCTTTGTTTGCAGGGAGGTTGGGAGAATCAGTTGAGGATCACTTGGCTAATTTTTTGCAAGTAGTCGGCGATTTTGATGTGGAACATGAGAATGTGATGATGAGGATGTTTGTGTCGACCCTTTAGGGGGAGGCACAAGCATGGTACAAGTCCCATCCCGATGCTTCCATTAGCGAAGATGAAAATTTTCAAGAGGATGAAAAGTTTCAAGAGGAAGAACCACAGGTTAACCAAGTAGAGATCAGTCAATAGGGGATTTCATCTGTGCCCATCTTAGTAGAGGCTTCATCCTTGCCTATCTTAGCAGTGGTCCAGGAACAACTTGATCAGACACCATTACAGTAGGAGGAGCCACTTTTGGTTCAACCAGAGGATGATATCTCGTACACTTTACCTACGGTCCAACAACCAGATCTTGTTCCTCAGCAGGATCCCATGTTTGATCAGAACTTGGATATCAGAGTTCATCATGACCCAGTTCTAAGAAGGGTGGATGCATTTCTCTTAGAAGAAGAATCAAACCTATGTGTGGAGGTGCATTCTAGGAGCTGAAATCGATTATTTGGGTAAAGGAATCAAATGTAGTGTTGTGGAAGTCGATACATTACAATTGGGGCAAGTTTCCTCAAGTGCAAAGTTCTGTGGGACGAGTTCTTCTTTAAGTGGCGTGAGTTATGAGTTTAGAGATCGATTTCTCCAAGGAAAAACGTGGGTTTCTCTTTGCCTAACCATCTCTTATCATCTAGGCGCATATCTGAAGCAGTGGGTAGAGTTCTCACTCACCAAGCAAAGATTTACCAAGGTATGAGTTTATTCCAGTGTTCCACGGGGACGCGTCCCCCAGGGTGGGGGTCGTGGGGGACGCATCCCCCACGTCCCCCAGGGTGGGGGTCGTGGGGGACGCATCCCCCACGTCCCCAGGACAGGGGGACTCCAGGGGGGACGTTTCCCCACGTCCCCTTTTTGGGGAGACGCGGGGGGACGAGACTCCCCAAAAGGGGGACTCCTAGACGTCCCCCCTTGAAAAGGGGGACTCCTGGAAGTCCCCCCAAAAAAAAATTTGCCCAGTAAGACTTAAAAAAGAAAAAATTTAATTTAAAAAAAAAAAATTAAAAAACAAATATATATAAAATTAATTTATGTTATTGTTGAGATTTATCATATTATCATTATTATTTTTATTTTTAAAATTTTATTTTTTATATTTTTTTATATTATATATGTGATGTCCCCCCGTCCCCCATTTCCCAAAAATCCCTAAAATTTGGGGGTACTTCCACACATCCCCCTTGTGCGTCTCCCCGCACCCCCGTCCCCCCGTCTCCCGGAGTCTTGGTGGAACATTGGTTTATTCCAAAAGTTGGGCGATACTCTGGAAGAGTTATTTACCTAAATTCTAGTTACCATTGATAAGGAAGGGTCGATTTCATTGCTGGGGGCTGAGATAATTATTGAGGGTCGATTCTGAGTAGAAGAAAGAGTTTTTCTGTGTGCTGGTGTCATTTCCTATGGGGTGAATTGAAGCTGGGAGGAGAACAGAGGTCTAAGGCTGATATCTACGAAATATTCTGCATTTGTCTACTGCTGGTCACATTTCTGAGAGCTGATAATAACATTCAAGAGCTGATATTTGTGTTTAAGGGAGCGCTGTACATGGTAGTCACCTACAGCCAATCAATCCCTGGAGTTTTGTACAGAGACAGTTCACACAAAGAATGCATATCAGGTTTACCTTTCCCTATTTGTATTCTTCTGTACACTCATTGTATTGCTGCCATTGAAAGCTTAATATATTTAAATAGAGAAGTTATTGGGTGCTCTTATATTCTGTAGAGGAATTTGTATTTATAGTGTGAGTAGAGCATTAGAATGCAAATGAATGATTCCAATACCTGAACCAGAAACAAAACAAAAAAATTATTTATATATATATACACCAAAGTCTAGCAAGGAACTTTACAGTGGTATCAGAGCAGTGTATCCTCCCAGCCTGAGGGGGTTTGGTGTTCATGAGGAGAGGGAACGGTAGGTATATCACCTACAGAAGTAGAACACGGCAAGGGGCAGAGGACATATTTAACGAAGAAGGAGAAATAAGGGAGAACCAACCAAAGGCGGAACAAGAAGAAGTCATGGGGGATAATAATGAGGACAGAGCTATACAAATCCTAGTAGGCTTAGCTACTGGGCAGCAGCAATTAGGACAGCTATTGGCACAGTTGATTGCCAGTAACCAGACAAATCAGAACCATAGGAGTAACAATGGTGCCGGGGGTTCCAATGTGAACAATGGGAATAATGGTGAGGACAGCCATCCTGAGATTCCCGCACCTAACCACAATAGGATTCCTGTTCAGGTGGGTTCTAGGACCAATAGCAAGACAATCCCCAAACCCCTTATGCCTCAGCTCTTGGGAAACCAACAGACAGAGAATCAAGGGCAGCAAGTTCCAGGTGAAACTTTTCAAGACTATTTGAGAGAGTATCAAGCTCTAGATGATGAGTTTCAGGCAGCCATGTCGCTACAGTGCTTTTGCACAATCAAGTACATGAATACACCAAGGGATCACAACAGGGAGCAACAGAACAAGGATATCACAAGGAAGCTGGGAAAGCTATACATTCCTTCCTTCGGTCTAGCAAGAGCACAACCAGAGCATGGGTACAGAAGCTAGATACATACTTCCATCTCAATCCTATGATAGAGGCCGAAGCGATTAAATTTGCTACTCTGCACCTTGATGGAGAAGCCCACGAGTAGTGGTACCATGGGTTGGTCACTTTGGGACATGCTACTATCGCCTCCTATTTGGACTTCACCCAGAAGTTAATGGAGAGGTTTGATAAGAAGGACCAAGCAAGAGGGAACACCGGATGCCTACATCACAGAGTTTCAAAGGCTTGCAGTCACCGTGACCGATATCTCTGAGCCGAGGTTGGTGATGTTATTTATTGAGGGTCTATTTGAACCACTTTGCGGTTGGGTGAAGGCTTTCAAACCAGACACATTATAGGATGTTATCGTTAGGACATGGGACATGGAGGGTGCAATCCCAAAGACGAACACTTTCTCCAAACCATTCATCCCACAGAAAGGCAAAGATAAGAAACCCCCAATGAAAGAAGAGACAGGTAAGGAGAGGTTAGATGAGGCGACTCGGAATGAGTTGAGAAAAAATAATCTTTGCTTCAGCTGCAAAGAACCCTGGGCACCGGACCACAGATGCATGTGCAAGGGAAAGGTTCACTACATAGAGGTGCATTCAGATAATGACGAGGAGGAAGAGGTTGCACCAGAGCAGGGAAATGAGCAAGGGGACTCTACGGAGGAGAAGCCTCAAGAGGAGGCAAAAAAGGTGGTTATCACCATTTTATCAGGCACACCTAGATTCCACACCTTCGGAGTCAGAGGGGTACTACAAGGAAAGGGAATCACAACCCTGATTGATAGTGGGGAAACCCACAATTTCATTGATGCAGCTTAGGTATCCAGGAGACGGATGGCTACTGAGGACTTTGAGGAGTTCAGTGTAGCAGTGGTCGATCGGTTTATGTGTCATGTACGGAGAAGATTTCCAAGTTGGTCGTGACATTGGGCAACTATACCTTGACCGATGACTTCTATGTCGTCGATTTGGCAGACTCCAATATAGTTTTGGGAGTCCAGTGGCTTCAAACGTTAGGGGACATCACGTCGAATTATAAAGTGATGACAATGAAATTATTTACACCAGGGGGTAAACAGAATGTGTTGAGAGGCGTGTCAAATAACACCTCTATGGTTGTGTCCAATAAAAGGATGGAGGTCATTTTTAGGCGAGGAGATATAGCATACGCAGTAGAGTGTTTTATCACAGAACGAGTAGATGCACACGGCCGACACCACCATTATGCATATATTCAGGCATTGTTAAGCAAACATGACAAGGTCTTTGGACGTATACCTCCAGCGAGACCACCGGACAGAGGCTTTGTGCACACTATAGAATTGGAGGAGGGAGCCAAACCTGTCATAACCACCCCTTACAAGCACCCCAAGACATTCAAAGATGAAATAGAAAAGGCCAACAAGGATTTGCTTGAGATGGGACATATCAGACCCAGTTCCGGTCCTTTTGCTTCTTCGGTAGTTTTGGTTAAGAACAAGGATGGAACTATGAGGATGTGTATTGACTACAGGGCCCTCAATAAGAAGACGATCAAGAACAAGTACCCTATACTGAGGATCGATGAGCTGCATGGAGCAGTATACTTTTCGAAGATTTTTCTTCGATCCAGTTACCATCAAATTAGGGTCAGAGAGGAAGATATTCACAAGACTGCTTTTAGGTGTCATTATGGGCACTATGAGTTCTCGGTCATACCATTTGGGCTGACTAATGCACTAGCTACATTTCAATCATGCATGAATCATTTATTCAGAAAGAAGTTGCGGAAGTTTTTATTGGTATTCATTGATGATCTGCTAATATATAGCAGAACGTGGGAGGAACACTTGGGGCACTTAGAGGAGATTTTGAGTATCACGGAGGAGAAGTCACTATATGCCTGTTATCCCTAGTCACTAGACATGGAGTACCGAGAGTCAGATCGACTTGAGCATGGCCCTGGAGGGCCCATCCTTTTCTTCTTCAGTGCCTCCACTTTGTCAGCAGCAACAACATCCATTACATCGGCCTAGTCTTGCAGCAGAAATGGGTCTTGCTCCATGAGGTAATGAGTCTAGGTATCATGGTATGCGTCACTCTGATTCTCAAAACATTTGAATATGTGCATTTAATTCTTTTTGCTTCTAACGTGTGCTTGGACCTTATGCCTTTCCACTTGACCACACTTGGAGGGAATGACAGGATGCCCTAGTAAGCTAGTTCCCATAGGGTTTGAGTTGCCACTGGGGGGATTCATGAAGGTCATTGTCAGTTCCCACCATACTTACCACTTTTCATCCTTTTCCCGCTCATCCATCCCATACACTGGTCCAAGCATTGGGTTGGCCAAACTATCAAAGGGTTGTACCTTACCTTGTGGGAAGAAGGGGCTAAAGGCCCAGAGGGTAAAAGTAGCTAGCAAAAGATAAAAGCCAAAAGAATGAAACCTTGAGATGCTTTGCCCAGGGATCCCCGAGAAAGCAATAAAAGGCTTCTCAACAAAAAAACCAGAGGGACCCATAAAAAATAATAAATCAAGACCTAGTTGGAGGATGGGGGGTCTCATCACGAGCCAGCCAATTAGGTCCATGGGCATGTAGTGGTATGACACTACCATTCAGCTGGTCACCACACTAGCGTATTGGCTCTTGGTGGCATAGCTAAGAGAAAGGGGGTCTCATCACGAGTCAGCCTTCTCATTTCCGTGAAATGCTTGCGGGTAACATTGTCACCACTGGTCACCACGCCAGGGCAATGTCCCCTAACTAGCCTCTTGAAAGAAAAAGCAATAAGAATAAAAGATAAAAGGCATGAATGGACTTGGAAACATTTGCATCCATGACAAGGTACAACTCACCCTCTTCAGAGGCACCCACAGGTAAGCCATGCATTTCCCTGTTATCACTGCACCCATTGCCCAGACATCCCTTACCACCTCATCCACTCACATGTCCTGGATTTGACTTCACCTGGGAACATCCCACATCCAATGAGCATTAGCCCAATAGGACGTCCTAGCATACCCTCCAAACTTGGCTTGTAGAATAGCATAATGTCTTTGAGCACTTGTCCGGATAAAGGGGGTTTCATGCACATGTTTTAATAACTTGATGATTAGATGTGATTGACATTGCTATGATCCCTGTGACTTATGAGCCCATGGAGGGCGTACTTGTTGATGTTGCAAGGACACACCCGATGGACAGGTACATATGGGGAAATGATTAGTTCAGACCTCCATAGGGATAAAATCCCACCAAATGGATGTTGAGACCCCAGCCAGGGGCAGAGACAGATCATGGGTTTGCACTAGAGAGAGAGAAGGACAATCCACCAGGGACATCCTGGCAAGCCTAGACGTAGAGGGGTCTTTCCCTTTTCACCATGATGTAGGCCTTGGAAGGCCCATGACATCACCCATGTTACCCATGACATCACCTAGAGTTCAAGATACTTTGGAGGCAGTTGTGTGCCAAGTGGCACGTGTGGCAGGATCCTGAGGCCCAAGGAGGCCTAACGTTTTGCTCCAAGAGGCCAACATTGTCCTAAACGGGCCTAACGTCACCCTAAAAGGGAATGGCATCATCTTTATAGCTTGATTTAGGGTTTTATTATGACATTTAATGTAAAAACTGGATATTATGTGTAACTAGCCATGTTGGCCTTTTTGACCTAATTCTGGTCATTGTAACTATATAAATAAGGGGAAAATCAATCTTATTTTTCATCATCTTTCACTCACACTTGTGAGGACTGAAATTTGTGCCCTATCTAGGGTTTCTTGGCTGAAATGTTAGGTGCACTTGTTGAGGAAGGCTAAATTTGGAGTATTTTGGCAAGTTTCTTGGTGGATGTGTTCAAGTAGGGATTTTCTTGATGATTCTTGATGTATGTAAGTGATATTTCTGCAATTCTTCTTAATTGAATGGTTATAGTCTTATTTACCTTGTATTTACATTCAAGATTATGAAATTGCTTGATTAAACCTGAGAATGACTAGCACATGTTATTGTCCTAGCTTTAAAAGCCTTCACCTACTAGATCTTGTCAAAAGGCCATTTTTCTTGAAGCATTTGCTAGGGCCTTGCCATTGCAACACCCTAGTCGTACTTGCTTTATCTTAGCCGATTTTGCTTCATCATTGAGTTAAAGAGGGAGGAAACCTAATAAGGCCTAGGGTTACCTACACCTTAGTAGCTAGTTTCCCCTAGGATTTGATAATTGGAGCCTTGGGTTACCAACACTCCAATCTATCACTCTCTCTTGTCTTTGACTCCCTATTATCATTATTTCTCTTCAAAATTTGTTGCCACATCATTGACTCCATTTGCCCTAAAGCACTAGTCTAAGTCCTCTTTTGAGTAATTGATCAAAACAACCAACAAAACTTATACTTTGAGCTTCCTACAAACCATTTCTACCACTAGAATAGCCTAACCTACTAACACTATTGTTGTTGTTACTAAAGTGAGCTACGACCATTAATTGCAGCATTAAAAGCTCATAAAAGCAATTAAAAAGGATGATTTATACAGGGTCTTGTTTACGTCTAATAAATGCTAGTATTATGATTTCAATGCTTGATGATTCTTAGTCATTTTGAAGCTATTTCAAGGCATTTAATGCAGTGTTACCGAAAGCACCCCCCCCCCCACTTCACCCTCAGAACTCCTCTCGGAACGAGTTCTCTCAGGAAGCGCGCTTCTGGATTTTGGAAGCTCGCTTTGGGGTACAAAAATGCGCTTACTGCCAATCAGGAAGCTTTGCACCCCGAAGCTCGCTCCGAAGCTCGCTTCTTGAACGCTTCGACCAAGCTTCCTGAACGCTTCAGCCAAGCTTCCTGAGAAATTTTTTCAAACAATTTATTTATAATAACTTCTACTTATGGTTTATGTTCAATTCAATTTTCTACTTATGGTTTATATTCATAATTCATTTCTATTTATGATAAATTATAATTGTTGCAGGTTATATGAAAGTATTAGACAAATTGGTCCCGGACAAGGAGGAGTGTGAAGATACGACAACAATTGAGCTAGTCCATGCTTGGCCAAGGTGCCTTTGGGACCAACCATGCCTTAAGAGATCGAGGGAATTTGAGTTCTCTTGCGTGGTGGAACGTTTATGGTGGTGGCACCCCACAGATCCAATGTTTGGCAACACGGGTGCTTGCACAAGTGGTGAACACTTCTTCTGCAAAGAGGTGTTGGAGCACCTACAGTTTCATCCACAATGTCAAAAGAAACAGGTTGAATGCAGGCCAGGCAGAGAGCTTGGTTTATGTTCATTACAACTTGCAATTGTTGTCCCATTACTGAGAGGAGGCAAAGGAGGATAAAAACTTGAAGCGTTGGGACAACCATCCAAAGGAGGATAATTTGGAGGATGGGGTAATGTTTTAGAACAATTGGAGAATGCTCTTTTTGATGATGATGATCATGCTGAGATACCACCCCCAGCTACTACCCAGTCCTTGGTCCCCCTGTTCAAGACTCCAACAGCAGGGGCTTCATCTTCATCTATACATTATGCACAGTTTCGTCCTTCTCAGGCTCCTCCACTACCACCACGTGGAGGCACACATGCTAATCGTGTTGGTGGAAGGAGGATGGGATTATTGTTTGATGTTTGTCCTTTTTCATTACTTTACATGTCAGTCTATAGATGATAGATTCATAGCATTTAGCAACTAGACTCTAGAGTCTAGCACAGTTTAAACTTTATTGTTTTGGACCTTTCGATCTTCATAAT
>JZKD02S0891093.1:892722-905161 GCA_000966675.3 Picea glauca | reverse complement strand
ATATTTACATATGAGCAGATTTATGATGTTTACTGCATTGTGATATAATAAGGTTGATTTTGTACATTGAATGCCATTATCATTGTGTATTTATTGAAGAAGTGACATTGGATATAAGTTATAATTGCAATCATCAATTACTTTCATCATTGCTCATATGTATTAAAGATAGTCATTGATATATTGTGAAGTACTAACCAATGCAGCACATTCTATAGTTATTTGTCTTGTCTCGCAAACAGGTGCCATTCAGTGGAAGATCTCCTTTGACTATCTCATTTCGGGCAGTAATCTGTGAAAGGGAATCTCTTACATTGATCCATTAAACCTTTAACCCTTCAAGAAACCAGATTACATAGGGACGTCTCCCTTGGATTAGCCTTCCTAAATAGAAAGAGCTCCCCATTGAGGTGACAGTGGGTGGGGAAGCTCCCGTTACGCCGGTTTCAAGCCTTGACTCAAGCTCCTTAAACCTTTCCTACAAATCGTGCGATAACACAACCCTTAGATATTTGGCCAACCCAATGCTCGAACCAGTGTAATGGGATGGATGAGCGGTAAAAAGATGAAAAGTGGTAAGTATGGTGGGAGCAGACGATGACCTTTCATGAATACCCTCAATGGCAACTCAAACACTATGGGTACCAGCTTACTAGGGCACCCTGTCATTCCCCCCAAGTATGGTCAGGTGGAAAAGCATAAGGTCCAAGCACACATTAGAAGCAAAAAAAATTAAATGCACATATTCAAAGGTTTTGAGGATCAGAGTGACACATACCATGATACTCGGACTCATTAGCTCATGGAGCAAGATCCATTTCTGTTATAAGACCAGGCCGAGGTGATGGATGTTGTTATTGCTGACAAAGTGGAGGCACTGAATAATGAAAGTATGGGCCCTCCAGGGCCATGCTCAAGTCGATCTGGCTCTTGGTATTCCATGTCTTGGACCTGTGGGCCTCGAGACGTAATATCCTTAGTTATCCCTATGCTAGGGGATAACAACTCCCACAATAAATCCTCCAAAGTGGTGAAAAGTGTTTTAATGGTCGACCGGTATGGTAGCTAGTGTCTAGGAAAATTGTAAATGACCATGCTAGACATCTCCTAGAGTCTTGCAGAATTCCATCGAGTCTAAAGTTTTTTTTTTTTTTTTAAAGTTACCTAGTTAATGGTAATTTTAATTAAATTTTGATAAAAAATGTAAAAACTAGGTCCTTGGGATTTTGATAGGGGTATTTGTGCTCAAAAGAAATGGAATGAGATCCCCTACACCCTTGGGCCAAGTTTCAGCTCATTGGGACAAGTTTTGTTAGGTGTTTGTCCATGAGGAGTGTAAGTCAGTCTAAAACAACAATTTAACTGTTTGATTTGACATAGTCAAAATGTCAAATTTTTGTAATAATAGCAAAATGGTTAGAGAAAAGATGGGAGATGATGTATAAATCCATTCCTACGCTACCCAAACCCTTTCCTAACTTTAATCCACCCCTTCCACTTAGCCATCACATCATAAAGTTGTTCTTCCTAGGGAAGTTGCACTCCCCTTGAGAAAGAAACCTTGGTAAATCAAAAAATTAAATGGTGGGGCCTCCTCTCTCACTAAGTGCACCCTCTTATTGACTCATCCCTCATGTTTTGACTTGTCAATGGGTGTCAACTCACATCCCACTCACATACCAAAACCCTAACTTTCTAAAACCCTAAGAAGTGTGCCCCCCTCCTTGAGATGCTCAATGTTTCTTTGTGATTGACACTTGGAAAGCATCCAAGAGGGGTAGTGCTTGCTTCCCAAGTATAAATAAAGCCCCTCCCCTCCTCATTTCTCATCTATTCTTTTCCTACTGTTACTATGCTCAAATTCTCCCATCCCTCCCATTCTTTTCTCTTCCTCATTCTTGCTCAACATTTTTGGAGAGAAGCTTGTTGCAAGTATTTGCAACAACCTTCTACTATCAATAATAGAAGAAAGCTTTGGAGGCATATGGTGTGTTGAGAGTATTCTTGGTAAAACAAGCTATTGGAGGTGACTTGTATTGGTTCATTTTGTGCATGCTTTTCTTTCAAGTTTAGAGTAGAGATCACAAGCAAACTATTTTGTTTGGGTAGATTTGCAATAGTTTTATTGTAGATCTAGAGGAGTAGATTTTAGACTAGCAAAGTATTTTGTTTACTCTAACATATCTACTCACCCTTTTACTCTATCTTGTAGCTTGCTCACAATTATTTGCAGGTCATTTCTAGGATTGGAGAAGCTTGTTTCAGATCTGGAAACTAGCTTATCTCATCCATTTTCACCTTCAAAATTTTCTGTAATATATTTATGTTCTTTTCCTTTCATTTTTTGAGTATTCTAACACATAGAATAGGTCATTTTAATTATATTTGTTTGCTGAAATTTTCTGCAGAAAAATTTTGTGCACTAACAGAAATTTTCTTGAGTTTGTGTCACTTTGTGCAGCATTTCCAACAAGATTTTGCTTGCTGGTTTTTTTACAGGTTGGTGACAAAAGAGGGGATCAACAGCCCATTTGGGGCACATACAAGCTAAAGATCAACCGCCCAAGTTTGGGTAACAAGTACCCACTTCTTTCTCTTCTATTTCTCATTGTAAGCAAGCCCAAGGGAGTCCCAAGGGCTTGCATTTCTCAAAGTATTGTAAATTTCTGTCTTTTTCCTTTCTTAGTTTGCCTACACCTAGGAAAGAATTTGGCCAAGCCAACCATCCTAAAATGTAAGGCTAGGATTGTAGATTTAATTTCAGCATTTGTTTATTTTACTTGTTTGTCCCACTTCTCATTAAGACAAGGTTGTGTCGCTAGGATAAGTTTTATTTCAAGTTATTTATTTATTTACCCACTTGTGCACAAAATTGGGAGGCTTTGTCCTCCATCTTGTGCACTTGTTGTGGTTGCATAGTTCAGATTTGTTTTTCAATTTATCTATTTCATTTATTTGTTTTCCTACAACTAGGAAAGTGTTTGGCCAAGCCAACCATCCTAAATTGTAAGGCTAGGTAGATGTTTATGATTATTGCTTCTATTTGTTCATGCTTTCTAATTTAAATCTCTAGATCTTAGAAGCTGATCATATAATGTTTGCTTAAGCCCATGGAGGCATACTCATTTATTTTTCCATTCTATTTTACTTTCAAGTCATTGCAAGCTATTTTATTTCAAGTACTTTACTCTTTCATGCAATTTCATTTTCAAGTACTTTAGTTTCTTGCAATTTGCTTTTGTCAAGTACAAGCACTTTACTTTCAAGCACTCTACACTGCAATCATTTAACTTAACTTAACTCAATCAACTTTAAAGCTCAATTTATCTTTAAACCTTTAGGCCTTCAATCTATCTAGTTTAATTAGAGCACCTCTAACTGTCCCAACTTTGCTATCAAAAAAGGGACTTAAGGAAAGAGCTTGGGGTGCTAGATCATGGATGGTCTCACGGCACTAGGTGTCCCCCTTGTTTGAGTACTTTTGTTCCCCGGATTGACCTGTGAAGCTAGGGTGGGGCCTTGTTTGCCTCACTTATTGAGCACCCAGCAGTCCTTTTGGTATAAGCAGGGAGAGTTCTAGGGAAGTCACTTAATTTTAGGATTCACCTTTCACTTAACCAACTTAATCAATCCTAAAATTTACCTACATCAACCTTGGGCTAATTTCTTTATCTTTTTCATGGTTCATGCTCTATAATTTTATGCAAGCACTTTAATTCAAGTTACTTTACATGCAATCTTATTAGGCAATTTGTGGGTGATTAAATCAACTAGCTAGAAGTTGTGCATCTCTTGCCCTTGGAGGCTTTACTTGCTTTGTCTTGTCCATCTAAAGTTGCGCACTTTCCCTTGGAGGCTTCCTTTCGGTAACTTTTATCTTTTTTTGAGTTGTGTATTGAACCATTGGCTTAACCCATTGAAGTTGCGCATCTTGTGGAGGCAACTTCATTGTTTGGGTTTGATTGTTGTATTGGAGCCACTGAAACAGCCCCTTGAAGTTGCGCATCTTGTGGAGGCACTTCACTGTTTGGATTTGTTGGCTTGTTGTGTTGTGGTCATCTTTTCTTGAGCAATCTTTCTTTTCCCTGCACAATCAAGTTAGTTTCAACTTAGATCTAGTTAGTGCTTGTTTCCTTTTTTGTTCATAGTTGTATATTGTTGTATCTTTAGTATTCTTTGTATTCTTTTGTATAGATAGTTTTTTCATTTACTTGTATCTAATTCAATTGTTTTGTAAAGTATTTATTTTTTGTATCTAATTGTAATCCTTTGTAAAGTCTAATCTCTTTGTAATTTTAGTTGACCCCTTGCCCAACCTTAGGCACTAGTCTTATAAGTCTTAGGGAAAGGGCTTGCCTTTACATTGAAATATTGTACTTTGCATTGTTTGCCTTTCATATAGGCTAGACTCCCCCAAACCTTTAACTAATTAAAACCAACTCCTAGAATTAACCTTTAATCTCACATAGTAACTAGGGTCTACCCCCCTTGGCTACCCTAGGAGTAAGCCTAGACGGAAGAAGTTCAAGTCGAGGTGACAGTGGGCTTGAGCTTAGGCATTGTGCCTCCAAGGACACACTAAGTGTATTGGACTTAGTCCACGTTAGCAAGTGCGTATAAGGACAGCAGCAGTGAGGTCTAAGTCTCAAAACTTTAGTCCTTACAACATAGGCATTAGAATCAGAACTTGACCTACTTATTGGTGTAAGCAACATCTAGTCACCCAAAATCATCATAATATGATATGCTTCCAACATGAAGCAAAGGCATTCTGAGCTTTCAAAATTCACAAAATTGTACTTTCACAAAAAGAAATCACAAATTTGTAGCAACAAAAACATGTGTTTTCTTGCAAGGCATCAAAATAAAAACCACACTTAGGAGGGGTGTAGATAATATTGAATCACCCAAAAATTATATTTTATAATATACTTCTGGCACAGAGCAAAGGACTTATAAGCTTCCAAAGTTGGCAGATCTATGCCCATGCATCAAGCAGGATAAATACAAGAAGAGCTAGTCTAGCACCATTATCTTCTTTGTACAACACCTATGACAAAAGCACAACCCCCAGTAAACCATCTTGTTGGAGTATCAGTATTATCATTTGGATATCAAATTGCAATTACTCCATGTTAATTTCCTACCATTTCTGTTTCTCCTACCTTGTTTATGGCGCACACCATGGAAATTGGAAATTAGAAATTAGGATAACTACTATGTTATCACTTTGAAGTTTGACAATCAGAGCATATCTTATTTAAACATTTCTACATCTAAATAGCGCATCTTCACCAGAAGCTTAAACTTGTGAAATAGCTAGAATATAAGTTGAAAATTCTTAACGTGTGTATATGTGTGCAACTGCATATTGTCAATGGTGGAGCAAGACAAGTCAAAATGGTGATGAGAGAGGAAAATCTAGAAACATTGGTTCAATCCTAAAGAAGTTAAAAAAGACTTGCTCCTAACAACCCTAGGCATCAAACACTGACAAAAGTAACAAATAAACATTACACATTAAAAAGACTCCGCCTATTATGTTCACAAGTCACAGATATTGAAGAGTTACCCAAGGGAGTGATTGAACGGTCAAAGTAGTTCATTTTGGGAGAATGATCCCATTTTTTCTCATGCATGAAAAGATTTTAGCTCATTTTTTCATGATTTTCCTTGGTTTCTATTACACCTTATTGATGTGGGGGTCTTGCTGATTCGGTTAAAAAAAGTTGGTTAAAACTTAGAAAGTGGTGCAAGTTTTAGCAAAGCCGGAAGCAGTTGGTGGTGATCATATCTCCTTTTCTTTCCCATTTCAATAACAATTTTAGATCATTTTCAAATTAGTTCCGTGACCTGTCTTATCCCATCATTAAAATCCAAGTCAGAGATAAAATTTGGTCTCTAGGCGGCCTCAGAGATTGTGATTTGTGTATACAGATTATATGGCAGTTCTGTTACATGTTTTAATATTCTGTTTTGTAGTATTGCTGTGCATATAAGAGACAGAAACATTATTCCCTAACCATAGGCGTTTTCCATGGAGTAACGTAAGAGCAAGCTAAGACTCATTGTGGGAACTATTCACACCAGCTGGTTTATACCCTAGACAAAGTATGTATGGTCTGTGTACATTGAGCTCATATTGAGATAATATAATTCCATGAGTTTGAGACATTTTGAACTGAATTGTACTTCGATCACATATTGAAATAATATAATACTACAAGGTTGAGACATTTTGAGCTGAAATCAAATTCTTAATTCCCACAGCACTGCTACCTTCAATCCATTCTTTGCAATGATGCCAATTGATGGTTATCAACTTTGGCCGAAACCATTAAAGTCATTTGGGTTCAGTGAATTGTTGCAAATATCTGGTAGGAATTTGAATTCACAAGTAACTCGACTGCTACTCAAATTCTTCTCAATTCGTGGTTATGTGTCGGCAGGATATGTGTGGTCTATCCCAAATAATCATATATTCCCATTGGAGTTATTGCAACCATCAGTAGGCACTACATCATGCCGTACCACACACTTTTCCTTTAGGACTAATTATCCTACTTTTGTATTTGCCTTCTGCACTCCATTAAGATAACATCCTGATGTGCATTTTTAGATTATGGATTCTAAAGCTGACAGCTGGTGACAATTGGATGTATGTGAGTGTGTGTGGGGGGTGGCTGGACTATTAGTATTGAAGGAGGGCGGAGAAAGCACCTGAACTTCAAGCCCAGCACGTTGGATGGGATCATCTATCTTCTCCAAATCAACTGTACCCTCATATGATAGAAAGTGAAATAAGTTATCTGCTGCCAAAGAGGCCTACAAAATAACCATGTCCTTATTAGAATATTCACTACGATTAGAAATATTATATCAGAGATAACACTTTCATAATCTTTGCAATATGAAGCATAATGAACTTCCTTTGCCCCATTATGAACTTGAACAGATTACCATTCCACGCTGCTTGTAACCAAAAATCAGGTCTATCCATTCATGCAAATGTTGAGAAACATGCTCACATTCCAGAGCTTGTCTATGTTTAATAATGAAATCATCAGCATCATTTGCCCTGCATACATGTCCAAAAGCATTTAAAATGTCCTTTCAAATCTCAAGCCACTATTTCAAAAAGTAAAGGAAGTATGATGTCAAACAAATTTCCAAGATCATTAGTCGTACAGCAAAAACCAGGAAGAAGCAAATGGTAAGTAAGAACAGGGCACAATCAATTTGGTGTCTAGAAGGAAAGTGAAGAAGAAACACAAAAATTGTGTAAGATATAAGTTAATACAATTTAGAATTTATGAATCTAACACATGCATTATTCATTTCAAATTCACTAAAACAATCATGTCTGTTACCCACCACTTTGGCATTTGGGAGATGAACTCAAAAATGATGTGGCAGGATTGGTTTCAAGTGGTTGCAAACATTGAGTTTAGTTCTGGGATGTCTCCTGTGAGAACACCTGCAAGTGTTTAAACTCCTAGCCCTTTGGCATGGACACAGAAATGTGCTTCAAGAAACAAGAAACTTGAAAAAGAAAAAAGCAGAAAATGTGGTTCCTGGAAGAGTACCAGAGGCAGGGACTGATTCTGTGTCTTCTGCTGGGAGGCACAATGACTATTGGTTCAAAATGCAAAACATACTAGTGACCACGTGGATAGTACACTTTATTATTCCAGGCCTGTTATCAACATTTCCAGGTCTAGATCATCCCTTTTGGGTGGCAAGAAATTTAAGGCAAATGCTGAAGGTAACCTTACAGTTTTCAGAAGAACATGTCCCATAAGTGCTGTTGTGCAGGAAGCTAAAGAGATCCTTGACATGCTTTCCGAAAGAAAGAATAATGCGTCAGACCGTGTAAACCTGAACATGAAACCCTTATGAACTCAGCTGATGATGGTGATACTACATTGAATGGATGAATAGGGCAGAGGATTGGCGTTTGAGGAGCAGTAATAAATGTTTGGTAATAAAAACATAAGCATATCAGGTCAGTAGAAGACTGATTCGGACCTGCACAAGATACAGAAAACATGAGACAGCAACAATTATTGCAATAGGCTGAGCTGCAGAGCAGAATTAAGGCACCTAATGAATGATATTGGTGGTGGCATACACACACACACATGAGCGCTGGAGTGGAATTATGATAAAAAACTGGGTGGGCCAACCTCAAAAGGTGCCCATTTGCAGTTAGGGCCGACCTGAAATTTGACTTGCAATTTATATTAATGCTGGAGCCGACATGCGCTTTGGTTAAAACGAATGATGAAGCATAAACAGAGCCAACCTCAAGTGGGTAAAATATGCTGGAGCCAACCTATGTCATTTTGAAGCAACCTAGACAGAAAAAATAAATAATGCTGAGCCGACCTGTGCATTAGAGAATTTGGAGGAAGATTTTGTTGTTTGAAGATCGCTTATCAACTTGACAAATGAAACTTGGAAGGGTTTCAGTGGCTGGTTACACTTGGAAGGGCCTTTGGAGGTTGGACGTTGCACCAGCACCCCCCGCCCATTTACCTCATTTCTGGAGATGGGGCTTTATTTCGGGCCTTTTGCCCCCTAATTTTGTGCATGTCGCCTAAAAGCCCAAGATTTTGAATTATTTAGATTATTTAATTGTTGAAGAGGGCCTTTTGCCCCTCCATAGGCTGGATTAGGGGAATTTAGTCTATTGCCCCTTTTGCCCCTCCAAACGTGCTTGCACCCTAGGTACCTTCTTCCTCAAAGTCTAAAGCCAAAGGCCCAAACGTGCTTGCACCTTAGGGTTTAGACTCTACATCTTTTGTTTCACCTAGTTCAACCTCTAAGTGTTACATGCTTGACTCCATATGCCCAATGAAAAGACATCGATCTTCAGACGTCCAATTATTTTACTTTAACACTCTAATAACACTCTAAGGCTACCCAAACTCATTTTGCTTGGACTTCGCCTTCCACATCAAGCTTCCTTGCGCCCCAAGTCCTAGCAATCTTAATCACCCCCCTTGAGTCGGAGGAGAGCTAGCTTGAAGTGAAAGAGGGTTGCTAAGGTGACAGTGTCCTTCATGTTGTCGTCCTAATACACACTTGCAAACGTGAGCAAAGTCCAGCTCACTTAGTGTGTCCTTGGAGGCACAATGCCTAGGTTCATAGTCCACACTATCACCTTGACTGGAACCTCTTCCTTCTAGGCTTACTCCTAGGGAAGCCAAGGGGGGTAAACCCTAGTCACTAGATATGATTTAACGTTTATGTTCTAGGAGTTGGTTTTAATTTGTTAAAGGTTTAGGGGAAAACTAACCTATGATGCAAAGGCAGCAAATGCAATATGCACAATCACTTATGTTAAGCAAACCCTTCCCTAAGTCAACTAAGACTAGTGCCTAAAGGTTGGGCAAGGGGTCAACTAAGTTTAAGGGAGTTTATTTACAAAAGATTACAAGTATTACAAAGTTACAACTATTCCACAACAATGGTACAAGTACTTACAATAATGAATAAGAGATATTACAACAATTATACAAGACATACACAAGATACAAATAGACAAGATTAACCAAGTGCCAAAGTGTGAGAATTAAAAGATATTCAAAAGTTAAGATCATTCACATAAGCCCAAGCATGCCCCAATAAGAATAGGACTGTTTTTCAATGGCGACCATAAAGCACTCAGGATCCAACAAAAAGATGCCTCCAAGTGGGATGCGCTATCTCTTGTTGAATCACACCACAAAGAGCCAAAATTGAAAGATATGAAATACTTGAAAGATAAATGCTCAACAAAATCAACAGATTTAACACTTAGATATTTAACCACACTTGCATGAAAGATAAAAGATGTATGTGCTTGCAACCTAGTGCTCTAAACAACCATCATAAGATATACCCAAGTAAAGATTGTCTAAAAGACTAAGTGGTTAGGAATTGCTTAAAGATTTACAGATTTTAATTACCCTCCTAACTAAGTGTCAAACCTTAATCCTCCTCCCCCAATTACCAAATGGCTACCAAATGCTCAAGAAGTAAGGCAACAAGGCCCACCCTAGCTTCACAGGTCAACCCTAAGATCCGAGTACTCCCCGGAAAGGATGCATCCTATGCGTCGTGAGACCGTCCCCGGCCTACACCTTCCGTTGTTTTCCTCAAACCCCATTTTAGATGGCGAAGATGGTGGTATTTAGGTGTCCTAGTTGGTCTAATAAGTTATTATGACTTAGGACCAAGTCTTAAGATGTGTTATGAGTTTTTTAGATGAGTTTTAGGTGCCCAAAAACTGTGATTTATGCCCAAAACCGAAACTTTAAACAACTATGAAAGTGTGCTATAAAATGTGAAATTGAAGCATGTAAACCACATTTAAAGCATGTAAAGAAAGCTGAAAAAGATAAAGATCATTCACTTTACCATGTCATTCACCATCCATGTATGTAAACTTGAAAGAAAGATGTGAAGTGAAAGGCAAGAACAGCTTACCAACTATAACAGAAAATTGCTTTAGATTTTATCACTTAGCTATGTGTGTTATCCCATTTAAGATAGCATGCTAAAGATTGAGATACGTGCTGAAAGGAAAACTAAGTCCTACACCATTCACATGTCCATGAGTACCTTTGTAAACTTAAATGAAAAATGAAAGCTCGAAAGATATGTTTGCCCAATAACAGATTGATCTAAGACATCACTACTTAGCCATAGGTATATTGCATTTAGATGTACTATTATCTAGATTGTAGTGAAACTCAAAACATGTAAATGAACTATGCCTCAAAGGCTTAAACTAAGATGAGCATATGTGTGATGTCTATCTCTAGAAAATTTTAAACATGTAAGCAAATAGAAACCATCAACATACTATCATCCTAGCCATACGATATGGGGATGTCTCTCCCAAGGTGTAGGCAACTTGATTAATCAAAACTTGAAATGTGTTGCAAACCACTCACAATGGCACAAGGTGGAAGGATGTAATGTCCCATTTCCCCTAGACACTCAGAATACTGTGGTGGTTTACCCAATTTCTCGTAAACCATTAGACGGACAAGCTAGGGAAATGAAATTGGTAAAGTCACTTTCGAATTATAAAGTGAAACTTAGGAAAAGTGAGTTTATTAATATTAAACCCCTCTTTGAGGGTATTTCTCTCCAATTATTAATTAAATGAATATTTAATGGAGAAAAAGAAAAAAAGTGAAAGACAAAAAGGACGGTGGAGGATTGGAGAGGCATTATTGACTATTCATTTAAAAAATTGAGTTTCGGAGAAGAGCTAGAGAGCTAGCGAGGGTTTCAGCTGGAAACCCATTTCGGCACCTCGGATTCGGCAGTGAAACTATCTGCCCTAGCCGTGAGATTGGAGAAGTCATTTTGGCTTCTCATTTGCAGATATTGGCAGTGTGATTCGGAGATCTCCATTGAAGGGAAAAATTTCATTTGCAGATTTGGTGAGAAGTGGCATTTTCTCCTTGGCACGAATTGATAGTTTGAAGTGTTCCTTGAGCTGGGCGCATTCCTCTTTGTCTAGCTGCGTGTGGACCGTTGGAGAGGGATCGAGCCTCTTCCTAGGCGTGGTATTCCCTGGCTGAGAGTGTTCTTCTGTTGGCTTCTTTGCTGATCATTATTTATGGGCTGCGTGTGAATCTGGATGGTCGTGTCTACCTCTTCAAGCGCTGCGAGTTTGCCAAAGCTGCTGCGTGGTGAGCAAGCGAGGAATTGTTGTTGTATGGGCCTATGCTGGACGGCTTTACTCTGTATGGGAGAATGATATAAGGCTAAGTTTGAACTGTTGGAACTTTTCTGTCAGCTTATGTTTTATAATGTCACTTCTTCAATAAATACAAAATGATAATAGCATTCAATGTATAAAATCAATCCTTATATTATCACAATGCAATAAATGAGCTCATACATAAATATTGTCGCTGCGTCACTATGCAAATTAAGGCTGACATCAGCCTTAGTTCTACATTAGTTTTAAGAGGCAAAGAGGTGGACGTTTTGCAAATTAAATCTATGAAAGCAATCTACACATCAATGCCAAATGCTAGATGGCAGGGTCACAACGTTTTATACCAGTTAAGAGATCAAAACAGGTGTGACGTCAGCCCTAATCTAGGTTAGGTTAGCTAGACAAAAAGGTGAACGTTTTGCTAATTGGGCCAATGAAATTGCACAACACCTTTATGGCTATCAAAGGATGACCTAGCCGCAAGTTTTAGACCAAACAAAAGTTCAAATAGGGCAAGACGTCATCAGCAATTAGGGTTAGTTAAGTCGCTAGGGTTAGTTAGGGTTTCAATTTAAGAATTTGAAAAAAATGTTGTTTTTTGTTAATGTTTTATGCTGATATTATAGTTCTTTGCATTTCATAAGATAAGAGCATAATATAAACAAGATCAATGAGAAATACACATCCACAATAGACACAGCATTTATCCTGGGA
>JZKD02S0891093.1:875344-891683 GCA_000966675.3 Picea glauca | reverse complement strand
AAGCAAGGATCATCACGGCGTCATGCTGAATGGCTATCCTCTACAACTGATCTCACTGCAATCTGATGGCTAGAAGTCTCTCTACAACTGATGCACCCCAATCTGGCAATGTGCCCTCCTCAGAAGTAGAACCTCTCTAGTAAATAAGCTATGGCATATGATGCAAGCCTCCCTCCATGAAAGCTAGCGCCCAAGCTCAAGCAACCTCACAAAACTGACCTCATCCTCATCCTCCAAGAGCTCCTCTCTCAATGAACAAATGAACCAATGAAGAATGCGGCCTCCTTCACCCTTTGCGCCCCTCTTTGACATCCAAAAGGAAACCTAAAACATGAAGGGTTGAGATCATCTCATCTCCCATCTAATCAATGGTTGAGATCTCCCCATTCATATTTAAGTCAATAACCCACTTTGGGTTAAGTTTCCTAAGTCAACTTTATGTCTCTAATTCACCCCTTTGTGAATTAATAGTCACTTTTAGGCCAAAATGACTAAATTCCACTTTAGACAAAGTCAAAGTAAAATTAGACAAAAGTACAAGGTATAAAGTGTAATGTCTTTCCCTCATGTGCTAAGGAGGTCATAAGCACATGGGGAGCACCTCCCAAGGTAAAAAACTCAACACTACCTCTTACCAAGGAAGGTGCTCCTCACCAAGCCCATCTTGTCTCTGAAATAGACATGCTTGCCCCGTGGCAGGGCCTTGGTGAGAATATCTGCAACCTCGTCATCTGTAGATACATACTGCAACTTAACTACCCCTCTCTGAACCCAGTCACGAATGAAGTGGTACCTGATCTCTATATGCTTCGACCGGTCATGAAACACTGGATTCTCAAAGAGTTTTATGCAACTCCGATTATCACAGTGAATGACAGTCGGTGACATCTCCGAACCAAATAAACCAACCAGCATCTTACGAAGCCAAATGGCCTCGCAACTAGCCTGACTGGCCACCATATACTCTGCCTCGACCGAACTCGAAGCAATTGACTTCTGCTTCCGGCTGAACCAGGAAACAAGTCCTGACCCCAAACTGAAGCAGCACCCTGAGGTGTTTTTCCTGTCAGCAGCACATCCTGCCTAGTCTGAATCTGTGTAGCCAACCAAACTGACTCCATCTCCCCTGACATAGTCTAGGCCATAGTCCACTGTCCCAGCAACATCTCTCAAGACGTGTTTTGCCCCAACCATGTGAACACTCCTCGGCTCAACCATGTACTGGCTGAGTGTGTTTGTAATGTCCCCCACCTCTTGATGAAGAGGTTTGGAAGACTTAGTGGTCTAGGTGTCCCCACTAGGCCATAGTTGCACACTGAGGGGAAGGGTCAACCAAACTAAGGTTATATTCTTAAGTTGACTTGACAAAAAGGTGAAAAAAGAGTTAAAAGATAACTCAATGAAGAAATAGAAGAGTTGGAGATTGAGTTAGGGTTAACTCTAGGAGTTAATTTAACTCAACAGGAAAATAGAAGGAAAGGTATAAAGAGAAGGCTAGGGCGCACCTCTTAGGCATTCTGGATTTTGGTAATTGCTTGTTATTGCTCTTGAGCATACAGTTTGAGGGTTTTGTTGTTACAAACCCTTGTGAACAACTCAGTGGTGAAAGACCCACTCACCTTGTTACAAGCTTGGTCTCGGGGATGAAGTACTCCACCCACACCATTCTACACTCATCACAGATCCACCTATCAATTCAGGAGAGCAGCAAGGTCGTACTGTTCAGGGATTTCCAGCAGGGGCGCACCACATCTTGAAGAAGAGTTCGATCCAGCCAATCAAGAGAGCTTGGGCGTATTCCAGCATTTGGGTTCTATTTGCAGGTCCTTCGCCAACATTTTGAAGGTTTTCTTGAAGAGCTATCACCATCAGATCTTCAGTTACAGATTGGGACGGCCTTGAGGCAAGGAGGACGTATGGTGATTCAGTATTTCTCTGATCTAGGGAGTTCTACCTAGAATCTGGACCTGAAACTTCTCCTAAGGGGTTATCACAGCCCGATCTATCATCCTAGAGAGTTTCAGAGGTTTTGGAGGTGTCCTTCATTTAGAACGAATTATTGAGCTATTCAGGGCTTCAGGAGGGCGTAGATTGTATTAGAGTTTCAAGGATTGGAGGAGGAGGATTGAGTATTTGAGCTTCAGACTTCTAGGAGGGGTTTCCCTAGTCCCGATCTACATTTTGGCGGAGTTTGACACATTTTGGACATCTCCTTCAGCTGGGCCGAAATATTGGTCCCTTATGATCCAGGAGGACGTACCAGCAGCCCAGGGGGGTTGGGCGTTCACTTGTTGTTGGCACCTTGGGTCTTCACATTGTATTCAACCTTCGGAGGCTTATTTTGTATTGTCGGGAGCATTTTGTAGCAGCTCATATCATTTATCTATTGGAGCCATCTAAGGACTATTCCAGATCTGCTCTATATTGTATCAGGTTCATGTTTTTCATAATAAAGGACGGATCTATGCTTGTGTTTTCCATATCTTGAGTATTATTGTGATCTTGCATGTATTGAGTAGATCTTATATGAACCTTATTGAGTAGATCTTATATGAACCTCGTTTGAATAACTGAAACAAACCCTAAGGCCGAAACATCAATAGCCACCTGCACATCAAATAATCAATAAACACATCAGTGGTAGTTAGTGGTTTCAAGCAAAAAATTGGCTTGGGATCATTACAGTGTTCCCGGCAAAACATATATCTGGTCTGGTGTTAACCAGATACATGAGCGAACCGATCAACTGCCTGTATACTGTGGCATCCACCAACTGGCTATCTGAAGCACTAAGCTTCTTCCAGTTGGTGATCATAGGTGTAGAAATAGGTCTGTAGTCCTCCATCTGAAACCTGCTCAAAATATTTGTTGCATACTTCCCCTGCCCGAGAAATATGTGACCCTCCTCCTGCCATACCTCCATACCCAGAAAGTAGTGCATCAATCCGATATCACTCATCTCAAACTTTGATGCAAGTCCCAGCTTGCACTTAGCTATGAGATCCTCAACTCCAATAATGAATAGATCATCCACATACAAAATGAGAATGAGCGTGTCCTCACCTCTAATGATGAAATAGAGGTTTGGATCAACATCGCTCTTCTCGAAGCCCATCCGAAGAAAATAAGTATCAATCCATGAATACCAAGCTCGGGGAGCTTGCTTCAGACCATATAGTGCCTTCGTCAGAAGACACACATGAGTCTCCCTGTCACTCACCTCAAAACCCTGTGGCTGCTCTATGTACACCTCCTCCTCGATAAAGCCATTCAGAAATGCGGTTTTCATATCCATCTGGTGAATGCGCCAACCCATCTTTGTTGCTATGGCAATGATAGTCCTGATAGAAGTGTATCTCGCAACTGGTGTGAAAGTCTCGTCATAGTCGACTCCCTCAATCTGTGAGAAGCCTTGAGCCACAAAGCGGGCCTTGTGTTTCTCAATGCTACCATCTGCAGCCATCTTGGTCTTGTACAACCACCTGGAAGTCACAACTGATTTCCCCACTGGCCTCAGAACCACATCCCAGACATCATTGCGCACAATGGAGTCATACTCCTCGACCATGGCCTCTCTCCAGACCTGATGGTCAACTGCCTGCGCAAAAGTCTGGGGCTTAGTATCCCTGATACTCGTCACAAGTGCTAAGTATGCTCCAAATCTAACTGGTGGCTTGCTCTCTTTGATCTGGCTCTTGGGCTCCCCTACATTCTCCTTGGCCTCCTTCAGGGTCTCCCGAAACCATCTAGGTCTCCTGAAACCATCTAGGTCTCCTCTTCCCTGAAATGGTAAATGGAGAAGTAAGGTCACTCTGCCCAAGAGTGACTGCCACAGGACTCGTCAAAACACTCTGAGATCCTGAAGTCTGTGCTCCCTCTGAAGTTTGTGCCCCATCTGACTGAAACTGCTCTGACTGTGACCCTGAAGCTGTGCATGGTGACCCTATCACCCCTGATACTGGTGTACTCGAAATCTGAGGCTGTGCTCCCTCTGAGACTGCAACCAGCAACTCTGCATCATCCTCAAATCCAACTCTCGACTCAAGAGATCTCACAAAAGCCCTATCCTCCTCAAATCTAACATCTCTGCTCACCACCACTCTCCTAAGTGGCAGAATGTAGATGTGATAGGCTTTCGACACCTCTGAGTATCCAACTAGAATCCCCTGTTGGGTTGTGGGGTCTAGCTTTGTTCTCCTCTCCGAGGGGACATGAGAGAAAGTCAAGCACCCAAAGATCCTGATGTGCTCGATATCAAGCCTCCTACCAGTGAAGGCCTCCTCATGAGTCATCTTCCCCAAAATCCTATGGGGGCTCCTGTTCTGTAGATAAACTGCAGTAGCACATGCCTCTGCCCACAAGTACAAAAGCAAACTCTGATCATGCAACATAGATCTCGCTGCACCGGTAATGGTCTGGTTCTTCCTCTCGGCAACCCCATTCTGCTGGGGGTTGTAGGGTGCGGTCATCTGTCTCCTGATGCCAGGTTGTGCACAAAAGTCTACAAACTGTCTCGAGGAATACTCTCCCCTGTTATCCGAATGCAAGACTTTGATCCTCTTTCCCGATTGGTTCTCCACAAGAGCTCTGAACTCTTGAAACCGTGTGAAGACCTCACTCTTGGCCTTCAGGAAATAGATCCAAGTCTTCCTCGAGTAGTCAGCAATAAATGTGAGATAGTACTCACAACCACTCAAGGACTTCCGAGTCATGGGCCCACACACGTCCGTGTGTACTAAATCCAGTATCTCAGCTGACCTGGTGTCACTACTGGGGAACGATGCCTTGGCAAAATTGCCAAGCGCACACCCTCTATAAACATCCTGATGCTCTATGCTGATCTATGGCACTCCAGTCACAACCTCTCTCAAACCTCCAAGAGCCCCATGATGTAGGTGGGCCATCCTACGATGCCATAACTCACATAATTGTTTGTTGTTGTCGCTACTCGCTGCCAATGCATGAAGTGGTTGAAAAGGCAATCTGAACAGTTTCCCCTCTCTCACTCCAATCACTTGTCCTGAGGCTAGTGAAGAACCCCGAGGATGAATCAGTACCTCGGAGCCTCTGAATGTCACCTCAAGACCTCTATCCTGGAGGGTGGAAACTAATATCAAATTCTTCTTCATGCCAGGGACATAAAGAACGTTCGTGAACGATATGGGTGGCATGCCATCTCTCTGAAAAGCAACTGTGCCAACCCCTGCAACTCTGACAACTCTGTCATCTCCAAGAGAAATCGCAATCCTGACCTCGGTGTCTCTGAGATCAGAAAAGTACTCTCGGAAACCAGTCATATGGCTCGAAGCCCCGCTATCAATATACCAGATACAAGGTATCGTCTCAACTAAAGTGCAGCATATGAGGAAAGAACACTCTCTGAAACTGTGTCTGAAAGTCTAGCTCCTGTGTTGTAGTTGCAGTACCACCCTTCTTCTTCTTCCTGTTCGGGCACTGTCCAGCATAGTGCCCAAACTTCTTACAAACAAAGCACTTCACTTTGCTCATATATCTCTTCTGACCACTGTTGTTCTCTCCTCCTCCACTCCCCTGTGGTTGGCCCCCAAACTTGGGACCTTTTCGACCCCCTTGGCCGGCCTTCTTCTTGTCGTTTGTCCAAAGAGCAAGATCCTCCTCACCCTAACCAAGCTGTTGTTGTTGCTGCTGTCGCTGTCCAGAAGCCTCAGCTGCTAACCGAATCTCCTCCTGGACGAAGTCATCCCACATCCTCTCCCATGTAGGCATGACCTCCCTGGCAACTATGCCACATACAAATGGACTGCACAGTTTGGTGAAGCTATTCATATCTTGCCTCACCAAAGAGTTAGGATCAACAACCTCGCCGACCGCTCCAAGCTCGTCTTTGATCTGAGTGTAACGACCAAGAAATGAAGTTATCGACTCATCCTTGAGCATCCAAATGCCCCTGAGTCGGTCATGAAGAACCATCTTCCGGTTCTCATTGGAGCTCTCATATAATTTGCATAGAGATGCCCACATCTTGTATGCACAAACCTTCCCCGTCAAATGGAGTATGATATGGTCAAGAACTACGTCAAAATAGTCCTCTTCGCCTTGTTGTTCCTTTTCCTGAACTCTGCCACCAAGACTAGAGAAGTGACAGGAATGGGGGGAACAGTTGCCTCGACTATATCCCATAGCTCGAGGTCCTCCAAGACGAAGATCATCCTCGCCTTCCAAGGCGACCAATTGCTAGCCCCTGCTAGCATGTCCTCAACTCGCATCCGAGATGCTGACATGTCTGCCAAACTGCAATCCCCAACTGATGCTCACACTGCCAAGGAAAACACCATCTCACTCCTATCAACACAGGTGTGAAAAGAGATAAGTGTAATCTGACCTCACTCCTAACAAAATAGGTGTGAAAAGAGGTCAAGTCAAATCAGCCTCACTTCTACTGCGTAGGTGTGAAAAGAGACTGATGAAAAAGTGTCCACAACTACCAAACTATCCTCTGCAAAAATCTGCCCTCTAACAACCATTGAATGAGTCAATGGCTGCCCTCAAAAATCTGCCAAGAATATGTATATGGCAGCCAACAAAATGTTGTCCCAAACGCTCAGAATTTCAGCCACCAACGCTCTGATACCATGAAGATTTTCCAGGTCCTATCAGCTTGCCTACCGGGTCTATCTTTGACCACAATTAGGCTCTAAGTTTCAACTGCCAGGTAAATTATTTTCTATTGTTTTATAACAGCCAACAGTCCAAAAGTTTCTTGCTGATTTGTTACAGTTATACTTGCGATTTTGGGTGCTCTACCATGTAGTTTTAGTGTCCATATGTTAGCACATGCATACCAAAATAAATATAACACACCTATAGATATTTACAGCTGAAAATAAAGAGATCTAAGAGACTAATCAATGCATTTGTGTACACAGGTATTTTTGGTCAACATGACCCTGGATAAAACCCCCCTGGGGAAAACCAGTTTGGAATGTATATGTATATATGAGGAAAGAAGAAGAAGGAATACAGCTAATACAATAAAAGATGGAACCTGATACAATAGCAACTCGATCTGAGTTGATATACAAACCCAAAACCTCCAAGAGCGCCCCAGAATGGTGCGGCCAACATGCAAGTTGCCGAATCCACTGATTCTGCTCCAACTACTAACTGTGAGCTCAAATCTGGAAACCCCTCCACAGTAATGAATCTCTATTGAATGGCTATCCTCTACAACTAATCTCACTACAATCTGATGACTAGAAGTCTCTCTACAGCTGATGCGCCCCAATCTGGCAATGCGCCCTCCTCAGAAGTAGAACCTCTCCAGTAAATAAGCTATGGCATATGATGCAAGCCTCCCTCCATAAAATCTAGTGCTCAAGCTCAAGCAACCTCACAAAACTGACCTCATCCTCATCCTCCAAAAGCTCCTCTCTCAATGAACAAATGAACCAATGAAGAATGCGCCCTCCTTCACCCTTTGCACCCCTCTTTGACATCCAAAAGGAAACCTAAAACATGAAGGGTTGAGATCATCTCATCTCCCATCTAATCAATGGTTGAGATCTCCCCATTCATATTTAAGTCAATAACCCACTTTGGGTTAAGTTTCCTAAGTCAACTTTATGTCTCTAATTCACCCCTTTGTGAATTAATAGTCACTTTTAGGCCAAAATGACTAAATTCCACTTTAGACAAAGTCAAAGTGAAATTAGACAAAAGTACAAGGTACAAAGTGTAATGTCTTTCCCTCATGTGCTAAGGAGGTCATAAGCACATGGGGAACACCTCCCAAGGTACAAAACTAAACATAGATTGGGGGCAATAGTCCATTAACTCCACACCCAACTTGTAGTCCAAATTCTACGGTCAACTTAAAAATGGTTGTGATCGTAATCTGATGCTCTGGAGAAAAGAGTAAGGTCGAGGTAAGCCTCACTACTTCAACCAGCTTTATTTTAAAATTTAAACAAATGTCTTTTTATTTTTCCGCTTTAAAAACTAAAACTCAAAAACATAAAAAAAGCATAAAATACAAAAAACCAAAAATATTTATCCTAGCTTGCTCTTAAATTTTCATCTTTCATAGCTAGTGAACCCTTGCGGATTTTTTGTCAGAGTTATCTCTACCACAAGGGCATTTAACCTTCATTAGATGTGTACTACTTTACAACGAACCAAGAGGTTCTATCATCATGTCCAAATGGGTATTAATACATGGAATATCAAATGAAGCAACCTGACCATACCATACCATACCATAGTGCATCTGTCGTCTGAGGAGCAAGGATGGAAGTGAGCTACACCACAGTTGAGCTAGCACAATCATGTATCATGGTGGAGATAAAGAAGTTTTTCTGTATCTAGCAAAGATGAGCATGACACCTTTGCAAGGGTATCCAATGGTTGTCACCCCTGAGGGGCTAACAATCCCATTACTATTCTCAGAGTTTTCCTAAGAAAGAAACCATCTAGCTATATAAAATTAGGGCACACTTCATGAGGAGACTTCCCATGCATTATTTTTGGTCTCATCTATGCTATATTTCACATAGAGAAGTTCATTTTTCTTTGTGAGGATAAGTTGTTGACTTTTTGACCTTTCAGGTGGTTAGTACTCCAAGTCTTTTTTCTAATTTTACCTTGCTTTTTACTCGCAAGTTAAGACATGGCTTGAACCGTAAGTAATTGCCTATATTTATCCTACAAGAATGATACCTAGAGAGGTCTTCCTCACCTCATCATGCATCATTCTATTTGACACATATTGCTTGGCCTATGCTTGGAGTCGGAAGTTTTATTTACAGGTGATTGATATATTTTCAGAGAAGGAGGTGCCCTTCTTGTCCTATTCTTGACACACAATGGTTTTGTCTTCATACATCAGCTATTATTGGAGCTAGGGTGCACTTACAGAGCCATATTCATCCTATTCATGATGATCATTCATTCTTGGGAGTTGGAGTTATGCACCTGGAGGCTATTCTTAGCAAGATTCACTAGAGGTCTTCCTCACCTCATCATGCATCATTCTATTTGACACGCATTGCTTGGCCTATGCTTGGAGTTGGGAGTTCCATTTAGAGGTGATTGATCTATTTTCAAAGGAGGTGCCCTTCTTGTGCTATTCTTGACACAGTGGTTCTATCTTCATACATCAGCTATTATTGCGGCTAGGGTGCACTTACAGAAGCCTATTCATCCTATTCATGGTGATCATTCGTTCTTGGGAGTGGAAGCTATTATGCACCTGCAGGCTATTCTTAGCAGGATTCACTTACTTTTGGGTATCGATCTTCTCTCTCACATGCCCTAATTGAGGACTTATTTATTTGAACTTACATTCTTATTATCTATTCTATTCCGAAAGATAGATTTTGTGCACCCTCAAGCTCAGACTATAAGAGCTAGAGAGGTAGTGAGAGTTCATCATCCATTATTTGCTTGAGTTTTCTTGTCTTTCATCCCATTATTTTAGTTTGAGTGAGTGTGAGAGAGCACATTAGTCAATGAGAGTTAGAGGTCACTATCATCCTGTTCATGTGATTCCATCATTAGACTTCGTGAGAAAAGGTGTTTTGGAAGTGGTTTGACACCCCTGAAGTGCTTTGAAGTTGAAGCCAATATCTCCAAACTTTATTTGCAGCTTTCGAATAAAGGTATCGGGTTATTTGGCAGCTAAACCTAATTTATTGATGTGTTTGATTGCTTCTACTTGAATTTTCTGAATCAATTGACATTGGGAATCACCCCACTCAATCGATTTTCTACACCATCACGCACAGTGTTCAAGGCATCAAGGTCACAAATAGAATTTTCAGAGTTTAATTTCACTGTTTTTGGTTCTTTTACATGCAGATCCTCACTTTTCAATCACAGATTTTAGGTGTTCCACAGCAGATTTGCACAGAAGTTAAGGTTATTTAGAATATATGTGTAAATATGCATTGTACTTGCTGTTCGAAATTAAGTTAATGCACATTTCAGGTCTGATATTTAATTTACAGCAAGCTTTTCCCCAAATCTTAAGTGGTTTATGACAGACAAGCTTCAGATTTTATCTTTGGATTGTATAGGGATTCCCCCCAGATGTTAGCATGCACTAACCCAAAGTGCTGAGACACTGTACAAGGTGACAGACTACTGTCTCTGGTTAACTTTGGAACTCTTCCAGTTTCAAGCATTAACAAAATTTATCAACAATAGTCATACATGTCTAAGAAAGTTTCTTCTATAATGCTTTTGAACTACCTACAAAAAAAATCACACTTGAAACACAAACCAAACATTTAAATAAGATGTATGTACGGTTAATTCCCAACAATGTTGCCTTTCAAAAAATGAAAAATACCATGGTGGCAATATCACATCCCCAACAGGATCTCCTCTCTGTCGTGTTCCAAATTTCAAGTTATCCCTGCACAAATGAAGTAGTAAGAAGTTCTCCAAACCAGCCAACATCTCTCTCTCTCTCTCTCTCTCTCTCTCTCTCTCTCTCTCCCTCTCTCTCTCTATATATATATATATATATATATATAGTAGCAGACAAAAAATTACCGATAATTTTCAGTCCTTGGAAGAATAAAAACTCCATGCTATTAGAAGCTTGTATTTTCAGATCCATGAATTCAATAATTTCAGAAAGATCTATGATCAAAGAGTATAAATGTGAACAGCCATAATATTTTCCAAGATGACCTCTAAAAGACACATTATCATTATTCTTGAAGGAATTCAGCACTACGCAACATGATCTAGCTAATTAACTATAGAATAATTGAATGCATCAACTCATAAATATCCAGACACTCTCAATTTGATATTACATAGTTAGCATATTTTAAATTCTATGCATTGACATACAACTTTTGCAATGAAGTAGTGAACTGGAGCATAACTTAATATCCAATCACAATGCAGTCCATGACTTGTGGGTTATCTTTTATAAATGTTTTGGATTGCCAAGTCCTTTGTTTGTTACAAGCTTAACTAATTCATTACTTTTACCTAATAAAGATGGATCATTCGTTTTTCTATCTCTATTTTCAAATTCTGTAACATGATGCTTCCTTCATTCCTGTTTGAATTTCACATTTATTTTTTCCTCCAAACTTGCATTTCAATATGCCTCTCATACGTACCATTTTTTTATCCATAAAATATTGGTTCAAATTTTTATTATACTGTGAAAAACTACAGGCCCTTACAAGACAAGAACAAGCAAGTCAATGTTAATGTAAAAGTTGTGTAAAATGCCTATATAAATATTAATATATTACATATCAAGAAATAAATAATAACAATTATTATTATTATTATCATTATTATTATTATTATTATCATTATTATTATTATTATTATTATTATTATTATTATAGGGCAGATCCTTTCCTACATGAACCATCCCTTACTACATATTTAGAGTATTCCACTGATTGTACTTCATCTGCACTCGTTGTATCACATATCTATTTATGAAATATTGATCAATGTTGCAAATATTGTTTCAGGGAATATATCCCCAAGGGTCCAAAAAGAAACTTATCGGAAGCACCAGGGAAAATATCGAAAATTGTTGGATAATATTGGCAAGAATAAACTTCAAACATAAAGAATTCTGAAAATATCGAACAAATTAGCAACTTGAAAAACTCGGGAGAAATCGAAAATATTGAGAGAAATCGAAGATATTGCAACACTCATGTTAATCATCAACTTCTGCAATTATTGCTTGTTACCCAATACTGTATCAAAACAGTGAACGGAGTGGAGATAGTGTTAAATTTGGCAGCATCGGCAGTCATTCTCCAATGAGAGGCCATGTGGGCCACCCTGAAGCTAGCCAGGGAGATTTGGAGAATCAACCAGTCTTGTGAGGTATTGACAAAAACCAGGGGGAACGTACAACCTCTGTGAGTCGAACCAAAAGTCAGGACGAACGAGATGCTATATGATGTTGTGAGTCTAGCCAAGGCAAAGGAAGAAGCTTTGTAAGTCTAAGACAAAAGTCAAGATGTAAGTCTAATGCAAAAGTTAGGGGGAACATACAACCTTTGTGAGCATAGACAGTCTAGTGCAAAAGCCAAGGGGAACGTACAACCTCTGTGAGCATAGACAGACTAGTGCAAAAGTCAGGGGGAACGTACAACCTCTGTGAGGCTAGTCAAGCCTTGTGAGCCACGAGCAAAAGTCAAGGCATCTAGCAAAAGTTAGGTTGAATGTACAATTCCTATGAGCTAGAGACAAACAATCTTCCTTATGCAAATAATGCAAATGTAATGATCTAGTGTGTTGGCACGTGTAACTTTATCCACCATGAAAAGAAATTCGAGTTGCCTAACTCAGTTGTATAAGTCGACTTGCATGTTTAGTCTGAGTTGTCAAACTCAAGTTGTATGTCTGGTCAAAGTCAAGTTGGCAAGTCTTGTTGCATGTTGCATGCATGTCTAGTTGCATGTTGCATGCATGTCATGTTCATGCAAAGGATTTCACATGCATCTCATGTCAAGGGCGAGCTCCTAACTGAAGTGGTACGTTCAGTTCTAATTCTGGCTGCTGAGTTAATGGTCAGTTCTAAATCTGATGGCTGAGTTAAGTTCAGCATGCACTCATGCCTCTAATTCGAGCCCCCTCCTCTCTTCACTCTTATATAAGCAAGAGGTCGAACCTCTTTTCAAAGCACAATGTTATGCAGCGAATAGGTGAGGAAGCTGAGTGGTATATCAGCCTTAGAGAAGGCGCATAACAGAGTGGTATTTCAGCCATAGAGAAGGCGCATAATAGAGTGGTATATCAGCCATAGAGAAGGCGCATAACAGAGTGGTGTATCAGTCAATAAGAGGCTGCAATATCAGTCATTAAGAGGCTGCAATACAGTCAATAAAGAGGCAGCGCAACAGTCCATAAGAGGCATCATATATCAGCAAAGATACATCTTCAGTGCTGGTCTGTAACAGGTGGATATAAATCAGCAAGGTCTCTTAGTTACACAATCAGGTCAGAGTCAACTTGGCAAGCTCTTTAAGAGCAGAATTTCATGGTGGAAAATTTGTAAGTGGTCATACATTATTAAGGCAATAAAAGGAGATTGTTTGCTAGGGTTTTCTCCCTGTATAGGCTTTCCCCAGGGTACATGTGTTGTGATCTTGCATGCTGGTAATTCCTTATGATTATTGTTGTTCTAATTTATGAATGATGTCAAGCTAAGTTCTAAGTACAATCAGAATTTTTAAAGAAGTACTTACAGTATTAAATCAAGCTCAAAATTTACAGATAGAGGTTCAGTGATCTGTGGTTCGAAGAAGTAGGCTTGGTGCACGTACAAATCTGCTTTGCAAATTCTTTATCCAAACTGTAATGTCCCATTTCCAGTGATGACTCCAGAAGGAGCGACTCAATAGCCTATACTAATTCTCGTATGCTATAGTCGGGAGAAAAAGGGAATAAAAGAATTATTTAGTGTCATTTACCAGAAAAGCCTAAGGTGAAAGTGACATTAAGTAATAAAGTGGAAAATTGTGATTTAGTGACTTAAAAGAATAATTAAAGATAAAACTTAGGAAAAGTCAATTAATAATTTAATTAAAGTGAACATGGAATTAGATGAAAAAAAGGAGAAAAAGGTATTTTAAGTGACTTAAATGATTATTAAGATAAAACTTAAGAAAAGTCACCTAATTAATCAAAGTGAATGTGAAATTAGAAGCAAAAAGGTGTTTTAAGTGACTTACATGATTATTAAGTCAAAACTTAGGGAAAAGACACTTGATTAATAAAGTGAACAAGAAATTAGATGAGGAGGGGAGTATAAAGGAGAAAATTCGATCTAATTCACCATTATGCACGAGTTGAGTTGAGAAGTAGACCTCAGAGAAGTAGTCAGGCGACTTTCTTCATGTTTTGTGGATTTTTGAAGGAAACCACCACCATTGATAGATTTCAGTGTTGAGAGACACACCCTAGTCCAACAAAATCAAGCTTCAGTGTACACGATTGGATCCTTCCTTAAGGATTCACTTCATTTACAAGTTCAAGTTCAGGGAGATTCATGTCAGAGATATAGCATGGATTTATCTTGCCAGTGTATTATGGAGTGCATGCAGCGTATCTTTCTTGCATGCAATAGATTCGAGCTTATTGCAGTAGATCCGAGCTATATCCTTCTTGCATGCAGCAGATCTGAACTATATCCTTCTTGCATGCAGCAGATCCGAGCTATATCCTTCTTGCATGCAACAAATCCGAGCTTATTGCAACATATCCAAGCTATATCTTTCTTGCATGCAGCAGATTTGAGCTTATTGCGGTAGAGTCGAGCTATATCTTTCTTGCATGCAGCAGATCTAAGCTTATTGCAGCAGATTCGAGCTATATCCTTCTTGCATGCAGCAGATCTGAGCTTATTACGGCAAATCCGATGCAGCAGATCTAAGCTTATTGCAGCAGATCCGAGCTATATCCTTCTTGCATGCAGCAGATCCGAACTTATTGCGGCAGATCCAAGCTATATCCTTCTTGCATGCAACAGATCCAAGCTATATCCTTCTTGCATGCAGCAGATCCGAGCTATATCTGATGTTATCCCAGGTGAAGATCGATCATCAAGGGATATACTACTCTTTCAAGCTCACCCATCCCCTCACCGATCCTAGGTAAACTAAACTCAATGGTATGCTCAAGGTCTCTGTCAGGAGGTCTCCATGGAGGAAACGATCCAAAACTCCATTGTACACCACTATGTGTCAGTGTATACCCCTGTATGTTACTACATACCACTATATCCTCCTGTACCATCCAATATCCTGTAAGCGCTACTGTATCCAACACTCTACTGATGTCAACTGAACCTGTATCCCAGAGTGTGTCCATATTTGTCATATACTTGTCCACCCAATCCATGGATGCATGAACTTCCTTGTTGGTTGGTCCATAAGGAATGTGCTCAACTATCTCCTCCGTAGTTAATCCTTGAGCCTTTAGTGGTCACTCCAAAAGAAACGGCTCATGATCCATGTTGACCACCTATTCAATTAGGGGGGTCAACTCCATGTACCATGAAGATATGCATCATCAGATGCAAACAAGTCGGAGACTATTTGGTTCTACATGGCAATTTTTGCTCCACACACATTTTTGTAAATGGAATTTCCGCACCCCTGCGTGGGTTAATAATGTAATAGGTCTGCATGGATCATAATTAGGTCAGTTACCTTAGGATTTCTTCATTAGAAGAGTTCCTTTCACTGAGTGTTTTTTATCCTCGGGTTATTAATTTGGCCTAACCAACCTTATTAATTTCCCTTGAGATTTTCACTCCCACTATTAATAAATCCTCCAAAGTCGTGAAAGGCGTTCTAATGAAGTCACCCTCTGGTAGCTAGTGTTTAGGAATGATGTAAATGACCATGTAAGACAACTCAAAAAGTTTCATGGAATTTCGTCGAGTCTAAATAGGTTTTTTTTAATTAATTAAAATTTCCTACGGTTGGAAATTTAATTAATTAATTAATTGATTATTTTTTGATAAAAAATGTAAAAACTAGGTCCCTGGGTTGTTGATAGGGGTATTTATGCTCAAAAGAAATGGAATGAGACCCGCTACACCCTTGGACCAAGTTTCAACTTAGTCGGACAAGTTTTGCTAGGGTTTTGTCCGCATAGGAGTCTTAGTCAGATAAAAGCAGTTTTAATTGCTAACCCATGACATGGGAAAAAGGTCAATTTTGTAATAATTGGGCAATCGGAGTAAAGTAAAGGTGACTAATGATGAGAGAGACATATCCTAACCTATCCTAATCTACCCAACCCCTTTTCCAACCTTTAATTCACTCCTCAACTCATCTCCCACTTAGACCCTCACACCCCTCCTTGGGAATTGTGCCCCCCTCCCACGTGGGAATTAGAAACTCACTTAAAAGTGAGGTGTGGGCCCCTCCTTCATGAGGTGTGCCCCTCCTAACCTCTCCATGTCACCTTTGGAGTGTGCTACACACACTCAAGCCACACTTTCACCTAAAGCTTGCGCCCTCCTCTTGGGATTTGTGCCCCTCATGGGGATTTGTGTCCCCATTCTCTGGAAAAGATGGAAACATCTTCCAAAAAGTGGAAGTTTGCTTTAAAAGTAGGCGTGTGTAATGTCCCCATTTTGGGACATTATAACATTACAACATTTCAGAGTGTTATGCCTGCCCATGTAGCCAGATAGGGGTGACAGAGAGTTCGGGAGATATTGAGGGGTTTATTTGGGATCGACTTGTATCGTTCATCATCAGGATCCATTCCGCACATCTGGGCTTTGGTTTCGTTGCATTCCGACGATTTCCGTAATTTTGAGTTATTATGGGTCATATCTTAATTAAATTCA
>JZKD02S0891093.1:831403-842194 GCA_000966675.3 Picea glauca | reverse complement strand
TTTCAATGGCGTGGGTCATGGCAGCCTCTGAGTGACCCTTTAGTTTATACAAGCCATTTTCTTCACTTCCAATGATGATTGCTTCATTTAAGGTTTCTCCTTTAGCACGTTGCCTCCTGCAACCTTCACTATAGCTTCCTCAGGGTTATTACTTGTGACCTGGAGCAAGGTCAAAAAAACAACAAACAAGAGTAATATCCTTTTGATAATATAAAGTAATAGCACGAACAATCATCACAGTAGCTCCTTTAGAGCTATCACTTGTAACTTGTCTGAACCAAAGATTAAAGGTAAGGAATACAATACGAAAATGAGATCAACACTCTCATAGTGTTGTGATCAAGCATTCCTCCATGGAAACCTAGAACTAACACACGAGATTCTTCCTAGAGGAGGTGTTAGTTGTATCAGACAAATGATTGCGTTAATCATTTACCTCTATATGCTCACATGCTATCAAGTATGATACTTTACAAAGACTGTTATTTCAACTATAGTCATCAACTTGTCATGTGTACCTTTGAATCTTATTAACTTGATTAATCAAACCTGGAGCCTTGTCCTCAGGAATGAGTGCTTGCTTTTCTTTCAAGTCTCCTTCACTCAAGATGACGAGTGCTTTCTTCAACCTGTCTTTTGTACTAAGACAATATGCTATCTTGACAGAAGATTGGGTTAGAGGATAAGTTCTATGATCACAACTTTTAATCCATCTAATAACTTGACTCAGATTTTGATCAAAGGTTAGAATGATGGTCATAGCTACAACATGCAACACTGAGCAAAATAATGTCATAACAACTAGATGCATATCAGAATAACCACACCTGGGTTGCATTATTCCTCTGAATGTGTTGGATCTTGAGATCCTTCTGGATCTATGGCAAGAGATCCCTTTTCCTGCAAATACTCTTTAAAGTTTAACCATTTAAACATATGTGAGTACATACCTATGATGGCATTTGCAGGTAGTGGCTCCATCTGGGAGCAGCGGTAATCATTACCAACTCTTAAAAACTTCAAGGGCGATTGCAACTGGTACTGCGGCTGCAGCTGCAACTACAACTGGTTCTGAGGCTGCAACTGCAACTGCAACTTAGGGTTTCATGAGGAAACCCTAATTTTTCAAACTTTGAATTTTGAAATTCTGATCCAGGGGATAGATGCGTTGAGCTGAGGCAAGTAAGCTAGTGCAGTCAGATTTTTGAAAATCCAACTTTTACCCCCTCAAACTTGATCTGCGGATTTCTGGACTGGTGCTTCTGGTTTTTTGGTACTCTGGTTATCTGGTACTTTGTGAAACTAGGGTTTCACTTTCCGAGAGATCTAGCCCTTGAGGCATAATTTATGTGCATGCCTTAAGTTTCTTCAAGTTTTATTTCATAGCACACCTCTTTAATGCAAGACACACAAATGGATGAATGGTGATGGCTTGGAAGTAATCCCTTTAATTTGTAACATCTTATCTTTTCAAGTTTTTACTTTCATTTCAATTTGCAAGTTATGTGGGGCATGTATAAGGTGTAGGGGCATAATCTTTTTTTCAGCAAGTACCTATCATTTCTTAGCACATTTTCTTAATGCAATAACACACATGGTTAAGTGATGATGAGTTAAAGCAATCTTCTCTTTTATTGGCAAGTTGTTCTTGTCCTTTCATAGCGTTCATTTCTTTCAAGCCTGGAAATGTTTATGGTTAAGTGAATGATGTTGGAGTAACTCTTTCATTTCAGCATTTCTTTACATGTTCTATATATGTTTATATGCCTCAATCTCATGATCTAGAACACTCCTTTTGGGCTGATTAAAGTTTTGGTTTTGGGCTTAATTCACAGATTTTGGACAAGTAAAAGTCACCTAAACACACTAAAATACTTAGTCCATAGGTATAATAATATATTAGACTTAATAGGACACCTAAATCCACCATCTTCGCCATCTAAAACGGGGTTTGAGGAAGGCAACGGAAGGTGCTAGGCCGGGGATGGTCTCACGGCGCGCAGAATCCTTTCCAAGAGTACTTGGATCTTTAGGGTTGACCTGTGAAGCTAGGGTAGGCCTCATTGCCTCACTTCTTGAGCATCCAGCAGCCATTTGGTAATTAGGGGAGGAGGATTTTGGTTTGACACTTAGCTAGGGGTAATTAAAATCTTTAATAATCTTTAAGCGACTTTTAATTCACTGAGTGTTTTAGGCAACACTTTCATTGGTACATCTTTTGGTTGTTTAAAATAATACTTGCAAGCACACATCTCTTTCATCTCTACATGCAAGTTTATCCTTTCTATTCTTTTGGATTAATTATCTAAGTGTCAACTTTAGTACTGTGGATCACTTTTTCTTTAAAGCCTTTCATTTTAGCTGTTAAGTGATCGTTATGGTGTGATCCCTCAAGAGATAGCACAACCCATTTGGAGACATCATCTTGTTGGATCTTGAGTGTTGTGGTTGTCATTGAAAAGCAGTCCAATAGAGTAAGTGCTATTGGGGCATGCTTGGCTTAATGTGGATGATCTTTATGTTGTGAATCTTTTTCAATTCCTACACATTAAAACACATGGTTAACTTGCCTCTTTGTATCTTTGTATTTTGTAGTTCTTGAATATTCTTGTGTAATTTTGTATCTTGTTGTATATCTCTCACTTAATATTGTTGTACATCTATCATTTATTATTGGTTGTAAGTCTTATTTGTATCTAACTTTTGTTGTGGAATAGCTATACCTTTGTAATCTCTTGTAATCTTTATTGTAATCAAACTCCCTTAAACATTAGTGACCCCTTTGCCCAAATTTAGGCACTAGTCTTGGTTGACTTAGGAAAGGGCTTGCTTGACATAAGAATATCATTGCATCTTGCATTTGTTGCCTTTGCATCATAGGTTAGTCTTTTCCCCCCAACCTTTAACGAACTAAAATCAACTCCTAGAACATCACGTAAATCACATCTAGTAACTAGGGTCTACCCCCCTTGGCTTCCCTAGGAGTAAGCCTAGACGGAAGAGGTTCAAGCCAAAGTGACAGTGTGGGCTTTGAACCTAGGCATTGTGCCTCCAAGGACACACTAAGTGAGCAGAACTTAGCTCACGTCTACAAGTGTGTATAAGGACGGCAACAGGGCCCAACTTAGTTTATTTACCATTATTCATCATCAGGATCATTTCCACACATCTTGTTCTTGGTTCCGTTGCATTCTGACGATTTTCGTAAAACGAGGTTATTAATGGGCATATTTTAATTCATTACACTAAAGGTACTGTTTGGAGCTTATTTCTTGGAGAAATACCTTAGTGTAATAGCTCATTGGAACCAGGGCGAAAATATCTACAAGATGGGATGATGAAAACTGACTTTCAATGGCCGAAGAAATCATAAAGGCGAATTAATCACTTTTTGGAGAAAAAAGGTTCATTAAATTAATAAAGTGATTTTATGAGAAAATATTAAAGTTGAATTAAAAGTCACTTGAAGGGAAAACGCTGAAAAGGGGTATAAAAGAGAGATAGGGCTCATATTCTCTCATTATTGAAGATTGTGAATTGGAAATTAGAACCCAGAGATAAGTTAGGCGACTTCCTTCCTGTTTGGTGGCTTTCTGGATGAAACCATCGCCATTGACAGAGTTCGGTGTTGAAAGACAGACCCCTAGTTCGTTGGAAGGACCACACAGGTTCTTCATCAAGATACAAGATCAAATTATATCAGCAGAGAAGTCCAGTATCAGCTAGGGCGTAGATTTTCCAGTTGCGGCATGAGGTTTTGGGGAGGATTTATCAGTATTCTAGGTCGCTAAGCCCAACCAGACCAGAAGATCCAAATTCCTTCTTACCTATTTGAGAGGGGACTGGGGCACTTCCAATGTGACAGATCTCACACTTTTCCGATAGGTAAATCTCCCAGATCGTGCTAGTTTTTCAGTTTGCAATGCAGGGGGTTCTCGACATCCATCCAGGGTTCCGATTGAGCAGCAGTAAGCTAGCGTTTCATCTCAAAGGCTGGGAGAGTGTGCTAGGGAGCAGGGCGACCCATCTGAGATAGATCTCAGCCAGTTCCGATGAGTATAGCCACCAGGGCGAGTTATCCAGTCTTTTGCAGCAGTTTGGCAGTGTATTTTTGGTTGCATGCAGGGGATCTTCATTGCAACTACTAGATCCATCTACTTATTGCAAAACGCATCCAGAAACCTTTGAAACTCAATCAGAAACTCCCAGCGTATCGGATCTAGAGCCGAAACCCCAGATATTAGCAGTTTAAACTTTATATCCAGATCCGGGATATTACAGATAATGTTGATATAGTTTTGGTTAGACATGGATGGAAATGTTAGGTACTTCACTTTCAGACATGAAGAAAAAAATATTTAGCATTCTCGCATAATACAAAGAAGATACATTGCATGACCTTACAATGAAGATGTGGATGAAAGCTACCTCATTAATCTGATATTTGAGCCATTAAGTGACTATCTTAGTTAGTTGAGAGTAGTTAACAACTCACACTAATGACTCATGATTAAGTTAGTGCTAAATTCCAATATATATCACATTAGCACCTACGACTAATTCATACAATAGTCATACAAAAGGTATGCTTTAAGTTTATTTTATATGGTTATGCAAGATGCAATCACAAAATGAAAAATGCAAGGTGAAAATCCATGACGATATTATTTAAAGCAATTTTTATTTATGGGAAGCTACAACCAATTTAATGAAACAAATTATATGCATTAAACATTTAACACTGAAATGTCTTATAGCATTTGTATTATATAAAGCAACTGCAACCCAAAAAGGCACAATTATTTATCACTATAAGCATACAGAAAATATTTCCTAGACTTAAGAAGTTCGAGAAAAACCTGCAAACGAAGCATGTGAGCAGGGGCAGAACGAACAAGCCAATATAGTACATAGCTGAAAAAGAAATATTCATAGAAGTCACTTTGTATTCAATTATATAAGGACAGAAAAATAATCATGACCGCCATTAAACAATATGAATAACCCAAAAAGCTCACCCGGGAGTCGAATAATGTGTCCCATACAAAAATGGGGTCTCAGACGTACCACTTTCAATCATCTGCCATATAGTAACAAAAAAACGAAAAGCAACTATCTTAGTTTTCTACTCAGAAACAAAATATACTGTTTCTGCCCTAGGATATTTACATTACCTGCAAGTAGCGATCCTTGAATATAGCGAGTCGATCAGGATTAAGAGCTCCAATAGGCTGCAACAATGAAGATCATAAACTTACACTAAGAGGCATTTCAAATGAGGAAAAGCATCCATTACAATTCCAAATATGTTATCTATGAGACTCATAATGCTAATCATTCCATGACATCCGATTTAATAAATGCATGCAACTGTTACATGTCATCAGCATGATCAACTTTATGCACAGTAAAAAACAATGAGACTCTTGATTAAAGAGAAACCATTGCATTATTTTATTTAATTAAATTGGGTGAAAGGTTTTGTTTGTTTATTGAAACTTGAAAGAGCATAGACCATGCACTAGATCAAGAACTACAAGGGTTAAAAAAATACCAAACATGTACAATCTCCTATTGAAGTAAGATCCTAATCTGACTATCAAAAACAAAATATGACAACTATCCAATAACACTATGGAAAACCATTGAAACAAAATCCCTTTGTCTAAAATGATATAAATTATGTCCTCTTGGTCTGGATTAACCATCAAATAGTAATCCACAAACAACCTACTATATTGACAACTCTTTTTCTTACTCAACCCCATTATTATGGTTATAATTTAACAACACCTAAACTTTAATCAAGACCTTCATTTAAATTTGCTCACAAATTCCAGTGATTCTTGCATTGGCTTGCCTTGGATTCTTTTACTTATGTATCCCCCAAACTACTCCTTAACATCCTAATAGCATCTAGTCCCATGGTTATGCCATGTCTTTACTATTCACCTTATCCCTAAATATGGTGTGATCCACCTTAATCACTCATCAAACTCCCAACTAAATTTGCTTCACCGGCTCCCCCATTGCATTTACCACACCTAATAATAGCTGCAAAGATGAGCCATAGAGGCCTTGCACATGGAGAATTTTCTTGGCAAAAATGAAAAATGTTAAAGTTGTAGCTTGACTAACAAAGAAAGGCATTGTTTACAAAGACCAAAACCAATAACCACCAATTATAAGATGAAAAGAAAGTGACAGTATATGATAACATTAAAAAAAATAGTGAGAGGTTCTTAATGGAACAAGCAAAATCCAAACAAGCACATTTATGAAAATGAAGGATAGTATATGAAAGTGAAGGATTTGAACCATCCTCGATCTCAATCAAAGGAAAATCAAGTCAATATGATTGACTAAATCTTATATAATTCATACAAGAGATACAAGTAGAAAAATATAACAATGCAGTTTGTTACTACACACATTGCATGGGGCCCACACAATGTAGCAAAATTGTTTCATAGAAGCTACAGAAAAGATTGCACAAGACTATTTTGGATCAAACACGTCATCCACCGCACCAACGCCATCATCAGAGATTAGGCACCAGTCTTGCTTGCACATGATCACTCCTTGGTGATGTGCATGGTTAGGAAGGGGCTACCATGTCCCCTTTCTCACTCCTTTTAGTATTACTAATTCCTAGCGATTGAATCATGCTCAGAATTCATATTTGGGCCATATCGCATGTACTTGTGTAGTCCATTGTAAAGGAGACCTAATTTCTAGGATGTTCATGGTTAATTGACTGGTTCCCCTAAGTTTCAATAAGGTTCTTCATGTCAAGTATGTAAAAGGGGGATTAGTGTCATTTCCTAAGGTAAATCCACCAAAGTTTCACTAAGTGGATGCATTTGAGAGTTCTCCATGGTAAGAGTAAAGAGAGCGCACTCCATATTATTGAAGCTTTTGTAGCTTCAGGAGGCATTCCCACAAGAGGCCAAGGTGTCAAGCATGTGGGAATCTTCGTTGGCACCAGACCAACCTTTTATTTCAGTGAAATCAGCCTTGTAATGAGGCTTGCGCCTCATGGGAAATATGATGGGCTTTGTGGGCTTGTGTGGGGGTGCCACACCCACAAAGAGGATTAAAATATTCTAATTAATTGTTGAGTTTAGAAGCGGTGCCTAAACTCCCACATAAGACTTGTATATAAAGGAGAGATATCATTGTGACATTTGATCATTATGCATAATAGAATTAGCATAAGTGAGAGTGTGCTTGTGCTAGGAGCTTGGAAATTTCAGCAAGGGAAATTCTACATTTCTGGCGAATCTGGCCTAGGGTTTGGAGGTAATTTTTTGTTTCTTTCTCAAACCAAAGAAGGCATCTTTCCCAGCCAAGAGAGGCACACATGTGAGGTCACACGTGTGAAGGAGGAGAGGAGAAGCAGTGCATGCGTGAGGAACAAGGTACAGACTGCACATGTGGAGAATGCCTCCAGGGGGATGCACACTTCTTGAAGGATCACACCACAGATACAGGGATACAAGATAGATGAAAAGATGTAACCACTTAGGCGATTATTCTACAACACATAAAAGATAACTTGCATGTAAATTGAAAGACAATGAGATCAGTGCTTGCAAGTGTAAAATTTAAATTGCATGTGTTGCAGACCTAGGATTGAGCTAAGTGATTAAGTGTGATTAATTTTAACCCTATCTAGGTGTCAACCCAAAAACTCTCCTCCCCCAGTTACCAAGTGATTGTTGGATGCTCAAGAAGTGAGGCAATGAGGCCTACCCTAGCTTCACAGGTCAACCCTAAGATCAAAGTACTCCCGGAAAGGATGTCGCGCGCCGTGAGACCATCCCCGGCCTAGCACCTTCCATTGCTTTCCTCCGACCCCATTTTAAACGGCGAAGATGGTGAGTTATGGTGTCCTATCAAATCTAATTAATTTATTTTAGACCTATGAGCTAAGTATTGCAATGTGTGTATTAAGAATTGAAAGTGTTGATTGTGAAGGTTGAAGCCTTTAAAGACAAGATTGCAAGTTGAAAGTTTTAATGTGATTATTGCATGTGAAATATAAAGCAAAGTAAACAACTTGCGGAAAGTAAAATGATTGATTAAGCCCTTAAGATATCGATATTTGCATGCATGTACATAAGATATAAGACTTAATAAACAATTGCTTGCATGTAAAGTAGATGATAGAATCGAAAAACCAATTAACCAATTAGCGCATGCATGTGTGTTGGGTGAAGATTTAAGAAATTAAAGATTGCATGCAAGGTAAAAGAAACTGAAAGCAAAAGATCCACAATGCCTCCACGGGCTCTAAGCTAGCATATGTTATGAGGTCTACTCTAGATTATTTTAAGTTAAGCATGCATGTAGAAATCACAACTAATCTAGCTAAACTAAGCAAGAAAAAAGAAACGAAAAGAAATCTAATCTAAAACTTGCAAAAATAAAACGAAAAGGAAAAGAATGCAAGCCACTTGGGTACAACTCATTTGGGCTTGCTTTATAGTGATTTAGAATAGAGAAGAAGAAGAGAAACTTTTACCACTATGAGAGGAGTTGTTTGAGGGTGTGTTGTGTATGAAATTTGGGCAGCATGCCCTCTTGTCCTGGTAAGAACCTGCAAAAATCAGCAAGCTATTGCTTGCTGATTTGAACGGCAACACACTCAACAAAGTTACGAGATTTTTGTTTTTCAATAGAAACTCTGCACATCTAAAAACCAGAATTTAATATTTGATTTGGGACCTATCTAAGCATGTTAGATACCAAAATCTGAAAGTGAAAGAATGAGGAAGAAGAACAAAAAATGCTAATGAAGTTTGAGTGAAGATGAGAGTAAATTTGTCCTTGAACTTATCCCAACAACTCCTTAGAGATGATCTGCAAAACTTAAACCAAAAGTGAGATGGAACAACAGATAATATCTTGCATGCATAGATAATACAACATAGTTTCTATTATAAGCATGCACAAAATATATAGATGGACAACTACACTATTGCCTCACCTAGCCTAGTAAACTAATTTACTTAAGCAACTGTTGATCAAAACACGTAAAGATTCAGAATGATATCACCTCACAATAAGTGGCACATCCAGACTAATCTTGAACGCCACAGTTTCCTCCAAACTTGTTTATTTTATTATCCAATGGGAAGAGGTTGTAGCAACAATCCTGCTACAAGCTCTTCAAGATCAAAACCAGTGAAGCAATGTGAAAGTAATGAGAGAGAGAGAGAGAGTGGGATGGAGAGAATTTGGTAGCATAACATTACTGTGAAGAATGGTGAGAAATGAGGGACTGAGAGGTCCCTTAAATAGAAAGACAAGCCAAAGAAACCCCTCTCGGATCTTTAACACTTGTCAAAGATCCAAGGGAAGAGACAACTCAAAGAGGAAAGCAACCAATGAGAGAATGAGCTTTTAGGGTGAGGGGAAATGGAAAGAAGATAAAGTGGATGAGAAGAAAGCAAGAGAGGAGGTGTGAATTAGGCAAGGAGAGGCCCACGCATGGGTCAAAGGAGAAGTTTCTTTCTTTCAACGGAGATGTTTCCATCCCCACGTGAGGTTTCTCCAAGCATCAAAGGGAAAGCTTGAGTTCAAAGATGGAAGGCGTGAGTTTTAAAGGGGAAACGAGGGGACATGTGGGTAGAGAGTGTTGAACACACTCCCCATTGGCACGTGATAGGTGGAGGAGAGGCCCCACGCCTCATTCAAAGTGATCTTTCCAACTTATGTGTGGGGTTTCCAAAAATTATGTGAGGTAAACATGAGTGCGTGAGGTACGTTGGAGTGTGGGGATGTAAGTTTCAAAGGGGAAATGCGTGAGGAATGTGGGAGGAGTGTGGTGGCCACACTCCAAAGTGTGATGTGAGTGGTAGAGGAAACGTATGAGTGGAGAGAGGGAGGGACCCACTACCAATAATTAAGTGAGTTACAAATTAACGTGGAGAGGGTGTACGTAAGCTCAAAGGGGGACGTATTCCTCATAAGTGAATTAATTAAAAAGTGGGTAGAAAGGGTAGGTAAGGGTTAGGAAATGGTTGGGATGGGTTAGGGTAGTCTCTCTCAACACTATTTCACCTTTACTTTACCTTATTTGGTCCATTATTACAAAATTGACATTTGCCCATGTCCTGGGTTTGGCAATTAAAATCGTCGTTTTCCAAAAACTCCTAAGTGGGCAAAAAACCTAGCAAAACTTGTCCGACTGAGTTGAAACTTGGTCCATGGGTGTAGGGGGTCTCATTATCTTTCATTTGAGTACAAATACCCCTATCAAAAATTCTGGGACCTAAGTTTTACATTAATTACCCAGAATTAATTAATTAATTAATTCCCAACTTTAAAAAAAACCTAGCTAGACTTGACGAAATTCCACGAAATTTTGCGTGTTGTCTTACATGGTCATTTACAACATTCTTAAACACTAGCTACCTAGGTATGGCTTCATTAGAACGCCTTTCACCACTTTGGAGGATTTATTGCTAGTAGGAGTGAAAAACTCAAGGGAGATTAACCCAACTGGTTAGGCCATGTTATCCCCGATATCTAGGGATAACTAGGAGATCATGTCTCGAGGCCCACATGGTCCTAGACATGGAGTACCGAGAGAAGGAACGACTTAGGCATGGCCCTGGAGGGCCCATCTTTCTTCTTCTCAGCCAGACTTGTCCTGTCAGCAGTACCAGCCTCCATCACTGCCGGCCTGGGCTTGCATCAGAAAAGGCTCTTGCTCCATGAGGTAATTGGTCTGAGGTATCATGGTATGTGTCATATTTGATCATTATAACCTTCTTATGTATG
>JZKD02S0891093.1:756710-775606 GCA_000966675.3 Picea glauca | reverse complement strand
AGCGAGATGTTGATGTGTTCCTTGCTTCTGACCTCGTTGTTAGACGTAAAGCAAGATGAGTCATGCTTCTGACCTCGTTGTTAGACGTAAAGCATGACGCTGTGATTCCTCGCTTTTGACCTAGTTGTTAGACGTAAAGCGAGATGATGATATTACTTGNTTTTGACCTAGTTGTTAGACGTAAAGAAAGATGTGATTGACACTAAGCTACCAGCTTAACCGCTGTGACATTGAGCTAGTGTAGTATTGTGATGTACCAGCCTAGTGCTGTGATGAGGTATCATTTTTACTGATACATATTTGATACTCTTGGGCAGGGAGATCTTACTTCTCCATTGACTACTTCAGGGAAGAGAAGACCTAGATGGTTTCAGGAGACCTTGAAGGAAGCCAAGGAGAATGAGGAGAGCCCAAGAGACAGTTCAGAGAGAGTAATCCTCCAGTGAGGCTTGAATCCTATTTGGCTTTAGTGACGAGTATCTCAGATACTGAGCCACAGACATTTGCGCAGGCAATGGACCAGTAGGCTTGGCGAGAGGCCATGCTGGAGAAGTATGACTCCATTGTGCGCAATGATGTTTGGGAGGTGGTTCTGAGGCCAGTGGGGAAGTCAGTTGTGACTTCCAGGTGGTTGTACAAAACCAAGTATGCTACAGATGGCAGCATAGAGTAACACAAGGCCCGTTTTGTGGCATGAGGCTTCTCTCAGATAGAGGGAGCCCATTATGATGAGACATTCGCACCAGTTGTGAGATACACCTCGATCAGGAGTATGATTTCCATAGCGACGGAGATGGGTTGGAGCATACATTAGATGGATGTGAAGACCGCATTTCTGAATGGTTCTATAGATGAGGAGGTGTACATTGAGCAGCCACAGGGGTTCGAGGTGAGTGAGAGGGAGACTCACGTGTGCCTTTTGAGAAAGGCACTTTATGGTCTAAAGCAAGCTGCCAAAGCTTGGTATTCACGTATTGACACATACTTGCTTCATATGAGCTTCGAGAAGAGCGATGTTGATCCGAACCTATATTACATCATTAGAGGTGAGGACACGCTCATTCTTATTTTATATGTGGATGACGTGTTCATCACAGGAGTCGAGGATCTCATAGCTGAGTGCAAGTTGGGACTTGCATCAAAGTTTGAGATGAGTGACATTGGGTTGATGCACTATTTTCTAGGTATGGAGGTATGGCAAGAGGAGGGACACATATTTCTCGGGCAGGGGAAGTATGCTGCAGATATTCTGAGCAGATTTCAGATGAAGCACTGCAAACCTATGTCGACACCCATGGTTACCAACTGGAAGAAGCTTAGTGCTTCAGATTCCCAGTTGGTAGATGCTACAGTTTATAGGCAATTGATCAATTCACTTATGTATCTGGTCAACACTAGACCAGATATTTGTTTTGCCGTGAACACTCTCAGCCAGCGTATGGTAGAGCCGAGGAGTGTTCACTGGATTGGGGAAAAACATGTGTTGAGGTACATTGCTAGGACAGTTGATTATGGCTTGGACTATATCAGAGGTGATGGGATCAGTTTGGTTGGCTACACCGACTCAGACTGGGCAAGATGTGCTACTGACAGGAAAAGCACCTCAGGGTGTTGCTTTGGTTTGGGGTCAGGACTTATTTCCTGGTTCAGTCGGAAGCAGAAGTCAGTTGCTTTGAGTTCCACCGAGGCAGAGTACATGACGGCTAGTCAGGCCAGTTGCGAGGCCATTTGGCTTCGTAAGATGTTGGTAGGATTATTTGGTCAAGAGATGCCAAGGGGAAAACATGTCTACTTCAAAGACAAGATGGGCTTGGTGAGAAACACTTTCCTCGGTAAAAGGAAGTGTTGAGATTTATGTACCTTGGAAAGTGTTGCCCATGTGTTTGTGAGCTCCTAAACACATGTGGGAAGTACTATGTACCTTGTGCCTTGTACTTTATGTCTAATTTCACTTTGACTTAGGAGATTTACGTCAAAAGTGAAATTTGGTCATTTTAGCCTAAATGACTATTAATTCACTTTGTGGGTGAATTAGGAGACATAAAGTGAGCTTAGGGAACTTAACCCAAAGTGGGTTTGAGAGTGAGATTATTATGGGATGATCTCAACCTTTGATTGGACATGAGATGGGATGATCTCATCCATCCATATTTTAGGTTTCCTTATGGAGGTTCAAGAGGGCCGCAAAGGGAGAAGGAGAACTCATTCACTCATTTGTTCACTTGGAGAGTTTGAGAGAGGGCATGAGGATGAGGTTGGAGGCTAGAGTTGAGGAAATCTTGGGCGCTTCTATCCATGGAGGCAGCCAGCAATCTTAGGTCCTCATTTATTTTGTGGAGTGGTTCTTGCTTGGAGGAGGCCGCACTTGGTGAGGAGGGCACATCATCAACAGGGAGGACTTTCAAAGCTCAGTTTGCAGTGAGGTCAGTTTCAGTGGATAGCTACAGCTCAGTATCAGAGTACTGTGGGAGGGTTTCTCCATTGGATCTTTCATTCAGCAGAGCGCTTCAGTTCAGTGGTCTAGACAGCGTTTGAGGAGGGTGCATCTTCTTCATTTGGGCTTGTGTTGCAGCTTGTTTCAAGTTGCTATTGTATCAGGTTCTTCTGTTTATTGTACTTGTTGTATTCCACCTTCTATTCTCCACATATATACACTCATATTCCAAACTGGTTTTCCTCGGGGGGTTTTATCCAGGGTCATGTTGACCAAAAATACCTATGTTCATTTTCATGTATGCTAGTATTTAGAACAGTAATATTTTCAACAGTAAAGATCTCTAGGTGTATTACATATATTTTGGTATGCATGTGCTAACATCTTGGTGACTAAAATTACATGCTAGAGCACCTAAATGGCCTATGTAACCATAACAAAACAGCAAAGAAGTTCTTGAACAGTTTGTTGTTATAAAATAGCAACAAACCTTTGTTTGACTGTTGAAACTTAGAGCCAACTTGAGATCAAAGACAGACCTAGTTGGCATCTTTTTAGGACCTGGAAAATCTTCATAAAGGTCACTCTCATTTCATTTGATCATCATCACTTTGAGAGTTTCGTACTCTCTTAGCTGAAAATTTCGCCCTGCTTGAGCATTTTTCTCTATCTCTATCTTGAATGTCTCTTGAATGCTAGTACTTTGTCATTTGGTGAAAAAAACTAAGGCGCTATCTCTTGGAAGGCTTGTTCTTGGTATTTTGGTGAAATATACTTGATAAAGAAGGGTTTATTCATGTTATTCTTGGAATTGGTAACGAATTTCTGCATTTATTGTTTGGTTTCTTCTTGTTTCAAGCATTGATTTGTCTAGACCCCTTGGAGGAGTATAAGGGCATACACCTTCCATCAAATCTACCTTGTTATCTTTGAATAAGTTTTATTTGCAAAAGTTGCTATGAGGAGTAAAAGGGCTTACACCCTCGTAGATTTACCTTGCTAGATTTGTTTGCTCTAGGGAGTAAAAGGGCTTACACCCCTAGAGAAGTAACAAATATAGCTCTTACACAAGAGACTCCATAACCTAATTGATTTGGCACTAGTCTAAGTAGCATTGGAGATAAATATCAATGTTCCACCAAGTTTCCAGGACGGGGGTGTGCGGGCGCGGGGAGACACACAAGGGGGACGTGTGGGAGCACCCCCAAATTTTGGGGAAATTCAGGGGGGACAAGGCGACGCTGGGGTCCCTAGCATAGAGGCCCCCGTCTCTAAAATTATATATATATATATATATTAATGATAAAATCCCTACAATAACAATTCAGCCCATGTAAATTCATCATTGTGCAATGTAAATAGTAAAATACTAAATAGTAAACAGTAAACTAGTACTATATTCAAATTTGTAAATGATATAAATAATAAACATGATTCACATTCTGATTCAATAATGAAATACATTGATTCATAAATCATAAATGAAACAGATATAGTAAAACATTGTATACATTGATTTTAATTCATCATTCTAGAATCTAATTACTAAATTAGTACCAAGCAAAATAATAGATACATAAGTCTGAAATAGTCAATTGAAATTACTCAAACTTAAAAATAGTAAAGAGTGACGAGTCAAAGACTCAATATGAGGTCATCAGTATCTAGAGTCGGGACTCAAAAGTTAAAACTGAAAATTAACAATGGGCTCAAGGTCGACCGAATCATAATTCCTATTGGGTGTGGCTATGTTGTTGTCTAACTTGTTGGTCCTTGTCTCCACTGCTACACACAATCATTCACCCCCAATCCTTGAAAACTCATTTGTCCTATGAACAATAGCTTACCACCATAGAAGCCAATCTGAATTGTCCATCAGCACAGAGATAAGATTCCATTCCTGTGAAACAGCTCTTGTATAGAGAACTTCAAGAAAAAATATAATTTTAGGTATCAGATTCTTATACTTAAGAAGGGATCCCTTTGGTAAGCCGAAAATGGAAGTCAAATGTATTAAGTTTACATGTTGAGATTTTTTGTTTTCTTTAAAAATAAAATGTGACAGTATTGATGTCAAATCATCATGGAAAGTACTGTGTCCATAAAAGAGTGCATGTGGATGCATGCATGTTCACTCCGACCATTTCTTGTTTCCTCAAATTTTGAAAATGCAGTTTAAACCCCTACCCATATCCATCATCCCATTTCAAGTATCTTCAATTAAAAAATAAAATATTAACCACATAGGATGAAAATTAAAGTTTAACACACTACTTGATTAATAAAAATCTTTTTAAAAAGTATCACTAATATTTTTTATTTATTAAAATGCTATAAAAGTTAAAGCTATTGTATTAGTACCAAAATTGCTAAGTATTAGAAAATGAATAGATCGATATAGAGACATAGCAATGAGATAGCCATGTGTGAATTTGTATCTATGTATCTCTGAGTGTATGTTTCATTCAAATCTCGTCTGCGGAGGGAAATACTTTCATATGTAGTTGAGACTAAATTCACACTGCCCACCTATCTGAGAGTCCATCTAGACTGCATGAATCGTGATCAAAAGTTTCTTTTAGCATTAGATAAATTAGTTGGTAACTTCAGGAAATTCAATCAGATTTAGAAAAAGCAGTGTCCTTACTTTAATTTTCTCAAGCAACTTGGTAGCTGTGGTATCACGCTCTTGTACATTTTGGAACGTAAAAAAGGCACTTGCTCCATAAGCAGCCCCAAATCCAGTTGTATTTCTAAAAGTATTATCCTCTTCCTTGAAAAAGATTTCCAGTCCAATCTGTCTTAATGCATGCCGCCTCCTTGCCACTGCAATGATTGCACTTAGAGGCTCTAAGCGCACTGGACTGTCATCATTGAGATTGATCATTGGCTGTAAAAACAAGAAAATTAAGCATATCAATATGTACAGCGAGCCATCTTTCATAGAGAAGCAACATATGTCATGTTGATTTGCTACTTTTGCAACTTTATCTGACCTGTACAGCAAGCCATGGATAAAAACTCAGTAGTAAAGAATTAGTAGAGAAACTGTCTCAATGATAGTTGCATATCAAATTAGAAAGGAAGTGAGACTGAATACTTGTACAGAATATCCTTTGACGAGCAGATTTAAACATGTTTCCTTGCAGATAAAATACTCAAGGAAAACAAATACAATAAAGCTCTAAAGTAACTAACTGAAATAGACAAGTCAACAATGATAAAAATAGTGTAGTTAGCTACAACTACATCCAAAATAGATCTAGATAATGGGGCCCCTCTTTTAGTTGAGGGTTAGACCATGTCAAGGCTCCAAAAATAGCAAGTTAATGTCTATCCACATGTGCACCTTCTAAATGCGACCTCCTAGATGTGTGTCCCACATGGAAGAGAGTAACATGTCCTCAATAAATGGCATAAAATGACCTCCATGTGTGGAAAAGTCAAATCGACCCAAGACCAAGTCTTCAAGATATGTGCAAATAACCAACCATATCACACATGTGGCCCTTTACACTAGGTCGTCCTCACGAAAAGTGATGAAAAATACATAATGAAACTCCATGTGGCATGTATCTATCATCCAAGGTAGAAGACTAAGTAAATGCTCCATATGTCGAGACCCTCAATAAATATAGCATAGAAATACGTGCAATGTAATCTCCTCAAGTGAACATCCTCATCATGATCATGAAGAAGTGTAATAGATGCCTCAATAAGTGGAGCACTCAAGTGAAGTGGACCATAAAAGCTATAACCAACCTCAATAGATGTGCAATAAAACCCTCCAAGTGGCACGTGTGGCTCCACAATGTAGCAATTATCCATAGATCAAGGTAGATGAAGTGGATCTCAAAATAGAAGGTTGACTATGATAGAATAGACATCATAAACCAAGGGTTAAGTCATCAAAGACCCCAACAACCTCCATATGTGTGCAACAACCACTATCCAATGTTAAATAGCCTCAATCCATGAGAAATATGCCTCCACATGTGTGCAAGCAAGGGAGTGCTCCCTGAGAATGAAGTGTATAGTCATCATAAAGTGCAATATCAACATCAAAATACAACCAAGAAGCCAAGTGCTCTAGCAATGGAGTTCACCTATGCAATAAGGAGTGGGTTAGCCCCTCCAACTATGGCATGCAAGCTTGAACAAGCATGGAAGAGTGGAGCACTCCATGAAAAGGAGAGTCTATTACATCAAATACCATCATGATGTCATGATAGACACCTCAAACCCCAGGGCGCCCTCACCAAGAGGTGCCACATCACCCATCCTCCATAAGATAAAATCACTTGAATGTTGTGCCAAATGTTGAAAATCCATGATAAAGCAGAGCGCTCCTAAAGAATGAGTGTCTATCTAATCATACATCACCATAAGGTTATGATAGACATATAAAACCCTAGGGCGCCCTCACCAAGAAGTATGATGCCATCAATCATGCCAATGTTAGCCTCAAAACCCTATCTCGATCCAAAACATGGCAAGGAGGTAAGCACTCTACAAGAATAGTTGTATATCACATCAAAGATCACTATAGGAGCACAAAAGACATCTCAAGTGCTTGGACACTCCATCACCAACCTCAAGTAACATGCATGTGATCTACGTGGCAAGGAGGTGGGCGATCCATGAAATTCACTATCTATTTCATTAAGCACCATCATAAGAGTAAAATAGACATGTAAAACATTAGAGCACTCCTCCATAGACTCATATCTTATCATACCATGCAAGTAGCAATATCATGAAGCAAGGAACTAGCACCATCATTAAGAAAGTTGATCCAAAGGCATGAAGATAACCAACATCATATCATAGCACCCATGAGCATATCACTACTATCCATCTAAGCATCAACTGTAATCATGAGAAGCAAAACAGGAACCAAGACACATAATCCACTGAATCAACATGTAGCATGCGATGCCTCACCAAGATGAAGTAAGAGGATCCACAACCATCAACATAGACCATGCACAACCAAGATGGGCTATCCCCAATAGAAGGTGTGTATCTCTAGTCCATCAGCATCCCTGTAAGTTACCCCTAAAAATCAGTCATGTGATGAAAATCACACATTTAACTCTCATGCAAATATGAGGGATAATAGGGGGGAATGTGTTCCATGATGTTAGTATACTCATTGATATGTTATTTCCTAAGTTTGAGTTAGAGAGGAGGTATTACATTATGATTTGATGGTGATCTAACATTTTCCTAAGGTTAGATGGTAATTATGATGTAATAATCCCTTGGTGGTGGTGCACTTTAGGTTGGAATTTATTTCATTATCACGGCGGGGTTTTGCTAGGGAGAACATCTTTTATTTACATGGTACAACACTTTATTAAAGTGTACACCTCATTGGCACACATGTTCATGGTGATTCAATTTGTTGGTGACTAATTAGGAGGACTATGGTTATATTTGAGCATTAATCTTCGTGCACACATGTTGAGGTTTATTTAACTATTCAATGGTTAAATTAATCTTATTTATCCAAATTCAGACAGGATTTATATTCAACGACAGATAAGCAGCATAAATTCAACATAGATTAAAATTAATTTGAGTGAAGTCTGGCAGCGTGACATGGTCGGTGATAGTATGGTAGGTATTAGGGAGCAGCCAGGTCTGAGTGAGGAGAAATTGGGTATAGCAGCATCGATCAGTAATATTTATGCTGTTGGTAACTGTTGAGCTGCAGACATGCAAGTATGTGGGCTGGAAGAAATTCTGGAAAAGCAGATTTATAGTTGTCAGATCATATCTGAGAGATGCTGGTAAATGTGCAGATACAAGCTAAAGAACAAACACTAGAGTGTATAAGTAATGGGTGCAGTGTGCGTGTGAAGAAATACACTTGAAATCAACATGAGTGTAGCAAACTTAGTGTTAGGTAAAATTTATTGTTTGTTGGAAAGAGTTTCAATGTGGGTGTGCAATACATTGAGATGGGAGAAAAATTTACAGGTGAGAGAAGAGAGGTAAAGACATCAAACAAGTAATATTCGCTCAGGAATATTACTGGCAAGGAGACAAAACGGCATCAGGACAGCCATAGAGTTGGGATAGTCAGGTCAGCCATCAAAGAGTTGGGAAGTTTTTGCTGGCAAGGAGACATTGCCAAGGGACAAATATCATATCCTGAGGTGAAAAGTATTATCAAGGATGCAGGCACAATGCTGGATTGAAATTCATTGTTCACTGGAAGGTGTTTTCCAGGTGGGAGACAACACCCATAGGACATAAGTTCATCTTTTGATTCAGGTTTCAAAGTTATTTTTTTCTCCTTTGAGAGTCTGTTTGTTTACAAAAATAGCAGCCCTGCAAAATAGGATAGTAATAGTCTATAGATTCTCAAAAGTGTATTGGTCAGTGGAAGAGTGTTTTTAGGCTTGAAGTGGATGGCTGGTATTATGACTTAGGCAACTAAAAACATATGAAAAATAGGAAGGATTGGTTTGATTCCTTTGTGGAAGGCAGGTCCAAGAGGGAGACATTTGTTTTAGGCAGTTATAGGACCTATGTTGTTGAAGAACACGGGGATGTACAACTATAGTTAACAAGTGGTAAGTTTAAACTCAGAAATGTTCTTTACAACCCCAGTCAACATGGAAATTAGTTTTCTATCAGTGAGATTGCAGAACAAGGTCCGCACATTGAATTCTTGTTTCAAGTGGGCAAATGCCTAGTAAACAACAGGAAAAGCAGGAAGATTATTGCATCAAAAGTGGAGAAGCATGGGTTCTGAAGGTTTCAGGATGTGGTTTAGAACAATAGACAAGACTTGGGAGTTGGAGCCAATGTAGATTCAGAGTTACTTTGCTTTGGCATGAAAGGTATGGGCATTTAAGCTTTTAGCACCATTCTCTTCTAAGTAGGTTAAAGATGGTTGTTGGTCTACCTTCTATTTAGGAGGACGAAGGGATGTGTGAAAGGAACAAGGAAGCTTTTGGCATGGCTAAAGTTTAGGGAGAAAACAAATTTAAAAGCTAAAAGCTCTCTCCTATAGAGTGATGCGCCTAGTTGTTCATTTGACACACAATATAACCTATAGGCCTTTTTTCTATCCAGTGGGTAGTGCTATTCCTCTGTATATCATCCTTGTATCATTATTTTGTTCATATAAGCAGCATTTCTTCAAAAAAAAGTGTTGGGTGTAACAGAACTTAACATTAAGGGGAGGTGTAAGAAACTATTGTTTATTTATAATCAATTATTAGTCAGTAAGGGTTAGGAGTACAACTACCCAAAGGACTTGTAATCCAACTCCGCAATAAAATTAGATGTACACCAACAATGATGAGTCGATTCAATGTAAATCATCTTTTCTCTCATTCTCTCTCTTATGCCAACCAACAATAAAGTGAATTTTTAAAATTTTGCAAGACATGTTTCTATCAAAGATTTTGATGTAAAATTTTGGCATTTCACATACTATGCAAACTATAGTACATGAAAAAACAACATTCAAGTTGAAACTTCTATAAAACTGGTTGTCTTCATGTAATAAGAAAAACAAGGTCATTCTACAAAGAATTCATGAAAGTGATCTCGAGCTTTCTGAAACTTCATGAAAATTGTGATCTCTGAAGAATCCAAGCTGCTAGAATACCTGAAAGTATAAATGTGCCTGAGTAATTACAAGTCGTCCCGGCTCTCGTACAAGAGGAGTCACCTACACAAATTCGACATTTACAGTTAGCTTGATACTTGCAATGTTTTAAGGTAAACTTTGTACATGACAGCCAAATATAGACTCAGATTTGAATCCTGCATTTTTCCTCGAGAAGTATTTACCATTAGCCTAGAAAACAATTAAGATTAATTAACCCAACATGTTTTGAGGATTTTGAGTATGGTTGTAATAACTTAGGGTCATCCCCACCAACAATAAACACCAAATTCTGTGTCGCTTGTGCTAAATAAATCATCATATAGAAAATGGTATAGGGTACTATTGTTGCTTTCCTTTCTTATGGATAGATAAGCTTTATTAAAACTTTATTTTGTTAGAATATAATTACCATTGTTAACACTACAGATAAATAAAGTTAAGTTGAAGTATCTTAGGATAAGTTAAATTAATAAAAGTTGAAAATTGATTATGTTATTAGGGTAATAAGACATGCCCCCATAAGTTGTGGGAGTTATGTTCTCTATGTCCAAATGGTGTATACATTACTTTTCTCTACAATGAAACATCATCTTGCATCTCATCATTCTCTCTCCATTACTGTTTTTAATCTTTATATGAATCATTACAAAAAATATGACCTGGACATTGGCCAAATTGCCTAAATGGAAGATGCCCATTCGCCGCAAAAGGGTCTTCCAAATGAAGAATAAGGCGGATGCCTCCATTGATAAGTACAAGGCAAGGCTGGTAGTAAAGGTGTATGAACTGTTATCGCGCGAGTTGTAGGTTGGACAAAGCCCGACCCAAACCACAATATGGTGACAACTAAGAGAACACCTACCCACTGTCACCTTAGATAGGTATTCCCGTCACTTTAGTGATGATGAAAATCACAAGGGAGGAATCTCGATGACCCTAGGGAGAAATGTAATGTCCCTTTCCAAATAGGAGCTCCAGAGAGGAGGCTTAATGGTCTAAATCGCCCCGTTAGACTATAGCCAGGGCCAGAAAGGGTAAACAGGGTTACTAGAGGTCACTCCAATCAAAGGTGTTATATTTGGAAAGTGACATTGAGCTAAAAGTGGCTAAAAGCGCTTTTAAGCCAATTTGAGCTAAAAATAGAACAGACGAGCTAAAATTAGAAGTCAACAGCGAATTAGGGTTTCGGGCAGCTATAAGAGAAGGTTCAACGACCTAATTCATCATGATGTAGATTTTGACTGGTCATCGAGGAGAGAGGCGCATCTTAGGAGAGGTAGCTCAGTGGATTCTAGGAAGAATACACCAGTGGTTGATTTCGGTGTTGAGAGACACACCCTAGTCACTGGGGAGGTCACACAGATCTTCCATCGATCTTCAGCAGCAGTTTTGCAGGTTGCAGCAACAAGGGCGCACTCTTTCAAGGTGAGGGCGCAACTTCTGAGGAGGTTCAGTGGATCGACTTGTCCCTTTCAGGGAGAGTTCAGAGATTCCCCTCTAACCCAATTGAGGGGAAGGCAAGGCGCATCTTTTTCCTGGTCCCTCGTCAGATTCCGACGGAGGAATCATCTAGGGCACACTTTCCGGACATTGGGAGTGCGGCACTTGGGGAGAACACATTCGGGGTTCCCGAGAGATCATCAGTTCAAATCCAAGGAAATCCTTCTGACCCATTTCATAGTAGACCTGGGCGATCAGTTTAAGATGCACACCAGTCGATTTCGACGGTGGAATCACTAGAGCGCAGTTTTCCAGAGTAGAGGGGGCGCATTTCCCCCAAGGGGATTCATCCGGGGACCAAATACACCAGTTGAGGTCCGAACATTCACCAGGACTGTGAGGCAGAGTAGGGCGCATTGTTTGGGACAGTTTCCGGGCATTTCCGAGAGGTGCCACCAGGGCGAACTTTCCGGACTTGCAGCAGTTGTCGTACAAGTTGGCATATCCGCAGCAGTTCTTCATCTCATCCATTTCATTCCACAGCATTCTTCGGGTATCAGGTATTATTGTTTTAGTTGCTATTGTATTCTGACTAAGATCCTTTTGTCATTGATCTAGCCGAGTGATTCATTTTATTCAGCCGCATTCGGCATTTGTACTCCACGAAGATTTCATAATATAAGTTTTGCAGTCTTTTGTCGCCATTATTGTTTGAATGCTCATCTATATGCTGTAACAATTAATCCTACACACACATTAGCAGAGTTTCCTAGACTAGCCAAGTCAAGAACATTACAGTGGTATCAGAGCTTTAGTCCTGCCAGCCTGTGACTAAAGACGATGAGTGCAGCAGAGGACCCAGGGGGTTGTGAGCATGTAGGTGACGAATATGTCACTTAAAACAGATGCAAGGAGGGAAGACATAGATCTGATTTTCCCACTTTTCCTCCCAACTCAGAAGAAGAGGAAGAGGCACAGAGGGAAGCAAAGAGAAGGGCAGAGTGTGAGGCAAAGAGGATGTTAGCAGACAGATATGAGAGACCAAAGGGAAGTGGTAAAGCTCCCATGGACCCAGATGCAGCCTTCATGCAGGTACTCGGCAATCTGGTAGTTAGTCAGCAGGCCATGACTTAGTCCTTGGAGCAGATGGTTGATAGATTGGCCATAGTGGGCACCCCGGGCACACAAGCCCCACATGCAGCACAGGGGAACTCAAGGGCAGGCACTAGACCCCAATCTCCTACTCGCACATACACCTCGTCGAGTAGGATTCCCAGGCCATTATTCCCCAGTTTCCAGAGGGCACCCCCAGTAGCAGCACAGCAGCCGATAGCACAGAGGTCGCCCACTCAAGCGGAGGACATTGCAGAGTACAAGAGGGAGTATGCAGCATTGGGCCATGACTTCCATCAGGACATGACCCTGGTTGAGTATTGTGGATTCAGACTCGGGAACCGCCCCAAAGAGCCACAGAGATGAGGACAACAACAGCAGCAGGGGCATAACATTGATTTAATCTGGAAAGTTGGTAAACTCACCATACCTTCTTTTGACAGATCGTCCAAATGCACTGCCAGAGCTTGGGTACAAAAGCTAGACACATACTACAAGCGCAACCAAATGATCGAGACAAAGGCCATCATTTTCACTACCCTACACTTGGAGGGTGAGGCACACGAGTGGTGGCATCATGGATTGGTGATGTTGGGTCACAGTCACATCACCTCCTACAGGGAGTTCACAAAGAGACTCATGGATAGGTTTGACAGGAGGGATCCCGAGATCCACTTTAGGGATCTATCCCAGTTGAGACAAACTGGCACAGCAGACGCATTCATCACGAAGTTTCAGCGGGTAGCAGTGGCAGTGACAGATATATCAGAGCCCAGGTTGATCATGTTATTCACAGAGGGACTCATAGAGCCCTTGAGACGATGGGTGAAGGCATACAGGCTTCACACCTTGCAGGATGCCATCTTACGCACTCGAGATTTGGCAGACTCAGTGCCAAAGACTAAACCCTTTTCCAAACCCTTCGTACCACAGAAGGACCGAGACAGGAAGCCATTCTAGAGAGAATGGAAGGGCAAGGAGAAGTTGGATGATGAGACGAGGAGAGAGCTTATGAGGAAGAACCTTTGCTTCAACTGCAAAGACCCTTGGGTCTCAGGCCACAGGTGCATGGGCAAGGGAGAGATTCATTATGTTGAGGTGGCAGCAAACAATGTGGACAGTGAGGAGGAGGAGCAGGGCAGTGGATCCACTAGCTCAGAGGAGGAGTCAGCACAGGTAGAGGAGCAGCCTCCCCGTAGACCACTGACACCAGCAGGGGCCCACCCACCGGTAGTTCCACAGCCTCCTAAGCAGGCTAACAGACGAAAACCAGCAAAGGGAGGAGTCATAGTGACCCTTTCTAGTGTTCCCAAGTATGATACCCTCCGGATCAGAGGGACTATTCAGGGACAACGGGCAATCGCCCTAATAGATGGTGGGGCCATCCACAACTTCATTAACGCTTCATTGGTATCGAGACGAGCACTTCAGACAGAGGAGTTTGAGGGGTTTGATGTTGCAGTAGCAGATGGCAATACAGTGGAGTGTCTAGACAGAGTTCCGGACTTGGAGATAAAGTTAGGCAACTACACAGTGAGAGACACATTTTATGTGGTTGACATATCTGACACAGATGTGGTATTGGGAGTCCAGTGGATGATCACCTTGGGCAAAATCACCACCAATTACCAAACCTTGGAGATGGGGTTAGGTACCTATTCTATAGAAGATGGCAATTCAGGTGCTTAGCCAGACATGTAGCTCTTCTGGTTGTGAGCGCAACTGGAGTGTATTTGAAAAAATACACACCAAAAAGCGCAACAGGTTAGAGAATTTCAAATGAAATTTCAAATTCATTATAAAATTATAAATTATTAACTTGTCATTTAAATTGTATGCTCCTTTACATTCTAATAAATTAATTTATGATCCTCTTGCAGGTTGGATACCTCACGCCTTAATGATTTGGTCTACGTCTACTACAATCTCAAGTTGTGGGTGAAGCAACTTGAGAGAAAAATTAATGCGAAGGCCATTTCATTGGATGGGATTGACACCACTGTTGCATGGAGGGTAGAGGTTGAGGAACTTGTTATTGAGACCGCCCTTGATTGGCTAGAGGATAGTGGTGATGATCATGGTGTCTCTAAGGACTTGGATCAGGATGTTCCAGAGGATATTCAGTTTCACATCGAGTCTGCAAGTGTGCCACCAGCAAAGCCATAATCACAGTCAGAGGGAGACAGGCCTAGTGGTAGCACTAGCAGTCTACCTCCTCTACCAGTACCTTCTTCTAGGGGACATATGTCTCGAGGGTCTTCTAGTTCTTCTAGAGGACGTTTGACTCCAGTACTAGGCGCACATGCCTCAAGGGCACCTACTCCTAGTGCTAGAGGGAAAGCACTTTTTACAGCGATTACCTTTGCCCGTAAAAGGGGTAGAGGGAATCGATAGTTTATTTACTTGATTTCATTGTAGATGACTCGTGAGTCATGATGACGATCATGAGATACATTTATTATATTTCTTGATGACTCAGGAATCAGGACATGATTCATTTTTTATGTGTGATGTATCACTAGACATCTTATATATCTTATATATCAGTTTTCTTTCCATATTCATGTGGCAATCTGTCTATTTGATGTTATTGTTGCTTTAAATGTTTCAAAAAATTTAAAAAATGAATATTTTTGTATTTTTTTAAGTTTGTCGATGTTTTGGTGATTTTTACAAAACGATGTTTTCTGGACCCCAGCGATTTTTTCGCCGAAACGATTTTTGTAACACTGGGTTGTAGTGTCTCATCTATGGGTGCCTTTGTAAAGGGTGTGTTGCACCTTCATTTTCAATGCAACCTTTTTCCAAGCCCATTTATTGCCTTTATTCTTTTAAGATGTTTCCAAGTTGAAGTTAAGGTGGGGCTTCTACCTAAGCATGAAAAACTATGCCCACCTTGACTCTACCCTGGTCACATTATGCTTCCCCAAGTTGAAAACATGTGTAGGGCTTCTACCTAAGCATTAAAAACAATGCCCACACATGCTCCACCTTGGTTGGCATTTTGTATTAGTTATTTTTCACGGGTCCCATCAGTTTCTTATGAGGGACATTTCATTGTCCTCGGGATCCCTCAGCGAGCATGTAGAAGGTTAGTGATTGGCTTTTATCTTTTTCCAACTACAAGCCTATGGGGCTTGTTGACCGCCTCTTCAACTAGGGGGTCAACTCCATGTAGCATGAAGATATGCATCAACAGATGCAAACATGTCGAAGACTTTTTGGTTCTACGGGGCAATTTTTGCTCCAGCACACAATTTTGTAAGCGGGATTACCACACCCCTGCACGGGTTCATAATGTAATAGATCTACATGGATCATGTTAGGTCAGTTGCCTTAGGGTTTCTTCATTAGGAGAGTTCCTTTCACCGAGTGTTTTTTATCCTCAGGAGGTTAATGTGGCCTAACCAGCCGGGTTAATCTCCCTTGAGTTTTTCACTCCCACCCAATAAATCCTCCAAAGTGGTGGAAGGCATTCTAATGAAGTCATTCCTAGGTAGCTAGTGTTTAGGAATGATGTAAATGACCATGTAAGACAGCACGCGAAATTTCGAGGAATTCCGTCAAGTATAGCCAGATTTTTTTTTAAGGTTCGGAATTAATTAATTCTGGGTAATTAATGTAAAACTTAGGTCCCAGGATTTTTGATAGGGGTATTTGTACTCAAAAGAAAGCTAATGAGACCCCCTACACCCGTGGACCAAGTTTCAACTCAGTCGGACAAGTTTTGCTAGGTTGTTTGTCCACTTAGGAGTTTTTTCGGAAAACGACGATTTTAATTGCCAAACCCAGGACATTGGCAAATGTCAATTTTGTAATAGTTAGTCAAATCAAGTGAGTTAAGTGGCAATAATTAAAGAGAGGGGCCACACCTACCTATCCTAACCCTTTACCTACCCTCTTACCCACTTTTAATTTTTTACCCACCTTTTAATTTAATTCCCCATGTAAAGCTTACGTACCCTTTCCATTTAAGTGGGAAACTCACCCTTTAATTAAATCATGGTCCCCTCTCCCACTCACACGCTTTTCCTCTACCACTTACATCACGTTTCGGAGTGTGGCCACCACACTCCTCCACACTTCCCTCACACTTACCTCACGTACCTCCCACTCATATGTACACCTCACGTAACTTTTGGAAACTCCACGCCTTGATTTGGAAACTCTTTCAAATTAAGTATGGGTCCCTCCTTGCTCACGTACTCCCTTCCTCCACCAATCGCATACTTTTGTAGAGTGTGCCAACACACTCCCCCATGCTCTCTCCACAATCCTCACGTATTGCCTTAAAAACTCACGTTTTCTTCCTTTGAAAAATGGAAAGGATCTTGAGTATAAAGGTGGAAACATCTCGTGAAAGGATGGAAGCTTGCTTTAATGCATACGTGGGTCTCCTCTTGCCTAATTCGCCCCTCCTTGCTTGTTTTCTCACCCTCCAACTCACACACTTGCCATTTCCCCTCACCCTAAAAGCTTAGTCTCCCATTGGTTGCATTCCCCTGTGAGTTGTCTTGTCCCTTGGATCTTTGACAAGTGTTGAAGATCCAAGAGGGGTCTTCTTGGCTTCTCAAGCTATTTAAGAGACCCCTCACTCCCTCATTCAGTACCCTTCATTATTGCACTGTTATGCTACTATTTTCTCACCATCGTATTCTCTTCCTCTCTCATTATTATTGTCACGTTTCTTCATTGGTGTTGCTCTTGAAGAACTTGTAGCAATTAGTTGCTACAACTTCTTCCATTTGGATAATAAAAGGGAATGCTTTGGAGGATTCAAGGATCTCAAGATTTGTGATATGAGGTGAAATCATTTGGTTTAAAATATTTGTGTGATTATAGGTAGATTGTTGGGTAAATTAGTTTACTTAACTAAGTTTAGTGATTGTATAATTGCTAGCTTATTTAATTTGAATGTACTAATGATTGAAATTAGTTTTGATTATTAATATATGACATCATTATCTATTTTCGTCTCACATTCTGTTTAAGCTTTGCAGGACACTTCAAGGAGAGAATATTGGAACAAGTCCAAGCACGGATTTGCCCTTACTTCTCACTTACACTCCAAATTATTTATGATATTATTCACCTTCTCTCATTCTTGATTTTAGTAGCTAATGTGTTTAAACTTTAGATAGGTCACCTAAAATCATATAATTTTCTGGTTTACATATGTAAGAAATTTTTGTCTAAAAACATAAATTTCATTAACTTTTTGAGTGTGTTGCAACTCAAATCAGCAAGCAATAGCTTGCTGATTTTTGCAGGTTCTTACCAGGACAAGAGGGCATGCTGCCCAAATCACATGCACAACACATCCTCCAACAACTCCTCTCACTGTGGTAACGTTTTCTTCTTCCCGATCTACTCTAAAACACTGTAAACACAAGCCCGAAGGAGTTGTACCCAAGCGGCTTGCTCTCCTTTCCTTCAGTCTTTACTCTGCAAGCTTAGCTAGATTAGTCATGATTTCTACATGCATGCTTAACTAAAATAATCCAAAGTAGATCTCACACTTAATTGCTAGATTAGAGCCCGTGGAGGCATAGTTGATATTTGCTTTCGTGATTTACTTTGCATGCATGTCATTTTCTGTTGCAGCATTTTATCTTAACACATGATTGCAAACATCGATATCTTAAAGGGCTCAATTAATCAATCTTTTACAATTCTGTAATATAGTTTTAGTTCTTATATCTTACATGTGCAATCTAATAATCTAAGAATTCAATCAATAATTCCAGTTTGGGTCCCCAAGGCCTTTTCCGGAAACTAAAATTTAACTTGCAATCCATTTGTTTAAAGGCTTCAGCCTTCTTATCTCTAAATTTTCAGTATTTTGGCAATCCTTTGTTGAGCAAGCTACAAGCACTCAATCACACTTCACAATATTTAACTCATAGGTCTAAAATAAACTAATTAGACTTAATAGGACACCATAACTCACCATCTTCGCCATTTAAAAACTGGGGTTTTTAGGAAAGCCATGGAAAGTTTTCTGGAGTACTCGGCCTTGGGGTTGACCTGTGAAGCTAGGGTAGGCCTCGTTGCCTCACTCTTGAGCATCCAGCAACCACTTGGTAATAGGGGGAGGAGAGTTTTTGGGTTGACACCTAGATAGGGCTAAGATTGATCTCACACTTAATCACTTAATTTAGTTTTCAATCTACAACATCAGCAATACAATTACACACTTGCAAGCTCACTAATCTCACTGTCTTTCAATTTACATTCATATGCAAGCTATCTTTGATGTGTTGTAGAAATAATATC
>JZKD02S0891093.1:732260-756660 GCA_000966675.3 Picea glauca | reverse complement strand
TGAGCATGCTTGGCTTGATGTGTTGATGGTTGTTCATCTTTGAATATCTTCTTTCCTACACATTTCAAGCACTTGTTAACATTTTTGTATCTAGTTTAGCTTGTATATCTTTATAATCTTTTGTATCTAGTTTGTCTATCTTGTTATAATATTGTAACTTGTAATTATCTTGTAACGAATATCCCCCTAACTTAGTTGACCCCATTGCCCAATCTTAGGCACTAGTCTTAGTTGCCCTAGGAAAAGGTCTAACTCTCATACTTAGATAGTTGCATCTTGCATTTGTTGATTGACATCATAGGCTACATTCCCCTTAACCTTTTAACCAATTAAAACCAACTCCTAGAACATTAAACTATAAATATCATCTAGTAACTAGGGTCTACCCCCCTTGGCTTCCCTAGGAGTTAGCCTAGACGGAAGAGGTTCAAGTCAAAGTGACAGCGTGGACTTTCAACCTAGGCATTGTGCCTCCGAGGACACACTAAGTGAGCAGGACTTAGCTCATGTTTGCAAGTGTATATAAGGACGGCAACAGGGCTCCAGCCCCTTCTTCCCATGAAATGAGGGACAACCCCTTCTTGGGTCAATATGCCCGAAAATCCCAAAGATAAGGAAATGAGGGGATGAAGTGTGGAAAGTGACAAGGATGGTAGGGAATGGCATGAGGACTCATTCAGAGGACCTCCAACTAGCAAACCTATCCCTAAGGGTGACCCACTTGCTAGGGTGCAATGTCAACAACCAAAGTAAAACAGGGCACAGAACATAATGTCCAAGCAAACATTACATAATCAAAAGAAGTTGCATCTATTACTACTTTTGATTATGTAACGTTTGTTTGGACATTATGCTCTTTGCCATGTTTCACTTTGGTGGTTGACATTGCGCCCTAGTAAGTGGGTCACCCTTAGGGATAGGTTTTCTACTGGGAGGTCCTTTTGATGAGTCATCGTGCCATTCCTGACCATACTAGTCACTTTCCACACTTCATCCCCTCATTTCCTCACCTTTTGGGATTTTCGGGTGTACTGACCCAAGAAGGGGTTGTCCCTCATTTCATGGGAAGAAGGGTGTAATGTCCCCCACTTCTTGATGAAGAGGTTTGGAGAGACTCAGTAGTCTAGCTATCCCCACTAGACTATAGTCTCATGCATCATGGGGACAAAGTCAACCAAAAGTCACTTCCTAAGAACAATGTTATATTACTAAGTTGATATAGTGTGAAAAAGGGTAACTCAACGAAAGAAAAGAAAAGGTGGAGTAAAGCTAGGAGTTAACCCTAGGGGTTAACTAACTCAACAGAAGAATAGACTAGAGGTATAAAAGAAAGGAAGGGCACACTTCGAAGGAATTCTGGATTATTATCATATTTTGCATTTGGGCTCTTGACAACAAGCAGTTGAGGGTTTTGTGACTAAAACCATAGAGATCAACTCGATGGTGAAAGATCCCACCTTTCTTGATCCAAGCTTGGTCTCGAAGGTGCAACAATCCCCCCACACCATTCTACAGTGTTACAGGGGTCTGATCTATTGGCAGAGCCATACTAGTGCGTAGCCTAAGGGGGTTTCAAGCAGGAGGGTGCACCACCTTGTGAAGATCAGTTCAATCTGAAGTAAAGAGGAAGCTTTTGGACAAAGGAACATCTGGGTTGTCTTCGTATGGTCCAATGCATCATGTCTAGTCTATTCAGGAGGAGGTTTTCCCAACAAATTATTTCCTAGAGCTTGGTGACGAGGTAAAAATATAACTCTTAATTGCTTAGTATTAGATTACGCTCTTTCATTCGTTTGTCAACCCGAGGCTCAATGTGTGCTTACGAGGCACTCTGTGCAGTTTACACAGAAAAGAGAACTAACATACTGTAAACTACGATTACGAAAGAAATGAGTCACAATACCCTAATCTTTCAGTCCTGTTGTGGTATTTCTAAAGACTAAGTTCTCTGAAATGTCATAAACTTAATCCTTGAATATTCACTTAGCTGGGATTCATAAGCACTGTGATTCTGTAGCAACTGTGCATACATATCAAAAGGAAATACTAAGGTCTATGAAACTCAAAAACTATTATTACGCTAATACAGCAAGAATAAACGTAGTACTTAATGGTCCCCATCCTTAGCCCTGTGAGTGATGCCAAAACTATTATAATGGTAGGTTCTATACATACCCAGATTCATTTATACATACCCAGATTTAATCATAAAGTATTAGGACAGACAACAGATCTTATCTTAGATGTTGGTTGAAATATATTAATCCTAATAGTCATTATTCAGCAATGTTCAGGGGCCATTATGCAGCATATAACCATTCCTCAGCAAACTATAAAAATGCATAAACTAGCAATCCTACGTAAATCTGATCAGCATATATATATCTAACTAGAACACATAAATTTAACCAGCATTAACAGATATGAACAGAAAGGAAATAATATGGACTGTACCTGTGAGTGGGCCCACGCTCACAGTACTCACGTATTCACACTTCACTAAATTATCAACAAAGAATGATCACACACAGCAGAAAATATATATATAAGAAATTTAGAAACTCAAGACAGTATTCACTTAGTTCAGTGCTTAATACGTCTCACACAGTAATCGTCTTCGCTCAAGCGAGCACACACATATATACAAAATGCTTGGCTAAAAATAACTCTGTATACTAAGCGCCAATTTCCTATATTCTAGGAAAATCATTAAAATAACTAAATGCCTAATCCATCCACTAAATGCGCTATCCAATAGCTGCTCAATTCTCGGATGCATGATCGAATGACTGCTTCAATTTTCGGATGCACTTGGTGGACTATTACATTTGTTCCTTATTTGGATTTCACCATATGCGATGAGATAAAGATGTTGAGCATCTTATTCACTACTCACGGTTATTCATCCGTAGCCTTTATGCTGATCTCCTTTTGGCACACAATCAAAATAGCATCAACCCTGCCACTTGCCCACGTGTCAGTTGTCCATTCAAGGTACTCCATACTGTTGTAGGTGTTGATATGTATATGCAAAAATGGAACGTGAATATTGTGCCGTCAACTGAAAATATATCTTCTTAAAATACCCTCTCTCGAGAATATAGTAGATATATCTTCATAAATTGTTTTGGAAAAATGCCTTGCACATATATAGATATCTTCATATACTTCAAGAGAATGAACCTGGAACCTTGCATCTATGGCCAGAATTAATGTTATTGAAATCACATACATTTAATAAATCAAAATATCTTCTAAAATTCATTCTAATTCTAATTTTGTGAACAGAAATTAAGATGATTATGTGGCAATGGTAATACCTGTGAGAAAGGTAGGTCTTTATAGAGATAAGTATGTGGAAAACATAAAAAGGAAGGCAAAATGCATATGTATTTTAGGAGATAGGGAACAAAAAGGATGCCAAAATGGGGGTTCATCACTTGGCACGAGTTGGAGAAGAGAGGGGCACACTGCAGAAGGAGGTTTTCATCATTTGGTGGTCTGGATATTTATAGATCATCTTGAGACTTCACCAGTGGGATTATATTGGACCGATCTATCATTCCGGTGATTTTTGTAGCAGGTGGAGGCTTCTAGAGGTGAGGCCAAAATATTGGAGATTTAGTCAACCAGGGGGGTGCAAACCAGTTGAGGGTTTGCTCATTTGGAGAGCCAGAACTTCACCCTTCAGTCTAATACTTTGCCAGGGGAGTTCTAGTAGCCCGATCTACATTTCGGGGGAGTTTTGAGACATTTGGAGCACAGGAAGAGGAGGGCCGAAACCTAGGGTGTCTACAGCTACTAGGACAGTGCGCAACTCAACCAATTTGGAGGGTTTGGCACTACATTGGACCAAGGTTCCATCTCATTAGTCTTCTCTTGCAGCTATTAGCCTTTGGAGGCTTGTATCTTCTCTTCAGAGGGCCTTTGGAAGGCTATTATTATTTGTATTGGCTATTATTGTAGCAGTTGTCATCCCATTTTGGATATTATTGGGGTTTTTCTCCAGATCTGCAAATCTCTTGTTACAAGATCTATCTACTATCTAAATAAAGGTCAGATCTGACATTATTGGCTCTATATTGGTGTTTCTTATTGTATCTTGTCTTCGTTTATGATATATGCTTCAGATCTGTTACTTCATTGGTATAATCATCATAATATAAACCCTAATGCGCAACTCCATGAGTAAACCTGCAAACACATAACCAAACACATAACCAAACACATAACCAAACACAAACAAACAATGATCAATTGGTGTTCCAAGCAAAAAATTTTGCTTGGGAACATTACAAAGGGGTTGAAAGCCCAAAGGCTTGTAGCTGGCAAAAGATAAAAGCCAATCATTAACCTTCTAGATGCTCGCCCAAGGATCCCAAGGACAATGAAATGTCTCTCTTGGATGGGACCCATAAAAAAATAATTAATAACAAAATGCCAACCAAGATGGAGCATGTGTGGGCATTGTTTTTAATGCTTAGGTAGAAGCCCCACACATGTTTTCAACTTGGGGAAGCATAATGTGACCAGGGTAGAGTCAAGGTGGGCACAGTTTTTCATGCTTAGGTAGAAGCCCCACCTTGGCTTCAACCTGAAAACATCCTAAAAGAATAAAAGGCAATAAATGGGCTTGGAAAAAGGTTGCATTGAAAACGAAGGTGCAGCACAACCTCTATAAAGGCATCCATAGATGAGACACTACAACCCCTTGTATGTCATGAACCCCATGCCCAAAAAATTTCCCCCCATCCATGACACCTCGTCCACATGACTTAGAAGGAGGTCCCCTCAGGAAACACCCCTAAACTTGAGGTACGATTCACCCAATAGGTCATTTTGTCAACCCTCCCATACCTAAACTTGGTAAATTACATAGGGTCTTTGAGCATTGGTTTATTTTGATCAGGTGGTTTGGATGGACTTGCTTAGATGGCTTTTTTATTGATTTGATTTACTCATCATGATGCATTTGACCTGAGATCCTTGGAGGGCATATCCATCTGTCTTTGCAGGACCTAGTTGGTGGACAGATTTGGAAGAACAAGCCTAGCTTAGGCTTCCATGGGGCTTGAAGCCCACAGGTTGGATGCCAAAGGCCCACATGTGAATGATGAAGACATGCCTTTGGAGGCCTAGAAAACATCATGGAGGACCTCACCTAGCCCCTACCCCCCAAACAACTTGCCTAAGGAGGCCAAAATGTCACCTTTGAGGGCTTGACGTCATATTAGGGATAGGGTTTGGTGGTGTTGAGGACACTTGGCACGTTTTGGAGGAAAGAACCACTAGATCATGGAAGAAAGGCATTGATTGAAGACCATTGGCCTTTTGAGGCCTAGCATTCCCTTCTCCAACTCAACGATTTAACAAAAAGTGCCAAACGTTGCCCAAAAAGAGGGTGACGTCATGTTTTAGGGTTTCTTCTATGTGCAAAAGTATGAATTAAATAATATTATTGTGTAGAGGGGCAAGATAAGGGTTGTTGACCCCTTATGTTGTGTTTTACCCTAAATTATGTGGACAAACTATTTGTTAAAGGATTTGTATAAATAGAGATCATTTGTATCTCATTTGGATCATAACTCTCCCATTGTGAGAAGACTCCTAGCTGAAATTTGCGCCCTCTTTGGGCAATATCTCTCTCTTGTGCTCTTCTTATGGTTTATTTATGTTATTGGTGGAAGTAGCGTGCTACCCCTCTTGGAGCTTTTCTCTTGCATTTGTGGTGGATTAATCTTGGTAAAAGGAGGTTTATCTTGTCATTGCTTGGACTAGGTAAAGATTTTATGTTGTTGTTGCTTCATTGCTTGGTTACAAGTTTGATTTGCTAGACTTCTTGGGGAGTATAAGGGTTTTTAACCCCACCATATCCATCATTTTTGTCTTGGAATATTTTGTTGCATAAGGTTTTACTAGGAGAAGTAAAAGGGTTTACACCCTCCTAGTACTTCCTAGTTAGCCTTGCTTGCCTTGGAGAGTAAAAGGGTTTACACTCCCAAGGAGATAGCATTGCTAGTTTACTCTTTATTTGACTCCATAACCCAATAGCTAAAGGCACTAATCTAAATGCATTGGAGAAATAAAAGCTTGCATTGGTTAACGTCAAAACTCAGGATTTTTAGATTGTCTAAATTGGAATCAATTCTATGCTCTATTTGATTGGTTGAGCCACTAGGGCGTCTCATTTTGCTAAGTGCTTCTTGCTGCTGTTATAACATTTAAACTACAGCCATTAGGGCTGCAGAAACCCTAATACAAATCTCTTAATTACTCACAAACCAACCATCAGAAGTTGCTAAAAGTTTGCCCCTATCCTCTACTAGTCTCAATGCACTTTTTGGGTGGATTGTTGGCAAGTTTTGGTGGTTGACTTCTTTGCTGTAACAACTTTTTTGCTACAGCCATAAGGTTGATAATTATTTCTACAGTCCTTATTTATGACAACCTTATCTTGTTGCTAAAGTCTCATACACTGATACTTGAGTTAAACCAATCATTGCTAGCTTGTCTCCTACACCCTTAACTAGACTTTTAGCAACTTTATTTGCAGCTCTTATTTCTATTTATTGTTGATATATATTATATATTATTGTTTATTGCTGCAATTAGAGACAGCAAGCTTAACTTGCTTGTCCAACATATTATTGAGCTTGTATCTTTGTTTTCCTTGTGTCTCAGGCAGGTACAATCACCTCTTGGCAAATCTTCAATACTGTATTGCATCTTCCACCATCTACAAGACTCTTTCCAAGCCCTTTTTACCTTCCATCATTGACCTATAGGAGGACTCTTCATCATCTCTTCTTCCATCTCATTTCCCCTAGGGTCACCGGGATTTCCCCCCTTGAGGTGATTACTTCATCTCTAAAGTGACAGGAATACCTATCTAAGGTGACAGTATAATATCCCCGAATCCTCTGATCGAAATACTAACTGTTAGCTCTGAGATCTATGTTGCAGATCTAATGCGATGAGATTTCTAGTAGAGTTATAAAGGGTTTATGACTGCGTTTCAAGGTTTTGGATGTGTTTTGTTGTGTTTACTTGTTTTATATCATGCATGTAAATAAATTTGGAGCCATAACCAATGTAACAATTCTTATTTAACAAAATAACAGTAATACAATCAATATGCGGAAAACTCAAGCTAGATATCGTCAGTTAGATCTTAACAGTAACGATCTTAACTGGAATACAAAATAAAAGACTGAGAAATACCAATGATAATGCCAGATGAATGAATCTGAGGCATGCGCTAAAGGTCTCTCGCATGCAATGATGAATACATTGCATGCAGCTGCAAATAAGTCGGAAAACTGCTATTGCAACTGGGAAATGCACCCTGGTGGCTATACTCATCAAATCGGGCTGCGATCTGTCTCAGATGGGTCGCCCTGCTCCCTAGCATACTCTCCCAGCGTCTAAGATGAAATATTGGCTCGTTGTTGCTCAGTCGAAACCCTGGATGGATACCCAGAACTCCGTGCATTGCAAACTGACAAACTAGCACGATCTAGAAGATTTACCCGTCGAAATCCGATGATAATTGTCTCTACTAGTGCGCCCTGGCTCCTCCTCAAATGGGTTGGAAGGAATTCGTCTTTCCATGACTGGTTGGGCCTAGCAACCCTCAACTGCTTCTAAACTCTCCCCAAAACCTCACACTGCAACTAGTGAATGCGCACTGCCTGGCGTGGGATCTCTTTGCTGTTGTAGATCAGTGAAGAACCTGAATAGTTCTTCTGACAGACTAGGGTGTGTCTCTCAACACCGAATCCTGTCAAAGGTTGTGGTTTCATCCAGAACTCCACAAAACAAAAGAAGGAAATCGCCCCAACTCCTCTCTAGTTCTATTTTTCCATTCACAATATACATAATGAACCAACAAGTCGAATTTTCTCCTTTTATATTCCACCTCTTCTAATTCTTTGTTGACTTTATTCATCAAGTGACCTTTTCCCCTAAGTTCTAATTCAATATTCACATAAGTCACTTAAACACCCTTTTTACCCCTTTTAATTACTTAATGTCATTTTCAACTTAGGCTTTTCCTGTAATTGACATTAAATTATTCTTTTGTCTCCTTTTTCTCCGACTACAGCCTATGAGAACCAGTATAGGCTACTTAGTCGCTCCTCCTGGAGTAATCACTAGGAACGGGACATTACAGTCCTCCCTTCCCAAGATTGCTTGTCCTCAAGAAACATCAAGCTAGGGTGATGTAAGATTTGATCCCCCTCCTATGTAGCATCCTCAACAGGAAGTCCCCTCCATCTGATTAAGCAGTCCCTAATAGTCTGACTCCTCAACCTGCGCTCCCTGTGGTCCAAAACCTCCTCCAGTACCAACTCCAACTGGCCCTCCTCATCCAATGGTGGTAGTTCCTCTAAAGTAGTAACCTGTTGTCCAACCGCCTTCTTGAGACAAGAAACGAGGAACACATTGTGGATCTTACTGCCCTCTGGTAGCTCTACCTTGTAGGCCACCTCACCAACTCTCTGGATGACTTGATAAGGTCCATAGAATTTGGGTTTCAGTTTTTCTGCTCTGCTCTTTTTAAGAGAGGACTGTCTGTAAAGATGTAATCTCAGAAATACCAAATCCCCCACCTCGAAGCTGCGCTCTACTCTCTGTCGGTCTACATATACTTTCCTTCAAGAGGTTTTCCTTCAAGATTTTGAGAATCTCTTGACTCTCCTAAAACTTGTGCAATAACACAGCTGACATCAGCAGGCCGTACAGTTGACCAATAGCAAGGTTGCTAGCTGAAGAATTTGCCGGGTAATTTTGTTGAATTTTCTAAACTGGTGGGGACAAGTGTTTTCCTTATTTTGGTAATCTTTTCTGGTTATAAGAAGGCTGATTTTGCCTTCAGAAATTAATAATTACAGTGCAGAAAATTGTGTCTCAAAAGTGCAAATGATTTATCTCTGATCTTGATGTTTCCGTTGTTATAAATTTTCTGTCATAATTTCAGTGTAAAGTTGTTCAGTGATGTTAGCTAGGGTTTGCTACTAAATCACTAGGAAGCAATTTTCAGATCCGAAATTAGTCACATAAATTGACATCTATCACTGATTCACTACATATAAACCACCAAAAGCTTCAAGCAACACTAAAAGAGAGAGTTGACTATGTCAATTTTTTATAAGGAAATGTGTCATTGTTTTTCCTCTAACATGGATGTGGTTGCTCAAGTGGAAATGCCACAAAGTGGAAAATGCATACAATGTCACTCTATGATGAAAACCTATCCATTGCACATCAGCATAATTGGAATATAAGTGCTTCCCGATTCCTTCCCTGGTGATGATGAAGAGTTCTGGAAAAAAGATTTAAAGAATTCAAACCATCCCACATAGTACAAGCATGACAAGAATGAACATCAAGTAACTAGAGGAAATTGAAGCAAAGAAGAAAAATAACTACCTGTGCTGAAGGAAGATCGAGGGAAATCTGCTCATTTAAATCCACTAAGCTGGTAGAATCAAAATGAGCTTGAGCTTCTTTTTGACCTCTTGTATTGAACAAGACCATGTCTCTTTCCACACTTGGAAGAAGATTTATTGAAATGAAAGATTTAACCTGTTTGAGAAACTGCCATCCATAAAACAAGCAAATTTCAAAATCATCAACAATCTCAGCAGCAATGAAAAGAAGAGATGCCAGTCTAGACCAGTAATCATTATGCATTATAAACTTCAAAACTCTTTAATTGCCCAGTAGGGACCTACCTCAATAAAAAAAGCATGCATAAATAATGGCATTGTGGTCAAATTTCGTTGGAGGGGCAAAACCCTCCACAACCCACTTAAGATGTTAGTCCAAAAGGTTAAAGAATGATTTTAACCTAAATAAGGAAGTAAGTAAACTTTAGAGGGCAGAGTGTTCTAGGTAGAAAAAGCACATCCTAGAATGTTTCAAGCCTATCTGGGAAAAACTACTTAGCAACCCTCTGTACATGAAGAAAATCAATGGGATTTACGACAGAGACTGGGTATAAACTAGCAAGATACCATTTCGAGCTCCCCACCCCAAATGCATATGCATGATGCAGTGAAGATAATAAAAATACTTTCAATAAAAGATAAATCATTCCAATTTCATTCATACAAAATAAAAATTAAGTGCACATATATAAGATGAGAATAACACAAATGATAAAGAAATTGAACGCTTGCTCCAATTTTCTTCAAAACTCAAAGTCTGTACTCATTAATAACAGCTCTTGGGATTGCCAGTTTACCAGGAGCTAATGGGATCATGTGCAGACGCAGGATTCAGCTCTTATCCAACGAAGAGTGCACCGGCGTGCAGTTCCGTTTGGTGACTACAGGTCTTTGGTTCACTCTTCTTTCAGAGGCATTTGGCACTGTATGAGGATTTCTATATCGTTTGTCCTTTAGAAAATTCACTGCAAGTGTATTTTTGAGAATGAAGTCACCTCTTTGTCAGCTTTTTGTCATATGTGGATGGATGAGGTACGCATGCAACTGTTGGCTAAAGGTTTCTTGCTTGTCAAAGATGCCAAGCTGTTAGAGCCTGATGCATATTCAGACTTTATTTCTGCTTTAGTAGCGTTGAGGAAGAGGATATAAGTGTCATTGCATATACCCTTCCACCCTTTGTTTTTTTTACTTTACTGATGTAAATATATTTGTGACATGTCAATATAAGAAGTATTATTTCAAAACAAATAAATGAAAATCATAATAATTACAATAAAGGTTTTTATAAGTTCAAGCAGAATTGTTCAACAGCAACATCAATCTAACATGAAGTTGAATAAACTTGCACATAAATTATTGCTAGCTTAAAAGCGTCAGCTAAGGTACTTAGAAGGTATTTAGACCATTGCTGAATAAGCATACTCGGTATCAACATAGACCCCTTTAGTTCACAACATTCATCATTGCCAGGAATAAGTGGGACTGGTAGATACTTGTTAGCAACACTTCAGAAACTGGCCTCCAAGAAGAAGGAATAAAGGAATAATAGACGGGAACAAAAGAACTGAAAGGAAAGGAGAAAATCAAAATGATAGGAAAAGCTACCAGGGAATGATGCAGTGTTTATCGGCAATCAAAAAAGATAAGCCCTCCTTGAACTGAATTAAATTGCCTCAATTAAAGCTGTTAGAGAGTTACCCCTTCATGGTCTTAGCTCTCACAACTGCCTTTCATTAACATAATTGCCTTCCATTCATGAAATTTAATAACCAAGTTTGTTGAGGACAGAGGCAAGTGATCCATTTCAACACTTAGAGGCATTATTAGGTCTGAAAAGTTGGACAGTGTTACATAGTATGATGTGTGAGTATGATTCTGCGCACTTTCCCATATGTGGCAGATATTTGCAGTTGTTTCCAGACAGTTGAACGTTGTGATCCTGTTAACCCCTGGATTTTCTCACTTGGAAATCCTGGGGGTTAGGCGCCAGTGTATTTCACTTACTGGCATTCAGATAGTTCTTTCAGAGATAGCACTTGGTTAGGCCAAGGTTGGTTTCCGTTGAGATCAGGTACAGAGATTGGTTAAGTGGTTTTCTTTGTTGCAGAGACAGAGGCTGGGCAGTTTTCATTTGGTTTGCAAAGAGATGATTCATTTTAGCAATTTCCCTATTTTTGAGGAGATAGTGCCCAGAGACTTGCATGTCAGTGATGTTGGCATATTAGGAATCCTTGTGAGATTATGAATCCGATGAGGTACTTTTGGGCCACATGCGAGATTTTTCATTTTTTTCCATTGAGTGCATAGCAGTGCTGATCACATATCTGGACTCCTCACGAGATTCCGAGTCCGATGAGCATAATCCCATGCACATTCGGAAACTTCCTATTTTTTAGGAGCAGGCCATGCAGGGTGCCACATGGCATCCTGCATGGAGGTGACATGTGGCAAGTTCTAGTTTCGATATTTGGCAATTTCTGAAGTGACACGTGGCAATCTCAAAGGGTCACACATGGCAGTCTCCAGGAGTGACATGTGGTAGGATATGGGGCGTATACATTAGCTGGGCACTAGGATGGCACATGGTGGAGTCCACGAGGTAGATTGATGAGTCATTTGGGGCACCCACCTACCTTTTTCCTCTCCCTAACTCCATCTCTCATCCACCTAACTCCCCTTCTTTCTCACCTAACTCCTCTTCTCTCTTGCCCTCAATTAACCCCTCTTTGCTCCACTCTCTCCTCATTCAGTGGGGCGCATGGTTTTCAATGAGTCATTTGGGGCACCCACCATTTTCCCCTCACCTAACTGGAGCGCCTACCTTTTTTCTCTCCGTCTCCCTCTCTCATCCACCTAACTCCCCTTCTCTCTCACTTAACTCCCTCTCTCCCTCAATTAACTCCTTTCTTTGCTCCACTCTCTCCTCATTCAGTGGAGCGCATCGCCTCACCTTCCACATCCATCCATTGATGCGCCATGATTCTCCTTGGGATATGCACCCTCCTCCTCCCTCTTGATCTATTTATACAACTGCTCTCCATTGTCAAAGAGTTGGATCTTCTTCATTGGCAACACTCTACATCAAATATCTCTCTTCTCTCTTCTCTTTCTTAGCTTCTATTCTCCTATGCAGGGATCATCATTATACCATTTTTGTACATGTTTCCTTGGTGCAGCCACCCTATTGTCATCTACAGAAATAAAATCTCGATGTGCTTGTACCAAGCCTTTTTGGTTTGCTGGTGTTTTAGATTGTGATCTGTTTACGATTCAGAAGTTACTTGCATATCATTTGGGTGTTATCTATTGTTTGATATCGCACTCTACATTTATTCATTTCTTATTTTGATCTAACGATTGCAGGTCAACCAAGGTTCATCACATCCAAGCAACCCAATGTATGGGAGATGGTAAGCCATCGTCACCACGAGGTATGTTAGTCCTTCTTTCATGCAAAGTGTTGTGCTTAATTTGTTGGGCAGTTGCTACTAAAAGAATAAGAAAATGATGCTAAAGAAAGAAAGGAATGATAGCAAAGAACTCCCAAAAGTCAATCCAAACTTGAGCTCTACCCTTTCAGTGCTCACCCCGGTCCCAAATAACAAGGCTATAGCTTGAAACCTTATAAAAGGGGACTTGCAAATGTGATAAGCGGATTAGTAAGATGGCAGATAAAGGGGGATTGGAAAAAATAGCACCTAAGAATGTGGTAACTCAACAACAAGCACACCCTCCACAAAGGCTCTCATAGAAATGGATTAAATGACACCATAAGCCATGAAGTAATCCCTAAAACCATATCAGTATCACACTTACTCTTGAAGGGTTTCTTTATTTCTTGCTTCTCTTGGGACCTATCCCTCTACCTAGGTTCTTTTATTTCATATCTAGCTGGCACACCTAATAGGGTTGGATGAAGGCCCTCCCATACTTAAACTTTTCAACTCACATGGGGTTCTGGGCTAGTGTGATGCTTGAAGGGGATACTGAGGTGAATTGTTTACATGGCTTATATCTTAAGTTACAGCTTACTTTGCATGCTTTAAAAACTAGTGTTTCTTGTGAACCTTGACTAACCTTGTCTTATACTTTGATTTGTTTTGGATGACCTTGACATGGTTCTTTGAGGGACGTCCTAGGCTTGTAGCCAGGACGTTGTGCCTTTATTGCAGGACCTTGGCACGTGTGATGGAGAGCAGTGGGTCATTCACCGACTCACCATCCTCAGACATCAACTCTCACATCCTTGGAACCTTGGACGATGTACAGATGGGCTTGGTATAAGTAGATTCAGTCATGATGGTACACAAATGGGTTGGAAGCCCATAGGCTCAGTAGAGTACCCTAGAGCTTATTTTTCACCAGGATCAGGGACGTTGCAGCAGCAGACAGTCAGAGACCTTGCAGAGACGAGATGCAGCTCCCCAGGGCCTGGACGCAACACCTGGATTCTGGACGTTGGCTCTATTTTGGTGACGACGTCACCTTCTAGGGCTTGATGCACCTAGGGTTTGGTGGACACACAGGGTATTGATGATGGTCGGCATGATTTTGAGTGGGAAGAGACATCATTTTCCCCCACTCCACTCCGGATTAGTGCCACATGGCCTTTGGAGGCAGACTAGTGCCACATGGCCTTTGGAGGCCCCCTCCTTGCCTAAGGAGGCTTGACGTCTCACACATGTGGCTCATTACAGTGTATTTTGTATTTATTACATTTTGTAAAGGGAAAATGAGGGGTCGGCCCCACTTCTATTTTGATGTTGACATTTTAGGTGGACAAATATGCTAGGGTGGCCTCATAAAAAGGTTAACCCTCACTTTCATTTTATCATCATCTTTTCCTCACCATTTGTGAGGTGCTACTTCTTAAATTTTCGCCCTTTTGGGGTTACTAGTCTTTCTCTCTCATGTGTTATGCTTGGAATGGATCTCTTGTGGATGGTGACGACATCACCTTCTAGGGCTTGATGCACCTAGGGTTTGGTGGACACACAGGGTACTAATGATGGTCGACATGATTTTGAGTGGGAAGAGACATCATTTGCCCCCACTCCACTTTGGATTAGTGCCACGTGGCCTTTGGAGGCCCCCTCCTTGACTAAGGAGGGTTGACGTCTCACACGTGTGGCTCATTACGATGTATTTTACATTTATTACATTTTGTAAAGGGAAAATGAGGGGTCAGCCCCACTTCTATTTTGATGTTGACATTTTATGTGGACAAATATGCTAGGGTGGCCTCATATAAAAAGGCTGACCCTCACTTTCATTTTATCATCATCTTTTCCTCACCATTTGTGAGGTGTTACTTCTTAAATTTTCGCCCTTTTGGGGTTACTAGTCTTTCTCTCTCATGCGCTATGCTTGGAATGGATCTCTTGTGGATGGTTGGCTGATTTTGGATGGATATTTCTGCAATTAGGGTTAAATTCTCTTGGTTTCTTGGATAAAGTAAGTAAATTTCTGCAATTTTTTGTCATGCTATTGATGTTTATGGTGAAATAGCTATTTTGTTGCAAGAAGACTTGTTTATTGAAACCCTAGGAGAGGAACATAAGTGCTTCTTCCTTTCACAAAGTTATATTTGTCTAAAATTGGTTAATTGTCCCTTCTAGGGTTAGAGAACCCTAAAGCCCTAAAGTGCTAGCAGCCTAGCACTTTAGAATTTTAACCCTAGACATTTGATCTTTGACCTAGTTGAAGCTACAAGAAGGGAGAAACGATATCTAGGGCCCAAAAGTGTTTGCACCCTGGATATCCTTCTATTCAAGATCTAAAACCTATGGCCCAAATGTGCTTGCACCTTAGGGGTTTAGATCCTACCTCTTGCTTTCAAGTAGATCAACCTTCAAGCGTGGATGCATTTGAGACCCCATAGCCCTAGAAAGGCACTAATCTTGAAGCAACTCTTTTGGTGAATTGATTGATAAAACCTCTCTCTCAAAACTCTCACGCATTCTACTAACTATACTAACTCTAACCCTAAGCAAACTCATTATATTACTTGCTGCTGTTATAAAAGCTTGCTACAGCCATCCAAAACTACATTAATTTGCTGCATACACTCATCTACAAGGGGCTTAACTTACTCAGAAATCACCTCTAACAATTGAATAATATTCTATTGGTTGTATGCTTAATTTCCATGGTCAATTGTGATATTTCTGAGCACTTTATCTCGCCGCTGTTGCAAAATAATTATTGTTGTTATAAGACTGGTTTACTGCTGCAATTTGCAACAGGCATAGCTAACTAACTTGTCTAATGTCTAAACAAGGTCTTTATTGCAGCATATATATATATATATATATATATATATATATATATATGCTGCAAAGTGTTCTTGTTCCAGGAAGGTACAAAAAATCACCTGCCACCTCTTTTTTCTCCTAGACCTAGACCAACAAACCGGTGATCAAGATAGGGGGCGATAGGCTTGGCTACTAAACTTGCTATTTGATCCCTTAAGGTCACCAGGGAAGCCTCCCTTGTGGTGGACCTATTTCATCACTAAAACAAGGAAAGACCCTACTAAGGTGACAGTGGTAGTTTCTTCCATAGTTATGCAAGAATTGGGGATCTTGCGGTGGGCTTTGCACAAGCACAAATCTTGCGATAACAAGGCCCAAGGGGCATCATGCTTGGAGGGCACACCACCTTGGGGTTCGGTAAAACCTTAATACAACACTTGTCATCCTTGTATTGCAGAGCGCTCTATGTGGGGTTGCCTTGTTGACTTGGGTCTGGGGTTACTTATGTGGACCTAGTCCATATATCATGTTGGCCTCCCTCACCTATTCTATATAAAGGGAGGACAGAGCCTTTGTTATTACTCACTATTCTATGGTTTCAAAAAAAAACTACCATAATTGAAAAAAACAATTTGTAATTTGCAAGTTAAGGATTAAGTGTCAATTCTATAATGTGATAAGTCACCCGTTTTTTAACAAGCATGACTTATCACCTCTTGTGTGCATTTTTTTTAGTTTGAAAAATACGTCTTATATTTACAGAAAAATATATTTACAAAAAGCATTACAAAATCAGGTGTAAGTCTGTTTTTTTTATATTGAGGGCAGCTTTCTGTCCACCTTTTGTTATCTGTGGAGGGGTGAGTTACACCATCAGCTCCTGGCTAATGGCGCTCTGTTGATCAAAGATGCCCAATCTTTGAATTCAACAGAGTATTCTGATTTTATCTGTGTACTTATACACACGTCATTACCGTTGTATCAATCATTTCATTAATAATTTATTAATATGGATATACATTCATATACACAATGTTGTGCATGTGTGTGCCTTCTTAAAACTCTACGCTTTGTGTACGAGTAGAGTTATGATCCCTCAAGGTCCATAACATTGAGCTAAAAGAAATGAATCCAAATAACCAATTTACTAAATACTGGTATCAAAACAAAGATGCATTCATGTTGATTCCCATAGCCAAATACTTTAGACTAATATCGAATTGCCTAGCGAATAAAAGCTGCAGTTCATTTTTACTGAGATCTAGTTAAAGTGAATGTCCATTGGGCTGTGGTCTAGAGGTTGAAACAAGGTGTTGCCACAATAAAGACCCAGGTTCAAACCACGCTGAACATAAATCCCCAACCGATGTTAAAAGTTGGCCAAGCTTGACAGCCTCCACATTAATGTGAGTTTACACGACAATGTGAACTTGTGGTTGAAAGCTCCCCACGGATCAAGAAAAAGTCCTTTACAATTTGCCAAAAAAATAGATCTAGTTTAAGTAAATACTCATCCATAATCTTTCCATTTGAATATACTCTACAATAAATTTGGAATAGCTGAAAAACCATTGTGGATGCACAAGTTTTAAGACATTTGATGTTTCTCAATAAGACCACAACCCTGCTTGATTTCACTGCTCACTGTTCATTGCTAAACAGATAGATCCATCTGGCCATTTGTAAGTTCTCAAGGACCTAGTGTGTTTGAGATGCAAACAACGTGACAAAATAAATGACAACAGAATAATCATCAAGTGACAAGAAACTATTCATACTAATTGTCTAAAACTGAATACTATTTGGAGGAACAGTGTCCTTGCCTATAGACTAGAATAGTGGTTCTCCATTTGACTTCACCCGTCTTCAACCACAACTACAATTCTGAGAACTCTTGCAAATACCCTACCTTGATATAAAATTTATTCCAGGATTGAATATTGATAATTCTTAGAGTGTGACAAAGAAGCAGTCACATGCTGGAAGTTTCAATAATTTTTTTGGAAACTGACATGTGAACTTTTAAAATTTGCGAAGTCAACTAAAACTGTCTACAACCTCTGCGAGCAAATATCTATGAAAAAGGATATAATAAGAGTAGGAAGGAAGGTTGGCCAACCTGTTGTACAGGTGAAAATTCTAAGGCAAACCACCATATACTATCTTGCTTCTCAAAAACATATGGAGCATCAATTCCATTTTCCTTCATTGTCACATGTAGAGCTGCCTCTAAAACAAAACCTTCTTGTGTCCCCAACCATTTGTCATTCACGAAGTTAGATGAGCTGGGTGTTTCTGTTAAGGCCTCCACCTTTTTTACTTTGTTCATAGGGAACCTGATGATTGGCGCTGAAAAATTATCAGGCTCAAAGAATATTGATTTCGAACACAAACGCAAGCGTCCCTTCATTTGGTGTAGTTGCCAAGATGGCAGTTGAATTTTCTGCAAACCATCCAATGAACCCTGCCTGCAGGTTGCTATCCAGTCTTGGACATAGAACTCCCCTTCATCCAACAAGAGGTATGAAAACCGTTTACATGACTTTGTAACAGACTCTTTCCACATGATTACCCAGCTGCACATGTAATAATAGGATAAAGTCAGACTGGAAGTTGTTAAAATGCTAAATTTTTAGGGAATTACTACTCAGTTACCATCCACAAAAAAAGATGACACTCTAACCTATATGTCAACTCAAAGTATTAAAACATATATATCCTAATGAAACCCTGTGCATATAAATCCATTAGAAAATAAATACAGGAAAGGTACAGTCACCTAATGAACCCCATTAATAATAAATAGTGCGGACAACATAGATTCAAAAACCGTAACGTAATATTACCGATAAAGAACAGCTGACAAGTTTTCAAGAGGAGCAATGGAAACTACCTAGGAAAGGAAGAGTTAAGCTAGCCTTCAATGAGGCAGCAAGCAACCCAGTGAAGGCAGGTGGTGGAGAAGCTCTGAGTGATAGTAACGGCGGCATTATAGCTATTTATTCCAACATAGGGAAAATACTGAATAGCGCCAACTTGATGATTATTACTATGGTGAGCATAGGAACCTAAATGTCCCTTATACCAATGTTACATTTATCGTTATCGGGAATTTATCACCGGGAGTCTGGAAAATCAATTATCAGCAATATCAGGGAAATTATATGGAAACTTAAAAAAATACAAAAATAATCAATTTTTTTCAATTTCTTAAACATTTAAAGCAACAACAACATCAAATAAATGTTGATTAATTGGATTGGTTGTCATTGATGTCAAACCTTGAAGAAAGTCCGGTAGTGAATTCCAGTAGCACAAAAGTTTGGGTAATGGACCCAAGTTTGTTTGGTGTATAATGGTATGAGTTTTGGTTAGAGTACAGTCTGTAGTATTCTGTGTAAAATTTTCAGATCCATACAAGAAATATTTTGTGCGGGGCACGCTCTACAAGTTCGCTCTCTAGAATAAGCCAGAATTCAACAAGGTATGTCATTTTTGCTATAACTCATTTTCTGAGAGGTTCCAAGTAGTGACACCTCGAGGAATTGCATAAAACACACTGAAGAACATTGTGTACTATTTTCAAATCTTTATTCATTACAGGTACATAGTTATGATTATTTCAAATTAGGGTTTGTTGACCGCCTATTCAACTAGGGGGTCAACTCCATGTGCCATGAAGATATGCATCATCAGATGCTAATGTGTCGAAGACAGTTTAGTTCTACTGGGCAATTTATGCCTCCAGCACAAATTTTTGTAAACGGAATTTCTGCACCCCTGCGTGGATTAATATTGCAATAGGTTTGCATGGATCATAGTTAGGTCAGGTACCTTGGGATGTTTTCATTGGGAGAGTTCTTTTCACCGAGGGTTTTTTATCCTCAGGTTGTCAATTGGGCTTTTCAGCCTGGTTGATTTCCCTTGAATTTTTCCCTCAAACCTGCAATAATTCCTCCAAAGTGGTGAACAACGTTCTAATGGTCTCATCCTCTGGTAGCTATTGTTTAGGAATGATGTAAATAACCATGTTAGACATTTTAGAAAGTTTCTTGGAATTTCGTCGAGTCTAGATAGGTTTTTTTTAATTAATTAAATTTAATTAATTTTCCTAAGGTTGGGATTTTAATTATTTAATTAATTAATTGTTTTTGAGCAATTATTGTAAAAACTAGGTCTTTGGGCTTTTGATAAGGGTATTTGTGCTCAAATAAAATGGAAAGACACCCCCTACACCCTTGAACCAAGTTTCAGCTCAGTCGGACAAGTTTTGCTAGTCATTTGTCCACCCGGAGTCAGAGTCAGTCAAAACAACAATTTTTATTGCTAAGTCAAAAATGTAAATTTTGTAATTATGAGTTAATGGGGTTATGTAATGATGGAAAAGAGCAAGAGGGGACATCCCTAGCCTACCCAACCCACCTTATAACCTTTATACACTCCCTCACATATCCACTCACTCATTTCCTCACGCCCCCTAGGGGGATTTGTGCCCCCCTCACACATAAACCTTAGGAAATGTCATTTAAATGACTTGTGGACCCTCCACTTGAGTAGTGCGCCCCTCCTAGCCTACCACCTCACCCATGCCATGTCCCACACCCTCCACCTCACGTCCACCTCATCTATCCATGCCCCAAACCCTAAAGTTGCGCCCCTCTTCTAGAGATTAGCAAAGAGTATTCTTGTTGGTTTATATAGGTTAGATAGCTAATCATTTGAAGTATTTCATGTTGTTAGTCTATTCATACATATTATCTACTTCCATGCTTCACGTTTTGCCTTGAGTTTTGCAGGTTCACTTCAAGGGATTGTTGGGAAAGCCTCGGGAAGGAGTCTTCCCTCAAAGCCCTCTTAAACTCCAAGCTTTGTAGTCTGATTTTTCTGTTCATTTTCCATTCATATTTCAGTAAACTAATCATCTTAGATAGGTCACATAAACTATACTTTCATTTGGAGATTTTATGTGAAAAAAATCTGCGTAAAAAACAGAAATTTTTCTTAACTTTGTTGTGTTGTGCAGCATTTCCAGCAAGCATTTGTTTACTGGTTTTTGCAGGTTCTTACCAGAAACAAGGGGATATGTTGCTCAAATCCATCCATACAACATTTCAAAAGCTTCCACACTAGTTGGATAACTTTTCTCTTCTCTTTCTTATATTTTCTAACATTGTAGCAAGCCCCCGAGAAGTTCCCTTGAGGCTTGCATTCTCTTGTATCATTTTTTGCATTCTTGTATTTCATTTCAACAAGTTATTGTTGCCTACACCTTGGGAGAGTGATTGACTTGGCCAACCCCACAAAATCGTTGGGCTAGAAGATAGAGTTTTTGAAGCATTATTTATTTCTCGCCCCACTTGTCATTAAAACAAGGTTGTGTGCTAGGATTGATTAATAATTGTTGTCATTTCCTTTACAACCCTCTTTGGCACAATATTGGTAGGCTTGACCTCCACCTTGTGCCATTGTGAGTGGTTTGCTATTTATTTCCAAGTTTTGTTTTCTTGCTTATATAATTGCCTATACCTTGGGAGAGTAACCCCCAAAATCGTATGGCTAGGATGTTAGTGATGTGTTGATGGTTAATATGATTTAAATGGATTAAAATGCTTTAGAGTAGTCATCACATGCTATATCATCCTAGTTTAAGCCCTTAAGGCATACTCATATCTTTACATGCTTTGGTTTTATTTCTTGCAAGTATCTCACGTCTAAGCATGGTATCTCAAATGGAGTAGACCACATATGTCTTAAAGCAATTCTCTTTACTTGGACACACATATCTCATAATTCTCCCTTTACTTGCAACAAAATGTTCATGGATATGTGAATGGTGTAGAAGTTAAATCTTGATTTCAGCAAGTCTTTTATCTACTTAACATAGTTCTCTCATGCAATAGCACATATGGTTAAGTGGTGATAGTGTCCTCATTTTGCTATAATTGTTGACAAGTTGTTCTTGTCTTTCACTTGCTCATTTCCTTTCAAGTTCATATTTATACATGGTCAAGTAAATGATGATGGAATAGATGTGTCATTTTCAGCTCTCTTACATGCCTTAGATGTGTACATGCTTTATTTCCATAATCTGCAACACACTTCATAACAGTGATTTACAGTTTCGGTTTTGGGCATAATTCATCATTTTTGGGCACCTAAAACTTATCTAAAACACTCATAACACACCTTAAGACTTACCCATAAGGCATAATAATATTTTAGACCAACTAGGACACCTAATTCCACCATCTTCACCATCTAAAACGGTTTTGAGGAAAACAACGGAGGGTGTAGGCTGGGGATTGTCTCACGGCGCACAGGATGTGTCCTCTCCGGGAAGTACTCTTACTTTAGGGCTAACCGTGAAAGCTAGGGTGGGCCTCGTTGCCTTACTATCTTAAGCATCCGGCAGTTATTTGGCAATGGGAGGAGGAGGAGCAAGGTTTGACACTTAGTTAGGAGAGCAAATAAAATTTATCAAATCTTTAAACAACTCTTAACCATTTAGTCTTCTAGACAATCTTTACTTGGGTATATCTTATGATGGTTGTTTAGAATAATACATTGCAAGCACATATACATCTCTTATCTTTCATGCAAATGTGGTTAAGTTTCTAAGTGTTAAATCTTTTGATTTTGGTGAACATTTATCTTTCAAGTGTTTATATCTTTCAATTTATGCTCTTTGTGGTGTGATTCAAGAAGAAGTTGCGCATCCCATTTGGAGGCATCATCTTGTTGAGTCTTGAGTGCTTTAGTGGTTGCCATTGAAACGCGGTCCAATAGAGTAAGTGCTATTGGGGCATGCTTGGATTTATGTGAATGATCTCAATGTTTTGATATCTTTTGGATTCTCACATTTAAGCATTGTTAATCTTGTCTATTTATATCTTGTGTAATTGTTGTAATATCTCTCTTTCATTATTGTGAGTACTTGTATCTTGGTTGTGGATAATTGTAACTTCATTTTACTTGTAATCCTTATTGTAATTAAACTCCCTCAAACTTAGTTGACCCCTTGCCCAACCTTTAGGCACTGGTCTTAGTTGACTTAGGAAAGGGTTTGTTTGTCATTGAAAATCTTGCACTCAGCATTTGCTGCCTTAGCATCATAGGTTAGTTTTCCCCTTAACCTTTAACAAACTAAAACCAACTCCTAGAACATAAACGTTAAATCACATCTAGTAACTAGGATCTACCCCCCTTGGCTTCCCTAGGAGTAAGCCTAGAAGGAAGAGGTTTCAGTCAAGGTGACAGTGTGGACTGTGAACCTAGGGATTGTGCCTCCAAGGACACACTAAGTGAGCTGGACTTTGCTCATGTTTGCAAGTGTGTATTAGGACGGCAACAGGGTTGTTGACTAATCCAAAACTAGTCATGTGAGACTAAAGTAAATTTGATGAAAATGTTAGTCTCTTGTTGTTAAAGTTAAGGAAGGTTCGCAGGTTGAGGTACAAGTTGGTGCATGGTTGATGCACTTGTTTATGGTACAAGTTGATTACAGGTTGTTTGGTACAGGTTGGTGCATGGTTGATGCACTTGTTTATGGTACAGGTTGAGGTACAGGTTAATGCATGGTTCAGGTTATTGGTACAGGTTGTTTGGTGCAGGTTGATTGGTATAGGTTTATAGCAGTATATCTCACAGTGATAGTGTGACAGTGGTTCCATCATTCTACTTATACGTCAGGGAGGTTGGACGGGGCAAGGATAGGTGTTTGTATCCACCTTTCGGTTGTAGCCGGAGAACATAGGGGGTTGTAGCCTCCTTCTGGTTCTAGCCAGAGAATTGGGGAGTTGGAGCTTCCGTCAAATTGTAGCCTGAGAAATTAGGGGGTTGGAGCCGCCTTCTAGTTGCAACTGAAAAACAAAGGAAGTTGGTGCTTCCAATGAATGTAATTCTTCAAGACATATAAGAAAAAGCATTACGTGAGGGGCAACGTTGCTGGAACCTCAGCAATCTCTGGCGTAGACCTGTAACCTGCTCACACTCGGCAAAGGGCATCAGCGACAAAGACGGAGTGGTATTACCACCCCGTTAAAGCAACAACATATAAATGTGCATATAGGCAGTAAATAATTGTGCATACAAGGCAATAATAAATGTAAATACAAAGCAAAATACTTACCTGTACTTACCTTCTGGCTGCATGTTGGTGTAGTCAAACAACCAATGTAGCCAATCCAGCAATGCTCCCTGATACCTACCTGCCTTTGTGCTTCATCATAAACCAAAATAGTAATACATCGAGCACAACAACATCATGAGTTAGAATACATATCATATCATCAGGAATCTCAAAGTCTAACTCATGGAGGCGGGTGGGAGGGTCAAAATACTGCCAAGTCCATCTCTGAGAAAAGTACTCAATCCTATCCAAGAAAGGGTCATGAAAAGTACAAGGTTCAGAAAACGGACTCGAAGGGTCTGTAGACTGGTTACCTAGGACATCTTCACACTCTAAGGAAAGGTTTGACAAAAGTTTAGTAGATGGCTGGCAAATCATCAAGAGAAGGTTGAAAAAATGATCGACAATAGCATTACCCAACCAACCCTTGGAGTCTAAGGTTTGCCTGAAGGGAAACTCGACACGAAAAAGGTACTTCCCAACTACACCCTGAATGGAAAAGCAAGGCAAAGTGATAACCGATGGTTGGGAAGAAAAGTCATGAGTAACTTCCTTCAAGCAAACAA